>ONZH01003048.1:0-21077 GCA_900303285.1 Rhinella marina
ATCTATCTATCTAAAATGACAAAAAACAGACAGCACCTCCTGCAGATGAAAGTCAGGTGCAAGCTACCTGCTGGCTAGTTAAATACTAAACAAAAAATGGCAGCAGCACTAGATAAGCCATGACACATGAACATGAGGTGAATATGTGAAAAAAGTAAAAAAGCATAACTGCTATATAGTAAGTAAAGTGGAAGCTCTTAGCGCATATACATGATCATAAATATGTCGGGCTCATCCACCAACGATCAAGGTGGCTTCCAATCGGATGAGTCCTACACTAACACTGACCTGCATCCTACATAAACCGGCAGGCCCATATCAGGGGAACATCTTACCCGGTCAGAAGCTGCACCAGTCTGGCTTCCACTTTACTTACTATATAGCAGTTATGCTTTTTTACTTTTTTCACATATGCACCTCATGTTCATGTGTCATGGCTTATCTAGTGCTGCTGCCATTTTTTGTTTAGTATTTAACTAGCCAGCAGGTAGCTTGCACCTGACTTTCATCGGCAGGAGGTGCTGTCTGTTTTTTGTCATTTTGTATATATAGAGGAAGACTGGCCTCCTCTGGGGAATTTAGCACTCCTGTTCAGACTGGTGCAGCTTCTGACCGGGTAAGATGTTCCCCTGATATGGGCCTGCCGGTTTATGTAGGATGCAGGTCAGTGTTAGTGTAGGACTCATCCGATTGGAAGCCACCTTGATCATTGGTGGATGAGCCCGACATATTTATGATCATGTATATGCGCTAAGAGCTTCCACTTTACTTACTATATAGCAGTTATGCTTTTTTACTTTTTTCACATATTCACCTCATGTTCATGTGTCATGGCTTATCTAGTGCTTCTGCCATTTTTTGTTTAGTATCTATCTATCTAACAATGCAAAAATAGAGGCAGCACTCCAAAAATGTGAAAGAGTGAGGACCCTTGAGAATAAACGGGTCCTCACCCTTTCACATTTTTGCAGTGCTGCCTCTATTTTTGCATTGTTATAACCTATGGATGTGAGCTTCCACCTTCCCTTAGGATTTGCACCTGCCTCTTTTGGATTTACTGTGCTGCTGTATCTTCTGTTATCTTCTATCTATCTATCTATCTATCTATCTATCTATCTATCTATCTATCTATCTATCAAAAAAGAAAAAACTGGCAGCACTATAATATAGGAGCAGCGGGAGGTGCACGCCCCTGATCCGACTAAGATCCACAATTATCAAAGAAAAAAAGGCAGCACTCTCAAAAAAGTAAAAAGTAGAAGAGGTTTATTTACCCATGTGGGACACGCGACGTTTCGGCTCCTAAGCTAGAGCCTTTCTCAAGCAAACAATGAGTGGTAGTGAACAGGTATATATACATAAAGTGCAATAGTGCATGAGCAATCAATAAATCAATAAATCATCAATCAGAGTAAAAAACACATGAAAAGCATGATAAAAAAATAAATCAATAACAGTGGAAAAGTAGTGTGAAAAACATGATAGGTGCAGGGTGAAACAATGTAAACCATAGTGTAATAAGTACATAATTAATTAATCATCAATATATGCAAATAAGAGATACCATGTGCAGTGAATAAATATTAAAAAAACAAGCCTGATCCTATTATGGAGCTTGAGACAAAGTTCGGTGCGCAGCAATATCTGGAAACCGTAGCGTCACACAGAGTCCACTGCGCATGTCAAAAGGATCTTAGCGCAAAAAAACTATCAAATAGGAGAACACCTTGATCCATAGCGCATGTCAGACATGCGCACAATATATAACGGAACCTGAAGCGCCATCTATGTCTCTGGCTAGGCATCCGAGGACCCACGCATGCGTGGACAATGTGTTCAACCCTGAGTCACCATCTTAAAGACGGTAATCCATACGGGAGCAATGGGTATGCCGCAAATATTTGCCAAATAAACCCAGCAGGGATCTCCTGCGTGGCTAGATCAGATATCAGAAATAGCGATATGGTGGGGGCAATGAACATGTGATCAAGATCTAGAACACACAATTCATGCTCCATACCAACCATTATTGTCAAGTGGAGCCACTGTTAGGTAGAAACACGAGACATATAGTGGTATAACCACCACAATCGCATTCCATACTGCCCGCCACAGAATAATGTTCCCAAGGAATGTACAGGTGATCAGGCACAAAGCCATTTCCACAATTAGCCCAAACTAAGGTGTTGTCCTATAATATAAAAAACAATAATCATTTATTGAAAAAAATATATAATAAAAATATGTAAAAATGAACAATTTGAAAAACGATGTAGGGAGCTCTGTTGACACCGTTGGTCCCAATATTGTTCCACCGAACCTTCCCAATCCAAAAAATTCTGTAACAAAAAGAAAAAAAGAAAAAATGTCATAAAGATATTACAATCAATCTTATATCATGACAATAAAACCACATACACACAGAAAAAATGCTAGCAGACGACACAACAGAGAAGGGCCGGGCTACAATCTCATAATAATACACCCAGTTTATAATCCATATTCAGACCCAATGGAAACAAAGTGAATAATTTGTGTATCCATTGGAGCTCTTTCCGTAATAGGATCTTGGCCCGGTCCCCACCACGTCTTGGTTGGGGGACATGGTCAATGATCCTAAACCTGAGCTGGTGTTCAGTGTGTCCATGTTCAACAAAATGCCTAGAGACTGGCAAATCCAGTCTCTTTTTGCGTATAGTATATCTATGATTATTAAGTCGGGTTTTCAGATCCAACGTGGTCTCACCCACATACCAAAGATTACACGGACAAATTAACAAATAAATCACGTAATCCGAATTGCAGGTTAAGAAATGGCGAATAGAGAAGGTATCACCTGAGACCGGATGTGTGAACTGTGTGCCCTTCAACATAAGGCGACAGTTTACACATGCCAAACACGGGTAACACCCCATTTTCCGTGGATGTAATACCGTTTGTCTCAACTGTCTCTGTGGGGCTGTATCTGAATGTACCAACTGGTCACCTATATTCCTCGCGCGACGGTAAGAAAAGAGAGGAGGGGATTTAAACTCTGATATATCATCATGGCCTCTGCGTAAAATAGACCAATGCCTGCGGATAATGTTACCAATGGCCTGTGATTGTTCTGTGAAAGTAGACACAAAGAAAATACGTTTTTGTGCAGGCCGTTTTGCATTAGGTTGAAGGACGTCAGTTCTATTCAATTGTAACACCTGTTTCTTGCTGCTTATGCACTAAGGAGGCAGGGTATCCCCTCTGCATGAACTTATGAGGCAATAGTATTAAGTGCAATAGGTAGTGAAGCATCATCAGAAACAATGCGTTTTGCCCGTAGCAACTGGCTGTAAGGAAGATGTTTAATCATATTGCATGGATGTCTACTGTTGTAATGCAAGAGAGAATTTCTGTCAGTAGGTTTAACAAAAAGGTCAGTTTTGAGTGTACGATCCACTAAGGATACCATAGTGTCAAGAAACTGGACATTTGTAACCGAATGTACCAGAGTAAATTTAATATCCGGGTCTATTTGATTCAAAAAGGAATTTGCCAGTCTCTAGGCATTTTGTTGAACATGGACACACTGAACACCAGCTCAGGTTTAGGATCATTGACCTTGTCCCCCAACCAAGACGTGGTGGGGACCGGGCCAAGATCCTATTACGGAAAGAGCTCCAATGGATACACAAATTATCCACTTTGTTTCCATTGGGTCTGAATATGGATTATAAACTGGGTGTATTATTATGAGATTGTAGCCCGGCCCTTCTCTGTTGTGTCGTCTGCTAGCATTTTTTCTGTGTGTATGTGGTTTTATTATCATGATATAAGATTGATTATAATATCTTTATGACATTTTTTCTTTTTTTCTTTTTTTTTTGTTACAGATTTTTTTGGATTGGGAAGGTTCGGTGGAACAATATTGGGACCAACGGTGTCAACAGAGCTCCCTACATCGTTTTTCAAATTGTTCATTTTTACATATTTTTATTATATATTTTTTTCAATAAATGATTATTGTTTTTTATATTATAGGACAACACCTTAGTTTGGGCTCATTGTGGAAATGGCTTTGTGCCTGATCACCTGTACATTCCTTGGGAACATTATTCTGTGGCGGGCAGTATGGAATGCGATTGTGGTGGTTATACCACTATATGTCTCGTGTTTCTACCTAACAGTGGCTCCACTTGACAATAATGGTTGGTATGGAGCATGAATTGTGTGTTCTAGATCTTGATCACATGTTCATTGCCCCCACCATATCGCTATTTCTGATATCTGATCTAGCCACGCAGGAGATCCCTGCTGGGTTTATTTGGCAAATATTTGCGGCATACCCATTGCTCCCGTATGGATTACCGTCTTTAAGATGGTGACTCAGGGTTGAACACATTGTCCACGCATGCGTGGGTCCTCGGATGCCTAGCCAGAGACATAGATGGCGCTTCAGGTTCCGTTATATATTGTGCGCATGTCTGACATGCGCTATGGATCAAGGTGTTCTCCTATTTGATAGTTTTTTTGCGCTAAGATCCTTTTGACATGCGCAGTGGACTCTGTGTGACGCTACGGTTTCCAGATATTGCTGCGCACCGAACTTTGTCTCAAGCTCCATAATAGGATCAGGCTTGTTTTTTTAATATTTATTCACTGCACATGGTATCTCTTATTTGCATATACTGATGATTAATTAATTATGTACTTATTACACTATGGTTTACATTGTTTCACCCTGCACCTATCATGTTTTTCACACTGCTGTATTGTCTTTTTCCACTGTTATTGATTTATTTTTTTATCATGCTTTTCATGTGTTTTTTACTCTGATTGATGATTTATTGATTTATTGATTGCTCATGCACTATTGCACTTTATGTATATATACCTGTTCACTACCACTCATTGTTTGCTTGAGAAAGGCTCTAGCTTAGGAGCCGAAACGTCGCGTGTCCCACATGGGTAAATAAACCTCTTCGACTTTTTACTTTTTTGAGAGTGCTGCCTTTTTTCTTTGATATCTATCTATCTATCATTATCTATCTATCTATCTCATTTAGAGATGAGTGAATCTATTCGTTGATTCGTTAATTCGTATCGAATTTGGGGATTTTTCAGCTGCGAAGCGAATCCGAATTTCCTTGGATTCACTTCGCATTATTCGTAAATGTACGCAAAATTTTATATGCTAACTATACGTACAATGTGTATGAACCATACGAAACGTACGCATTATGCGTGAGCGGGACAAGTTTGCAAGAGCGGGAAAGTAAAGATACGCCCCCCTCCGAACTGGAAAAAACAGCCCACCAGGGATCTAACTATTTGCACGTAAAGGGAGTGAAGACTCCTCCCTCAGTACTCCACCCTCCTCTGAGTCAAGCAGTCTGAACCAGTTTAGACCAGTGATGACTGCTGATCTGGAAGCAAGCAAGGAAGAAAGCATGGCTCTAAAAAAGAAGCGTGACCTGCTGCGGCCCAACTGGAATGAGATGTGTTTTGGGGACAAGTTTCCAGAACCAACCCGCCCGCTACAGACATCAGGGTGTCACAGGTTAAACTGTACCGGAGAAACCCAGCTTCAGTGCCTGCCTGGCCATCATCAACTGAAGCTGTGACTAGTGAGACAGCTGGAGCATCTGCTGGTGTTCGTGCGGCTGGAAGGTCTGCTCTGTCTTGTTCAGCGGAAATGGCTGGAGCGTCCACTTCGCCGCCCAGGAGGAGTTCAAGACAGAACCCTATTGTTCCAGCATCTGTGACGGCCCGTGCACAGACCCCCTGGGAGTATAAAACCGTGGTTAAGGACTGGGTCATACAAGATCCTTCACTAGAACGAAGGAAGGGAACTGTGCTGTGGTTTTCAGTGGGGCGAGGGTCTGGCTTCCTGCAGGATGATGACTCTGGGAAGGAGTATTTTGTGGGCCGCCGGTCGGTGAAACGGCCGTACCTGCCACAAGCTCATCACAGCTTGTACGTGGGGGATCAGGTGGAGTACACCCCCATGGAGTCCGTGAAAGGACAATTTGCAACCGGGGTTACCCTCCTTTCCAAGCCCCTGGTGCCTTCAAGTGACAAAGAAGTGTGGCCCGGATGAACCACCAGGTCCAGGACGCTTGCGCTGCCTGCAGGAATTCCCAGATGGCATCCTCCGGTTCTGTGAAAAGCCTCAGCCGGAGCCTCTGATTCCAGGACTGCCAGCACCACCACCACAATGACAGCTGACCACATCATCCTTCACCTTTAAGTCAACGGTCATCAACCAATACTACCAGCTGCCGTGGAAAGTGAAGCCTGAAGCAGCTGGGGAAGCTGGGTCGTCTTCCCTGGATCATGCAACCTTTCCGGAACCGCTGCAGCCGGAAGTTCTTCTTACCACAGCTGTCCCGGCAGGAGGATCTGGAAAAGCTGAAGTGTCTGCAGCACTCACTAGCGTGACCACCACCCGGACCCAGTCAAGTCTGAATTCCGGAAGAAGAGGGCACTGGAGTTCTACTATGGCAGCGAGCGTGGCCTACAAGAGGCAGGAGCGTCCTCTTATGACTTTTAGCAGCAGCTTAAGTGAGGAGGATTTCAAGTCCCTCATCTGAGGAACCAACTACTGGCTGGCTGCTGTCCAGGATACTGCTGGAGGAGTCAGGAGGACCTATGGGAGCCTCACCATTGACTGCACCTGACGGGTGAGATGCTAGTTGGCAGTAGTTTTTGTTTAGTTTGTGTTGCCCCTATTTGACTCACACCCAGATGGGCATGGCTGTCAGGAATCCCCCATTCTTCAGAAAATTCCCTGTTGTGCCAAAGTGCGCCTATTTTCCTTTTTACCCCCTTCTCAGGTTATTTGGGAACCACTTTTGCAAAAAGAGTTCTCTATTTGCCTCTATTTATTATCCGTGTGGATTACACATGACATTACCTGTTTGGATTACAATTTTACCTCACGTGAATTACAATTGAATTTTGGAATATTTGTTCCAGACAGACTGTTTTATCATTGCCAAGCCAACTAGGAGCCATAAGAAGAGACTCAAACATATATCTGAGCCTTTTATGCTTGCAAATGTGAAATTGATTGCACTAAAATGTTTGCATAAATATGTCTTTGCTGTATTTTAGCTACACTGTTTTTAATGGTACAGCACTTTAGCCCATTGTGTGTATTCTTTTTCTGGTACCGCAATGTGTTTTGTTAATGCACTTATTGTACAGTGTTTTTAGTAAATTATTAACTTATTGAAAGCTAACAGCAGTGAGCACCTTATTTTTCTAGTTCATATAGTCTTCCTCTAAAGACTGTAGGCCGTGGCCCAGCCTCATGCGTATGACGCATTCGCACGTCATTTGTACGTTAAGGATTCGTACGCACTTTTGTACACTAATCCTTACATGTTGCGTACTTTTACATAGGGTGACTGTACGTACATAATTTACGCAGGAATGTTCGCAAAACAAATTTTTTTAACGTAGATTCAACCGAATAAGTTTGTGCGAATACGAATCTTGTCAGATATTCGGCAAATAAAATGTTGAATGATTTGCTCATCTCTAATCTCCTATCTATCTATCTATCTATCTATCTATCTATCTATCTATCATGAAAGCGGTACAGCAACAAAAAGTGGCGGTGTGCCAGTGGCTGTGGAAACGATCCAGTATCCAAATTAATAAAAATGAAGAAATCCCACAGCACTTACTTGGATGTATTTAAAAATAGTGCTCTTTAATCACCAAAGCGACGTTTCAGTCCTCTTACTGGGACTTTTCTCAAGCAGTGCTATCTATCTATCTATCTATCTATCTATCTATCTATCTATCTATCTATATCTATACTATAGATCTATCTATGTTTATTAATATATTTTTATAGGTTTCTGAGCACTTTCATGTTCTAGATCATTTCTTTCATGTACAACTATTTCTTAAACATCTATTTTGTGTTCACCAATCAATAATTCCAGCAACCATAGGGTCATAGGACATTCTCTCATTCATCCTTAAAGGTGTATCTTCTAGACGCCCTTATTTAAAGAAACCCATCCTGACAAGTATCCTTTAAGATTTTATTACCGTTCCCTAAGCCTAAGTCTGACATGCATGAGCCTCTCCTACTAGCAGATAATGGATGTTTTAATAAATTGAGTTTAGTGAACTAGGACTGAGGAAAATAGTGGCTCAAAAATAAGACTCAGTGGGGCTGAGGTGGTTGGTGCACTCAGTGCTCCTGTGCTCCGGACACAGACATAAAGGAGACCCTTTCTGCCGTCATTTTCCCTGTATAACTCTCTGGTGGTATGTTTCAATGTTATAGGATGCATTTGATTAGAAGTGATAAGGGTTAAATGCAAATCTCAGCCTACAAAAACATATTCAGAAAATGCCATTTGTGAGATTTAATATATTTGTAATGTTCTTGCTAGACGTGTGTCAGAAATCCAGCCTCCAGTCTAAAAATTGCCATCACTGATTTGATGATCTTGAAAATATAATTTATTATGATTTATAAGACAATTTCGGATTCATTTTTATAGCTGTAAAGAAAAGACGGTATAAAATTCTAATAATCGCTGCTCTTAATGTACCTTTTAGATTGTTTCATATGTATCATTTCATCAGGTTCATTTTGTTAATAAATATGACAATATTCTTGTCTTTAAAATGAGCAGCAATGATTTCCAAAGAGAGAGAAGCACTAAAAGAATATAAAAAAGAGAAGAAAAGAATATAAAGCAGAGTCCCTGCTGTTTTTTCTACTGCCCTGCTGGGAAATCACAAATAAAATTTTTTCTGAAAGGGAGTGTTATTAAAAGTAACTATAATCCTTTTAGGTAGACGTCTCATGAAATCATACAATTAAATCTACAAATGACAAGTGCGTTTTCGGCTGCCTATTGCCAATTTCAAGAGTAATTGCTTCAGGCCAATGCTATTTTGTGCTCGCATTATATCTGTCTCTCGCGCCGATGCTGTTGTCTCACTGACGCTATCCCCTTGGCACATATACTTGGAGCTCTTTAAATATGCAACATTACTAATGAATACAAAGCAAGGCAGGTGTTGAATATCATATAAACTGATCAGCCATAAAATTAAAACCTAATAATGTGTAATTCCCCCTCCTGTCACCAAAGTAGCTCTAACCTGACGGGTCCTGGATTCCTGCATAACGGAAACCAGAAAGATCCTGGACTCCTGCATAAAGCAAAACAGATTGCTCCTGGACTCCTGCATAATGAAAACCAGACAGATCCTGGACTCCTGCATAAAGGAAAACAGATGAGTCCTGGACTCCTGCATAATGGAAACCAGATGGGTCCTGGACTCCTGCATAAAGGAAACCAGATGGGTCCTGGACTCCTGCATAAAGGAAAACAGATGAGTCCTGGACTCCTGCATAATGGAAACCAGACGGGTCTTGGACTCCTGCATAATGGAAACCAGACAGATCCTAGACTCCTGCATAAAGCAAAACAGATTGCTCCTGGACTCTGCATAATGAAAACCAGACAGATCCTGGACTCCTGCATAAAGGAAAACAGATGAGTCCTGGACTCCTGCATAATGGAAACCAGATGGGTCCTGGACTCCTGCATAAAGGAAACCAGATGGGTCCTGGACTCCTGCATAAAGGAAAACAGATGAGTCCTGGACTCCTGCATAATGGAAACCAGACGGGTCTTGGACTCCTGCATAAAGGAAACCAGACGGGTCCTGGACTCCTGCATAAAGGAAACCAGACGGGTCCTGGACTCCTGCATAACGGAAAAAAGACAGGTCCTGGACTTCTGCGTAACAGAAACCCAACCAGATCCGTTATACTGTCTATAGACTTCTATTATGACGGAATGCAAAACAGAAGCCTCTTAAAGGCATTCCGGTATACATTCTGTGTAGAATTCCGTTATGGCCCGTGGTATCGGAATCCATAACAGAATTGCCTTAAAACTGACCTCGAATTTCAAAACATGAAGTTCGCTCATCACTAGTCATGTACTGTATGATGTCTGATTTTCATTTTTTTTTATATCAATTATGGCATAACACTTTAGAGATGTGATGGCATAACACCTGTGAGATGTGATGTGATGCCTACATGGATCAAACTTACTTTTTCAGCATTTCCCACTGATGCTCTATTGGAGTGAGATCTGGGAATCTGGAGGTCAAATCATTACCTTGAACTCTTTGTAATGTTGCTCAGATTCCCCCTGAAGAATGTTTTCAGTGTGCCAGGGGCCTCATCTTGCAGAAATAGGCCATCTCCATTAGGAAATACTGTTACCATTAAGACTGGGGTATTAAACACGTAGCCCATAAGTGGCCCCCAGTTATCTGCAACACGCAACCATGAGCTGAGATGAGCATCCTGCCTCAAGGCAGTGGATGGCAGTTCATGATTATTTGTGACCATGTCAAAACCGCCTGAGATGCAGGGCGGGAGATGCCATTGCAACCTTCTGCTCCAGGACGCAGCAACTCTGGCTACAGTTGATCAGTTGATCAGGGCCAGCATCACAGATGGCGGCTGAGAAAAGGAGTCAGGAGTTTGTTTTTTTTTTTCATTTTTTCGTTTCTTTTATATATATGTGGGCACTCATACAGACCGGACCACTTGGGGGGGGGTGCATTATAATTCATGGGGCACAACTGGGGGCATTAATACGGGCCGGAGCATTATGGAGGAGGCATTATAATATAGGGGGACTACTGGGGGCATTAATGCAGAGCATTGCAAGGGGGCGTTATGATACAGGAGGCACTTGTAGGGGCATTAATATATGTCAGGGAACTACATGGGGCATTATAATTCAGGGAGCATATTAATACAGGAAAACCCACACTACAGTGCTGTTATAGCTGCAGGGGGGCATTATAACTTCTTTGGGTACTGCAGGGGTAGATAATAAATACTGGGTGCAGCAGGATAACACTATTAGAGCACCAGGAGGGGCAGGATTATGGGAAGTTAGAAATCTAAGATGTCTGTGTGCCAAACTGCAGAAATAAGATTTGGCACATGAGATTTCTGGCAGGATCTTCAATCAAGATGGCCACTGTAGCCTCTTCGTGTCACGTTCTGGGGGCCCAAAGCAGATCTCTGGGACGTCTTGCAAACAGGACACATGCAAGATACAGGAACCAAAGGAATACTTTATTACACTTGTAATAAAATAACATGACAGTACATCAGGTTAAGCAATAGTGGTAGCTTTACCACAGAACAAAGTGCACCGGCAAACCAGAGGCAAAACCCAGATGGCAGAGAGTCAGTGAGCACAGTTCTTCACAGAGCCCCTGGTGGTGGGGAGGAACTGGGCCAAGGGCTCACTGCTCACACCTCCAAGAAGGTCCCGGTCCTCTTGGCCGCTACCTGCAGAGAACCACGCTGTTGCAACCAGCACCAGGCGACACCACAATCAAGGGCAGACGGCACAAATCCCCTGGGTCAGCAGCAAGGGGCTACACCCAGTAAGGTACAGGACAGACTGACCTCCTGGGTGAGCAGCAAGGTGCTATACCCAGCTAGACATAAGAAAGACTGACCACAAACCCCACAGATAGAAATAGCTGAATAATAAGGACACCTGATAAGACATACCCAGGAACAGACCATGGGAAGTTAACCCCACCAGAACCAGGAGTACCAGTACCATAGGACACACAAGCTGCTATACTGGATGTTACCCCTGGTAATAAGCATACACGGAAACTCCCCAGGCCAGTTCACCAGAGCACAAACATCCCGTGACACAAACAGAAATACATCCATACTCAGACCCTCTTCACACAAGGCCGCAGCTAGCATGTATCACAGAACAAGCATACATGGGAACACCCACAGCCAGTACACAATGCAGCCAGCCTGCACAGCAACAGTTACAGGAAACACAGAGATATGGACAAGGAAGCCACAAACACAGGCCACAGTTCCCACACAACACCGAAGCCAGCACACAGCCCCAAGCAACCAGCATACACAGGAGTCAGTCTGCAGCCAGTATGCAAGGGAACCTGCAGCCAGCTTACACGGTCACACTGATAAGAACTGCACTGAGATGTAGACACATGGAGTACACATAATCACAGGCAACAGTTCACACAAGACAGTGCACCCAGCACGCAGCCCCAAGCAACCAGCATACACAGGAGTCAGCCTGCAGCCAGTACGGAAGAGGGCATGCAGCCAGTCTACACAGCCACAACTGTCACAGTGAACAGTGAATCTCTAAAAATTTCAAGAACTGTCAATTAAACAAGAGGGAAAGCCACTAGATGGCATTATGCAGGAGCAATGGTGAGCCACACAGAGCGACCATGCCCATGATTTATCAAAAACCTTTTTTGCATAAAAAATTCTATTGATTAGATGACCAGATTTTTTCAAAATAAGTATGATTTTGTTTGGGGGCACTTGGTACATGGTAGCATATTTACTTTGAAACTTATTTTGGAGGTGACATACTCCCTTTAAGGGGTTAATGAGGTATAAACCAGATTTTGTTGCACAAATGCTGATCAAATGGCATGGTCTTTTTATTAGGGTAAGGGGGGGGGTTCATAGAAACTGGAGAAACATCTTTAAACATATTTAAGAATGTGGCAAACAAAAAAAAATTAATTTTTATAAATTTGGGACACATAAAATCAGCACTGGCTCCTGCAAAACTGACTTGAAATATTTCCCTCCTGATAAGTTATTCCCATTGATTTTAAGAAAATGATTTGCTTTTGTGTTGCCATATTCTAAAAAACATAACTCTTTAATTGTTCTATCAATGGAGCATTGAGGACTTGCCTTCTGTGGAATCAGTTGACATTTTCAATGATGCGATTTTGAGGCAGTTAGGACTTTTCGATTGTGTTTTAAATTAGTTTTATGGAGGTAGGATGAACAAAAGCAGCTATTATCGCCTTATTTATTTTATTTTTGGGTCATTACAGACACATTAATACCAATTATATGTACTTTTTAAGCATTACCTTTTGACATACGAAAGCATTTCAATAGATTTATGTTTTTTCTTACAAAAAATAAACATTTTATTTTTTTTTACTTTTTTTAGCTTTTCTAGCTACCTGGAAAAAAATACTAAAAGTGGCCCCATATTGTAGTCGGGTCCAAATTGATGGAAGGCAGGGCCAGCAATACCATATTGTGGCACATTATACCACCCCAACAAGTCCAAATACCACAGTCCATCACAAAATACTGCCAGCAGCACAAAATCCATCCCCAAAAACTTCCACTGGGAGGCTGTGAGGAGGGCCCAGGTGGCATTCATGGTCATTGGCCCTATGGGAAATTTCCCTGAAAGTTCTATGGCCAATCTACCCCTGCAACTAGGCTTCAGTAGATGTCAGTCCTGGAGGCCATTGTTAAGCCATAGCAGCCCATTATCTCTCTGTTGTCTCATCACAGGGGTGAGATGGGGCAGTGGCATGGTCACTGTTATATATCCTTTGAATACTGTGGTCACCATTGAACAAGTCATCTAATGGTTTAAATTTCTGAGATCATTATTAGCGATGATGGCCACTACAGCAGAACTCTGGCTGTCAGTTGCAGCTGCCTGTATCACCATGCCGCACATATATACACCAGAATGCAGCAACTAACCACATTCCTTGATGAATGTGCACCTGAAAATAATGGTAAAGGGTTTATCCCTAAATTGTGTCCCATAGGTGGTCAAGGTGGTTGCCTCACATGGCTACCCCTTGTTCCAGCCCTATTGAAAAATTTCTTTAGATTTTCATTTGTAACAGGATAGCAGCAAGAGTCTATCTGGGCTTTTTAATATTGATGACCTATCTTCAGGACAGGTCATCAATATCAGATTGGCAGAGATCCAACATCTGGCACCCCCCCCCCCACGATCAGCTGTATGGGGAGATGGCATGCGCAGTGCACATCTGCCATCTCTTTTCTCTCTTCCTGCCCGCTGCTGCTGCCCCATACACATACAACGGAGAGCAGGAAGAGAAAAGGGAAACAGCAGGTGGACACAGCGAGCATCGTCTCCCCGTACAGCTGATTGGCGAGGGTGTTGGGCCCCCAGCGATCTGATATTGATGACCTATCCTGAGGATAGGTCATCAATATTAAACAGCCCGGATAACGCCTTTAATAAGCTGTCCATAGAGAACAATGACTTTATATTTTATTTTTCCATAGATGTAGCTGGAGTTTGGGGGGATGAGTTGCACTTGTATTGCGACATTGTGGTGTATACATAGATCATTGATTATCTTTTATTATTTTGGGGAACGAGAATGGAAAAAATATCAAATTCACTATGATTTTTATATTTTTTAATAACATGCACTGTGCTGTTAAAATAATATGCTATGTACTGTATACAGTATATTATAGGTTATCCTGATTGCGGTAGTGTTTACTATTTGTAAAGAGTAACAGGTTTTTTTTTATGAAAAATCATTTCCTTAGGCATGAGATATTTATTTTTATTTGAAAAAATGGATGCTTTCAAATACTTTCAAAGGGTTGTTGCCTATTGGGCAATCTATTAGGCACATTGGATTGGGTCCTGACAATAGCAGCATAGCAGCACATTAGTACCTTGCAATCATTCACTTATAAATAGTTAATCTCAGTGGATTGTTTAACTTCCAATGTCATCAGAGATCCACACTCTGTATCACAAATCTATGTTTAATATGTGATTGGGCTAATACTATTCATTCATTTCTCCCCTCATACACTGAACTCCTCCATCCCCACAGTATCTCCTCTCATGCACTGAGCTCCCCCATACCCCACAGTATCTCCTCTCATACACTGAGCACCCCCCACAGTATCTCCCCTCATACACTGAGCACCCCCCACAGTATCTCCTCTCATACACTGAGCACTCCATCCCCCACAGTATCTCCCCTCATATACAGAGCACCCTCCACAGTATCCTCCCCTCATACACCTAGCACCCTACATAGTATCTCCCCTCATACACCTAACACTCTCATTATCCACAATATCTCCCCGCATACACTGAGCACTCCATCCCCCACAGTATCTCCCCTCATATACAGAGCACCCACCACAGTATCTCCCCCTCATACACCTAGCACCCTTCATAGTATCTCCCCTCATACACCTAACACTCTCATTATCCACAATATCTCCCCTCATACACTGAGCACTCCATTCCCCACAGTATCATACAGGTTATACTTACCCCCCTCCTCAGCACCTGCGTCGGTCTTGATCCCCGCATGGCCCCACTGCATCTCCCCGTCCCGCGGATCAAAACATCCAGAGATGGGCGAGGCGTAGCCAGTAGAGATGAGCGAGTAGTGAAATATTTGAAAGTTCGAAATTCGATTCGAATAGACCGCGATATTCGACTATTCGACCGAATATCGAATCCCATTAAAGTCTATGGGAAAAAAATGCTCGCCACTTGGAAATCTCAATTCGACCACTTGGAGGTCACCAAGTCCACCCTGAAACCTCAGAAAAGGATGCCAACACTGCTGGAATGCAACTGGGACAGCAGGGGAAGCATGTCTGGGTGCATATAACGCGCCCAAGTCGCACTATTACGCCACTATCACAGCCTCTCAACAATACACTCCAAAGACAATATAACCTCTCTGTAAAGTGAGACCATACAAGGAAACCTTCTTTCCTCTACATTGCCATGGACCCCAAGCCAAACTAGACAAAAAAGAAGATAAAATTATGCACCCCTTAAAATCACGTTGCCTATGACAACCACAGATGGCATAGGCAAGGGGGAAAGCAATCAAGCCATCACTATTTTTCCCTCTGTGCCATCCCTGCCTTGCCCAGGCACATGTCCCAAAACATCATCCACGCCCGAGTAACACGGTTACTGCAAAAGGCCATTTGACCACCAACACTTTGGTTTGAGGCCGGGGATGCTACATCTCCCTGACAGCACACTGGGTGAATGTTGTGGAGGCGGGGACGGGCAAACCTGCTACCCCCACCCAAGTTTTGGGCCTTGGTTCTGTCTGGATTTCCGCAACCCTTACAGACAGCTCGGCAAACCCCTCCTTCTCCTTCTAGATTTGTTAAATCTGTCCACCACCCAGTCAAGTCCACAAAGTCCAGTCTCGTCGATAGCCTGCAGAAACTGCAGGGACCTCACTCTGACCCTCCTTCCTCCCACCCTGCCCAATGTTATCAACCCAGTGTTCCCACCCATGCAAGAATCGCAGGAGCTATCTGAGGATTTTGTTTGTTCTGATGCCCAAACACTGGAGCAAGCTCCATCTCTAGCTGATGGTGGTGTGGAACGGGCACTAAAGTGTAAAATGATTAGGGACGATGATGAGACACAGTTGCCAGCAAGGGAGGCTGTTGGAGCAAAGTGAGGCAGTGTAAGAGGAGGTGGTTGAGTATGACGAAGTCAGTGACCCGACCTGGCCCAGTGTCATGTCTAGCAGGTAAAGCAGTGGGGATGTTGAGGGATGCGTAGGACCGCAAAAGGCAGGAAGAGGCCGTGGGCTGGCCAGAGGCTCATGGAGAAGGCAGGCTAGAGCCCGCAGGGCCGCATCTCTTCCCTATAACAGGCCCCCACACAAAGCTCTCCCATCGAGGGCTCTTAGGTCCTTGTTGTGAAAATATTTTAATGAGTGCGCAAAGTTAGCTTGAGGTGAGCCCTTGAAAAAATTATATGGAGGCCCAAGAGGTGAGCCCTCGAAAAAATTAAGTGGAGGCCAAAGAGGTGAGACCTCTTAAAAATTGTATTAAGGCCCAAGAGGTGAGCCATAATAAAAATTGTTTGTAGGCCCAAGAGGTGAGACCTCTTAAAAATTGTTTGTAGGCCCAAGAGGTGAGCCATGATAAAAATTGCTTGTAGGCCCAAGAGGTGAGCCATGATAAAAATTGCTTGTAGGCCCAAGAGGTGAGCCATGATAAAAATTGCTTGTAGGCCCAAGAGGTGAGCCATGATAAAATTGCTTGTAGGCCCAAGAGGTGAGCCATGATAAAAATTGCTTGTAGGCCCAAGAGGTGAGCCATGATAAAAATTGCTTGTAGGCCCAAGAGGGGCCTGAAATTGCTGGGCCCAGGTGAGCCATGATAAAAATTGCTTGTAGGCCCAAGAGGTGAGCCATGATAAAAATTGCTTGTAGGTCCAAGAGGTGAGCCATGATAAAAATTGCTTGTAGGCCCAAGAGGTGAGCCATGATAAAAATTGCTTGTAGGCCCAAGAGGTGAGCCATGATAAAAATTGCTTGTAGGCCCAAGAGGTGAGCCATAAATATTTTTTTTTTTTTTTACGGAGCAATTCTACGGCGGTTAAGGAGGAGGAGGAGGAGGTGGAGGAGGAAATGGCACTTCATACAGATGGCACTTCACTTTTGGCTGCTTTCCACTGTTGGAGAAGCAAAGTCCGGGTCAATCCACTTGCTGTTCATTTTGATTAGCGTCAGCCTGTCGGCACTGTCGGTTGACAGGCGGCTGCACTTATCGGTTATAATGCCCCCGGCTGCGCTGAACACCCTTTCTGATAGCACGCTGGCGGCAGGGCAGGCAAGCACCTCCAAGGCATACAGGGACAGTTCCAGCCACGTGTCCAACTTGGAGACCCAGTAAGTGTAGGACGCCGAGGGATCGGGGAGGACAGGGGTACGGTCTGCCAGGTACTCCCGCAACATCCGCCGATACTTGTCCCTCCTGCTGATAGCGGGCCCCGCAGTGATGGAAGTTGCACGAGGGGGTGCCATGAACGTGTCCCACACCTTGGAGAGTGTTCCCCTGGTGGCTGTGGGCCTGATCGATGTTGTGGGACTCTGGGAGACCCTCTCCTCTCTGCCGCCAGCGATGGTGGGTGGGAAAATCTCCATCATGTTCTGCACGAGTTCCCTCTGGTATTCCAGCAATCGATTCGTCCTCTCCTCTACCGGAATAAAAGAGGAGACGTTATCTTTATACCGGGGGTCCAGGAGTGCGAAGACCCAGTACAGTTTGTTCTCCACTATCCGGACAACTCGTGTGTCCCGGGAAAAGCAGCCCAGCATGAAGTCAGCCATGTGTGCCAGACTCTGAATAGGCATGACGTCACTGCCCCCACCAGAAGGATCACTTGCCATTTCCTCCTCTTCCTCTTCCGCCTCCTCTCCGCCCCATCCGCGCTGAACCAATGGGACGCACACAGCCTGACTGCTACCCTCGCCGCCAGCATCCTCCTCCTCTTCCACAGCCACCTCCACGTCGTCCTCCTCCTCCTCATCCTCCTCCTCCTCCTGCAACTGCCACCGAGAAGCAGACAAAAGTGTGGTCTGACTGTGTAGCTCCGTTGCGTCTCCTCCTACCCCCGTCTCCTCTGCGTGCAATGCGTTCTCCCTTATTGCGATGAGTGATTCTTTAAGGACGCATAGGAGCGGGGATGGTTACGCTCACTATAGCGTCCTCGCTGCTGACCTTCTTGGTGGACTCCTCAAAGATACGCAGTACATCGCATATGTCTGCCATCCATGGCCACTCGTGGTTGGCAAACTGAGGGAGCTGAGTTGGAGGCACGCGTGGATTCATAATCTGGTACTCCATCAATGCTCTCTGCTGCTCACACACCCTGGCCAACATGGAATAGGTGGAATTCCAGCGAGTCGGCAGGTCGCACAGCAGCCGATGTTCAGGCAAATGGAGGCGTTGCTGGAGTTTTTTTAAGCTAGCAGCAGCTACAGTTGACTTCCGAAAGTGAGCGCACAAGCGCCGCACTTTCACCAGTAGCTCTGCCAGGTTGGGGTAAGTCTTTAGAAATTTTTGGACTACCAGATTAAAAACGTGGGCCAGGCATGGTATGTGATTGAGTTCGGCAAGCTCCAGAGCCGCCACCAGGTTACGGCCGTTATCGCACACGACCATGCCTGGTCCTAGCTGCAGCGGCGACAGCCACATCTCCGTCTGCTGCAATATGGCGTCCCTCACCTCTGGGGCGCTGTGCTTCCTGTCGCCCAAGCTGATGAGCTTAAGCACCGCCTGCTGACGTCTCCCCGCGCAGTGCTGCAACGCTTCCAGCTAGCGGCTGAGGGCGATGTTAAGGCAAGAGGAGGAGGAGGAAGAGGAGGGGGGTTTATCAGAACCCCTGCTGGAAATCTTGGGCGGGGGTGGTAGGTAGGCCGTCTCTCTTTGCGACCCCGTCCCCGCTTCCACAACATTCACCCAGTGTGCCGTCAAAGAGATGTATCGTCCCTGGCCGCAAGCGCTTGTCCACGAGTCGGTGGTCAAGTGGACCTTTGCGCTGACTGCGTACCTCAGGGCCTGCCTGATGTTACGCGACACGTGCTGGTGCAGGGCGGGGACGGCACTCCGGGAAAAGTAGTGGCGGCTGGGGACGGAATAGCGAGGTGCGGCAGCCGCCATCAGGTCGCGGAAGGCCTGCGTCTCCACAAGCCTAAACGGCAACATCTCCAGGGCCAGCAGTTTGGAGATGTGGCAGTTTAAGGCTTGGGCTTGGGGGTGACTCGAGGCGTACTTCCGCCTGCGAGATGGACAGTTGATGGGACGAGGAGTGTGAAGGTGCAGGCGAAGATGCGGGGGAAGGGGAGGCAGCAGGAGAAGGCCCCAAAGTAGTCGAGGCAGAGGCAGATGTGGAGGTGTCCTGGCTGGAGGTCTGGACCGCAGTGGCAGCACACAACAAAGGGGAAGAGGCAGTGGCAGCAAGACCGGGCGCAGGTTGTATTGCGTTTGCTCTCTCCCACTCAGCCCAGTGCTTGACTTCCAAGTGACGCCGCATGCCTGAGGTGGTCAGATTGCTCTTCTCAGAGCCCCTACTCAGTTTTGAGTGGCAGAGTGTGCAAACCGCGCTCAGTTTGTCATCCGCACAAACATTAAAAAAATCTCCACACCACAGAAGTACGAGGCCTCGATGGGGGAGCTTTGCGCGACTGCCTGCTGCCGGGAACAGCTTTGGCCCTGCTGGCTTGTGGCCTCACTTCTCTGTCTGGACTGTCCTCTGCCTCTGGACATCCCTCTGCCTGTGGACATCCCTCTGCCTCTGGACATCCCTCTGCCTCTTGCTGCCTTTTTCGGTGCTGCGCAGACCACCACCTCTCCACTGCTTTCCCCCGCTGGACATCACCCCTGGCCAAGTGGGGTCGGTCATTTCGTCATCCACCACCTCCTCTTCCACTTCCTCACTCTGCTCCTCCTCCTGCCCACTGGACATTCCAACAGCCTCCCTTGATGGCAACTGCGTCTCATCATCATCATCGCTCATGATAACAGATGCTGGTTCAGGGTCCACATCAGCAGGAGATGGCGAATACTCAAGTGGTTGGGCATCACTACAAACAAATTCCTCTGGTAGCTCCAGGGATTCTTCCGGCACATCTGAAAAAGGACCCGAAAAGAGCTCCTGGGAGGGGTCAAGGGTGGGATGACTCTGTTGGCCAGGTGTGGAGGAAGGAGGGTCAGAGTGAGACTGTGTGATGACTGGCTGATGGACAACTGTGTGGAAGCGTTATCGGCTATCCATTGCACCACCTGTTCACACTGCTCAGGCCTCAACAGCGGTGTAACCCGCCCCCTGCTTAACTGTCCCATAAAGGCAGGGATTCTGGATGAGCGGAATCCTGGCTGCCCCTCACCAGCACGCATTGTATCCCCACTGGCTTCAACAAGGCCCCCAACAGCATTTCCGCGCCCCCGTCCTCGTCCACGTCCGATTCCGCTAGCCCTCCGCATTTTTTTTTTTTGGTTACAATATTTGGCGTACACAGCCGTATACTACCAGGTCAGACGGTGGGTATTAACAGCACGTATATAAAAGAGTTTTGCAGGCACGCAGAACGCACAGTACAGGTGCCAAATAAAAGGCCTTTTTTTTTTAAATATGTCTGATTACACAGCCGTGTACTCAGGGGCGTAGCTAGAACTGACTGGGCCCCACAGCAAATTTTTGTGCGGGCCCCCCCCCATGACCCTCCTGGCATCAAATTTGTTCATATGTAACAGTAGGTTCACATCACGTTTTTCCTATCTGTTTGATATTGATAAAAAAGGTACCATATACAAATATGCAGCACACCACGGTTTTGTATCCTCCAGAGTCCAGTACAAAAAATGCATATGTTAACGTATATGTTGTTTTACATGAACCGTATGGTGA
>ONZH01003049.1:0-88310 GCA_900303285.1 Rhinella marina
AAAGGCTGAGCCTGCTTCATTAGGCCCATATATATTATAGATACTGACTTCTTCAGATGGGGAGCGGAGGCGAACTGTAAGTATCCTTCCCTCGTCATCCGAGGAGTGAGACTGTACTGTATAAGGCAGGTTTTTGTGGAGCAGGGTAATCACTTCTGCTTTTGAGTGTTTGGAAGGGGGAGCATAATACTTTTTCCACCCAAAGCTTTTGTAATCTGGCACTTTCGACTTCATCTAGATGAACTTGCAACAGCGCAACATCTGCTCTCAAACGTTTCAAGTGGCGTAGGACCATCATCCTCTTATGAGGAGATTTTAATCCCTTTATATTCCAAGTAATAACCTTCATAAATTAGGATTCAAAATATTGTGCTAGCTCTATATCATGAAATATATTAGCTACATGCCAAAGCAACTGGAGATTCCCTTCCCTACCCCTTTTACCCAAATAACATACAACAGGTATGAAACAAAACATTACATGGTATAATGGAAAAGAAAACGTAAGCCAGCCTGGTGAAGCTAAAGAATATCGAGATTTCCCACCATATACGGCTGTTGGTGACTTCACTTCTTCCCACCATATCAAACCTGAGTTTGCAACTTCAATCATCTAAAAACAATGAGACCAAGGAGTAAGTTCTCCAACTGAGTTCATGTTTAAACAACTTATGATTATTTATAACGAAAAGGATATGAACTAGTTCCTCTGTAGTTTCAGTGACTTTTCAGGGATGAGTCCCCATTAAGTTGACGCTGGTTCCAATGAATAGCGGTTGCTGTGGTGAACATGTTTCTCTCTGAGCTCCAGGGCAGACCATTTCGTGGCGTGAGACTGCTGCTGCTCTGTGATAGTTGAGTCTTCTTCTCCCAGTGATATTGCGTCTTTTTGTTGTTAAGAAGGTTCACGCCTTTGAAGTTCTAACATCTCAAAACCCAGATGCTCGCATGCTTCTGATGGTGATGAATAAGTTGAAGTCGTTCCATCTGAATGGAATATTTTTAGTAATGCGGGGTATAATAGTGTGCAAATCTCATGCGTCTGTCGTAAAGCTCTGAACATATCATGGAAAAGTCACATCTGCGTTTCTGAACTTCTGAAGAAAAATCTCCAAAGATCAGTAGTTTTTAATCATCAAGCTCTAGAGCAGTGTGATTTTGTTTGAACGCAGGATAGCTGTTTTGTCAGTAAAGTCCAGATATTTCACTATCACCGGTCTTGGGCGTCTGAATAGGGCGCTGGTATTTTTTTGTAATTTGGTCACAACCTTTGATCCGGACCTATTCTGTGGGCCCTTTCCACTTTACAACGATCCGGGAGACCCAGTGCTTTCAGGATATCGCATTCACAGATCTGGTTAAGGTCCTGCGCGAGAACCGTCTCCGATATGCCTATTATACGCAGGTTATTTCTGCGGGAGCGATTTTCAAGGTCGTCAACCTTCTCCTTAAGCTGTTTGTTATCTCTCAGTGCTGAATCAAGTTTAGTTTTCATCTTTTGACATGTATCTTCCAGCATCTGAGGTCTTTGCTTAACGCTTTCCAGTCTGGCGCCATGTTCTGAGTCTGTGGCCTGTAAGGACTGGAGCGTCAGGCCCACCATGCTTGCCATAGACTTTTGTTGTAAATCGGGCAGTATTCTATTAGCCACCTCAATCGCTAGTCTGACATAGTCTATTTGGGGGTCCTCACCTCCCGTAGCTGCAGTTGGTGAAGTAGGCTCGGGTTGTGCGTCTACATCTTGTGACGTCTGTAGTAATAGTTCTTCCTCTGCCATGTCAGTTTCCCGCGCTGCGGGTTTACCTTGCTTGCCTTGGCTCTTCGCTTTGTTTTTGCTCCCCATATTCAGCAGAAAGCGTTCCATAGATGGACACCGTGTCAATTGTGTCCGATGATCCCGGTATTTCTCCGGTATGTAGGGGGATTATGCTGGATTAAAGGTTGCGCTTCACGGAGCTGAGGCTACTCGTGACCTGTCATGGTGGCGCCGGAACCGGAAGTCAGCCATAAAATGATATTAAAGGAGATGTATACCTGCCGTCTACAGATATGGCAAAAACAATGCAATGACAGGGGTCGTCAGAAATAAAATTACTGTTTAGAGCCCTTACTTATATCATACACATGGGTGTAGATATGGGGGATACCAAGGTAGCAGTCCACACTGGACCCTGATATCCATGATATCATGAATGATCATACCAGTATCATACAGTGTATATCACATTTACAGGTGTGAGGGCATGGGTTACAGATTTTGTATTAGGGCTCACAAGCTTCCAGTTATGTCTCTGATGTTTAGGATTTCAAATTAGTTCCATTCAGCTGAATTGGAATTTCAGAAATCCATGTGCTTGCCACCAAAGCAACCCATTCAGACTAATGAAGATTTGAAGGCCACCCTTATAAATAATTTTCCATTAATTCTGGTAATAATTCTGCAGACGCTTGTATTCTGCTGACAGTACCTAAGAGCAGGGTAGAGTAGGGGGAAAATTTAATTTTTGCCCCAGCCCTGCTAGCCTGATACTGAAGCCACCAGTACAGTAATTCCAGAATATATAATTTAAAATGACTCCAAACCAGAAGCTGTGATTTCATGGATTCTGTTACCCCCAAACTGAGGGAACGTTTAGTTCAGCGCGGCATTGACATTCATACTGGAGGAACGTGGAAAGGTTAGCACAGTATGGATTAACTGCAAAACACTCACTTGATAAGTAAGAGCATTGATTACTAGAGCTCTGTTTGCTATAACCAAGCTCTGCGATAATCAATACGGCACAGCAATGAGTTATGAACAATCCCCATTAACCAGGGGATATTACCTCTTATTTTTCTCATTTAATACAACAATGCAGCTCTGAGTGACCATTGTGAGGCTGGATGACGAGATCAGCCGGTTCCACAGAGCTCTGAGGGGGTGTCCAGCCAGCTGGTGACTCTGGAGGAGGAAATAGAAAAAATAATGAACATGGAAATTGTTAAGGTCAGGTTCTTTAGAAATCAATGAATTCATGAACTACAATTGTGAATGAAGATCTCTAAGTATCTAGTTAAGGGAGAGGACAAGTTCCTTCATTGTGCTCAGATACTTGAACAGGGTACACATGGGAATTGACTATTTTTAAAAGGGCAAAGCTGACTGTGTGTATCTGACCTCACGACACTGCTAATATCCACACATAATCACTAATATCACTTTTGTATCGACCTACTATACATAAAAGAACATCTATATCTACAATTATACTGCGTCCTATGTTTAGGAATGTACTTACTATTATAACAGCCATCTAAATACAAGAATATAACTACTATAATCTCCCCCTATGTGAAAGACTATAAATACTAAAGTATAATACTGCCCATGTTTAAAAGAATATACTACAACTCAGCCCCTTACATACGAGAATATAACTACTATAACGCTGCCGCCTATGCAAAGCGATAATAATAACTTTAATACTTCCTCTGTGTACAAGAATATAGCTACTACAATACTGTCCCCATGTACACGAATATAACTACTATAATACTGCCTTCATTTAGAAGAAATATAACTACTATAATACTTCCCTCATGTACAAGACTATAACTACTATAATACTGTCCCCATGTACAAAAATCTAACTACCATAATACTGCCTCTATGTACAAGAATATAACTACTATAATACTGCCCTCATTTACAAGAATATAACTACTATAATACTGCCCCCATGTACAAAAATCTAACTACCATAATACTGCCCTAATATAAAAGAATATAACTACTGTAATACTGCCTTCATGTACAAGAATATAACTATAATACTGTTCCCATGTACAAGAATATAACTACTAAAATACTGCCCTCATTTACAAGAATATAACTACTATAATACTGCCTCCTATGTACAAGAATATAACTACTATACTACTGCTCCTATGTACAAGAATATAACTACTACAATACTGCCCCATGTACAAGAATATAACTACTATAATACTGCCTCTATGTACAGTACAAGATTATACGTACTATAATACTGCTCCCTATGTACAAGAATATAACTACTATAATACTGTCCTCTATGTACAAAAATATAACTAATATAATACTGCCCTCATTTTCAAGAATATAATTACTATAATACTGCCCTCATTTACAAGAATATAACTACCATAATACTGCCCTCATATAAAAGAATATAACTACTATAATACTGCCTTCATGTACAAGAATATAACTACTATAATACTGCCCCATGTACAAAAATCTAACTACCATAATACTGCCCTCATTTACAAGAATATAACTACTATAATACTGTCCTCATGTACAAAAATATATCTACCATAATACTGCCCTCATATACAAGAATATAACTACTATATACTGCCTTCATATACAAGAATATAACTACTATAATATTGTTCCCATGTACAAGAATATAACTACTATAATACTGCTGCGATGTACAAGAATCCAACTACTATAATACTGCCCTATGTACAAGAATATAACTACTAAAATGCTGCCCTCATTTACAAGAATATAACTATAATACTGCCCTCATTTACAAGAATATAACTACTATAATACTGCCTTTATGTACAAGAATATAACTACTATAATACTGCCTCTATGTACAGTACAAGAATATAAGTACTATAATACTGCTCCCTATGTACAAGAATATAACTACTATAATACTGTCCTCTATGTACAAAAATATAACTACTATAATACTGCCCCCTATGTACAACAATATAATTACTACAACACTGCCTTGCATATACAAAGAATAACTACTATAATACTGTCCTTTATGTACAACAATATAGTATAACTATGTACCTTATAGAAAATAGCTATTAGAATATTGCCTCTATGTACAAGAATATAACTACTATCAGGGGCGTTGCTAGTGTCTCAAAAGATCCGGGGCCCAAGCCCCAATGCATATGGCCCAATTCTCTAAGTCGACCACCTGCTCCCCCTTCCGCAGCAGCACTTACCTTTCACAGCCAGGGCCTCCAGGTGACATCTCCTCTAATGTAGATCTTCTCTGTCATCATCTTCTCCATTTCAGTCTGGACAACTTCTCTCAGCCTCGTCTCTGCGTGTGACACACAGACATTCTTAGCTTCCTCACATTTCATCATCCCCAACCTGGAGCCCCACAGTGTTATCCTGCTGCTTGCTGTGCCCCCCAATACCCCCAAATACTATCCTGAAGAAATATCAGTGCCCCCCATAGTAATAGTGCTCCTCATAGTCCCACTCCCACTCTCTCCCTTCAGCCCCTCCAACGTACAGTCCCATGTAAATGACATCACTCCCTCCCTTCAGCCCCTCCAACATACAGTCCCATGTAAATAACATCACCCCTGCACCCACCTTCAACATACAGTCCCATGAAAATAACATCACCCCCTCCCACAGCCCCCTCCAACGTTCAGTCCCATATAAATAACATCACTCCCTCCGCAGCCACCATCAACAATACAGTCCCATGTAAATAACATCACTCCCTCACACCAGCCACCTCCAACACACAGTCCCATGTAAATATAATCACCCCCTCCCTTCAGCTCCTCCAACATACAGTCCCATGTAAATAATATCACTCCCTCCTTTCAACCCCTCCAATATACAGTCCCATGTAAATAACATCACTCCCTCTCGCAGCCCCGTCCAACACAGTCCCATGTAAATAACATCCCTATCTTCAGCCCTAACATACAGTCCCAGTTAAATAACTACAACTCCCAGCATTACTCTGCCTCTCCCTTCACTTAACTCTCCTCATAGAAGACCTCAGCAGAGCTTCTTCCCTTCCAGTTCTCTTCACTGTGGAGCCTATCCTGCATTGGTCACATGATGACATGCAGGGGCGTAGCTAAAGGCTCATGGGCCCTGGTGCAAGAGTTCAGCTTGGGCCCCCCTTCCCTCAGTACTTTGTGTGTCTTCTTATGCGGCACAAGGGTCCCCTCAGGCTCCTGGGCCCGGTAGCGACTGCTGCCTCTGCACCCCCTATAGCTACGCCCCTGATGACATGTGACCAGTGACATCAGGTCCTTCTCAGCTACTGCCCCGTTCACCTGACCTGTGATGTCACCACAGGTCCTTCACTTCTTGCAGTGCTTTTGATTTGATTGTATTGCCGTCCTGAGGACGGCAATACAATTGTATCTAGCTGGCAGGCAGGACATTCGGGGCCTGGGAGGAAACATCAGGGGCCCAGGCCCCTAATGTTTTGGCCTAGCAACGCCCCTGACTACTATAATACTGTCCCTATGTACAAGAATATATCTACTATAATACTGCTCCTATGTACAAGAATATAACTACTATAATACTGTTCCCTATGTACAAGAATATAACTACTATAATACTGCCTCTTATGCACAAGAATATAACTACTATAATACTGCCTCCTATGTACAAGAATATAACTACTATACTGTTTCCTATGTACAAGAATATAACTACTATGATACTGCTCCAATGTACAAGAATATAACTACTATAATATAGCCTCCTATGTACAAGAATAGGCTTGGGCGAATTGAGCTTCGGATCGTCGATTCGTTCAAAAACTTTGTTCTTAAAGGGGTTGTCCGAGTTATTTTTTTGTCCTTTGTATGTTTCTAACTAGTCAAATACAACAGCTTTTCCATACACTTTCTGCTTCTAAAATTGCTGGTTTATCAGATTTCACTCAGGGTCACATGACCTGTGATGTCAGCTTGCCTTCCTGCTAATCTTGTATTCATGCACCAAGAGATAACAGCCTGTACACGAGAGGTCACTGTGCTGGCCACGCCCCCCCTGCTCTGCGCTGCTGCTCTCTGCTCTCTCCTTGTATTCTTTCAGAAAAAACATTAACCCCTTCAGCCAGAACACACTGAAGGCTTTACAACAGCAGCTACAGATGTAAAGAGACACAGGATCTGCCCTCCTCACCCTACAGACACAGAGCTGATCTGGAGGAGATGTGCAAAGTATTGTATTGTACAAGAAAGGTAGGGGGAACATCCTGTGTGTATCAGCAGTGTCATTGTACAGCTGGGACTTGTAGTCCTATCAGTGGCGTAGCTACCGGGGGGGCAGGGGGGGCGACGGCTCCGGGCCCAGTGACTCAGGGGGGGCCCCAGCAAGGATGACCTTGCCTTCTATCAGGCGAATACAAGTGAGCGCTTCCATTATGGAAGCGCTCACTTGTATTTAGGGACCCCCATCAGACCTCAGATCAGCCCACCCAGCCACATAGGATTAAAATAAAAAACTTTACTTACCTGTTCTGCGCTGCGGCTGCCCTCCGGTCCGCGCTCTGCTCTCTTCCCTGGCGGCGCGCACTATGACCTGACGCTGCACGTCAGGTCAACTGTTTAGTGATGTAAAAACTGTGGACAGGTTTCCTTTAACATAGGAGTCCTCTTGTTTTTTACTCCTATTACTCCTATATTTCACTGCATTATGTGGTAGAGTATTTAGAGTAGGGTATGTAGAAAGTCTATTGTACTGTACTTAGCAGCATAGATGATCTAGCAGTTTATATAGTAATCTTTCTAATACAATATTATAACCACAACTAGTAGTATGTGCCTGTGAAGTTGGAAACGTGCGTTTGGGAAGCCAATAAGTGGGGGGCCCACTCAAGTATGTTTCGCCCCCCCTGTGCTGAACCTCTAGCTACGCCTCTGAGTCCTATACATACAACATGCTGCTGAGTATTATAGCAGACATGTCACTCAGGGCAGCACTTGTATTCACTGCCTTTGCAGAGCAGGAAGGGGGGCAGGGGCAGAGATTGTTATTACTGCAGGTAAACAAAGGCCAGGAGAGAACCAGGGAATGAGGAAACATTGATTTTTTTTTTTGCCTAAAACTTGCTTAACTTAGTTATATATTGCTGCCCATCAGATTTACAGTACTATATATTTTTTTTTCATAACTCGGACAACCCCTTTAATGCTGTTTCCATACAGCATTAAAATGTATTGGCTCTGTGTAGCAAGACTAAGTTGCGCAAGACTTTGGTGAATTACAACGGTATTCCTATCTGCATATTTAAAAACATTATACAAAAGCCCACTTCAGATTCCTATTTTGAAATGTTTTTAAATACGCAGATAGGAAGTTTAGCTACATGGAGCCAATACATTTTAATAATCTATGATCCGAAGTTCAATTCACTCAATCCTGTGCAAGAATATAGGTACCCTAATACTTACCCTATATACAAGAATATAACGATAATACTGCTCCCTATGTAAAAGAATATAGCTACTATAATACTGCTCCTATGTACAAGAATATAACTACTATAATACTGCTTCTATGTACAAGAATATAACTACTATAATACTACCTCCTATGTACAAGATTATAACTACTATAATACTGCTTCTTGGTACAAGAATATAACTACTATAATATTAATCCTAGGTAAAAGAATATAACTACTATAATACTGCCTTCTATGTACAAGAATATAACTTCTATAATACTGCACCCTATGTACAAGAATATAACTACTATAATGCTGCCTTCTATGTACAAGAATATAACTACTTTAATACTGTCCCTATGTACAATAATATAACTACTATAATACTGCACCCTATGTACAAGAATATAACTACTATAATACTGCCTCCTATGTACAGGAATATAACTACTTTAATACTGCCCCTATGTACAAGAATATAACTACTATAATACTGCCTCTATGTACAAGAATATAACTGCTATAATACTGCCTCCTATGTAGAAGAATGTAACCACTATAATACTGCTCCTATGTACAAGAATATAACTACTTTAATACTGTCGCTAAGTACAATAATATAACTACTATAATACTGCCTCTTAGTTGAGAGGTTGTGTGCTGATAGCCTCTTCTGAAGTCTGGAGAAAGCCCAGGGAGAGGCCATCCTGTGTGGGGAAGCTCTGCATGCAAGGTCTAGGTTTCCAGGCTTTCACTGGGAGGAAACTCCCAGTCTGTCCATGTGGATCCAAATTCCATGTAAACTAAAATGAAATGAAGAAATGAAGAAACTAAAATGAGAAAAGCAAAGAAAGAACTGCTTCTAAGGAGGTGAGACAGTCTGAGATGTAAGGTGTACAGAATCCTGGAAAACCAAGTGAAAAGGAATCTTTTGATGGAAACTTAAAGGGGTTGTCCTGGTTCAGAGCTAAACCCGGACATACCCATAATTTCACTCAGGCAGCCTTTCATGCTTTCTTATTTACAAACACACTGCCGGGCGGAAGTTTTCGCCCAGCAGTGTGTTCAGTGACGTCACCGGCTCTGATGGGCCGGCTTTAGCGCTGCCCTAGCCATTTTACAGGCTAGGGCAGCGCTAAAGCCTGCCCATCAGTGCCGGTGACATCACTAGGCTCACCGGGGCTGCCTGGGTAAAAATATGGGTATGTCCCGGTTCAGCTCTGAACCCGGACAACCCTTTAAAAATTGCAAAGAAAAGCCAACAAGGTGCCTAACAGGAGAGACAAAGCTCATTCCATGAGGGTGGTATGCAGCTCAGAACCTCCCTGGAGAGACTGACGGTGCAGGAAAACCTGTGGCAGCATAATGTGTTGTCCAATATGGCATGCTCAGGCCGCACAAGATCTCAGGCTGGTGGAGGCAGCATCAAACATGCCGAGAAGCTTGTGAAGATGGAACACGGGAAACTTGCAGCAAAGTCTCCAGGAGTTTCCAGAACTGTCAGTGGTTCACACTTTGGACTCTGCCGAGTTCAAACACCCTCTGTCTTTGCCCAAACCAATACCACAGATCAAGGAGACAGCCCATACACCTGAGCTGCAGCTGGCAGGGAAGATCCCAGCACTGATAAGAGGAATGGGGGAGCCAAAACACCATAAGCAAATGCTATAGATGCAGATAAACTGTAGAAGTTAAAGACTTCAAATCCAAGGAGCAAGACCTTGTATGATGGCAGGCTGCACTCAATTAGCATAGAACTGGTTGTGGTGTTGAAGGAGATGGACTGCGTCCTGGAGAAGATTGGGTGCCTGGCAGAGTCTTATAGGAACCAGGAACGGTTTGCCACATATAGGCAAAGTATTGAACTAGAGACCAGATACTTTGATGCTGAATTAGGGTCAGATATTTCCCCAGATAAGCCGCAGCAGATGACACGGCCTGTACTGTAGGCTTCGAGCTTTCCTTTCCAAGAGGGGGATACACACAGAGAGAAGCAAGTACAACAACAAATCCTGCACCACAAGTCCCATCAGGCACTGTGCAACAGCAGCCACAGAGACCTGCACCACCAGTCCTAGCAGGCATGGTACAACAGCAACCAAAGAGTTCTGCAGTTGTCCCTGAGCAGGAGCATAGAGCCCAAGAACCAGCAGAGACACCAATCTCCAAGCCAGATAGTGACATTACATTGGTTAACAGATGTAGCTATGGAAGATGTCTGTTTTATGGCAGAAGGCTCTGGCTCATTAACATCTATGGCCCACTTTCAGTGGGTGAAAGTTACCAGTTTTTCAATGAGGTCAAGTAATATCTCTTTACCTCAGTTCCTACAATAATGGCTGGAGATTTCAATGTCACTAGAAAATCAGGTGACAGATTCTCTGGCCAAGCAGAGACCAAAGACTCCAAGGTCTTGAATAACATGATCTCGCAGGCAGGTCTTAGTGATGTGTTCACAAAGGGTAGTAGGAGGGTAGGAGGGTAGTAGGAAGCCAAACTTAACGCCAGTGCCTTCTCAAACAGCTGATTGGCAGGGGTCCCGGGTGTCGGACCCCCACTGCCCAGATACTGATGACTTATCCTGAGGATAGGTCATCAGTAATGAAATCCCGGAAAACCTCTTTAAGGAGACTGTCACTTAGGAAAGGGAAGAGTAATGGGCCCTTTACACAGGTCGACAACTGAAACGATCATTGCTAACCAGCGTTACTAGTAATGCTCGTTAGTGATAATCTGGCGGTGTAAATGCACCACCGATTACCAGATGAACAAGTAAAGCGCTCGTCCATCGAGTAATTGTATCTTTAGTGCAGCACAAAAGATTATCATTTCCCACTGGCAAATTGTGCTGTTTAAACTCGATCTACTGCCAGGAAACAACAAGACAGTATGGGGAAGAGCGATGGCATTAGCGATCACACCTCCCCATACTCTGGAGGAGATCGGTGCATATAACTATACTAGTCTCCTCCACTAGAGAGAGAATCTGCAGATTGTCAGGAAGGCTCCCTTCCTGACAATCTGCTAGATCGCTATCCCATGTAAAGGGGCCTTAAGTATAGCCAGTAGTAAGTAAGTAGTAAGTTGTGGAAAGAATTAAAGTCACAGTATTTGGCGGGTGGGGATGTCCCAGAAAAGATTGACCGACTGAAATCTGAGATAAGGAAGATAATATAGCTACTATAATACTGCCTCCTATGTACAAGAATATAACTATTATAATACTACCTTTATGTACAAGAATATAACCAGGGGCGTAGCTATAGGGGGTGCAGAGGTAGCAGCCGCTACTGGGCCCAGGAGCTAATGTGGGCCCAAAGACCCTTGTGCCACATATGAAGACACTAGTATGAGAGAAAGTGCCTGCAGATCTAGTTACACCTCTGGATGGAAGGAAGGGGTTAGGTCAAGAATTTGGCATGAGAGGGGTACAGTTTCAATTTTTGCCTCAGGCAGCATGAAGGCTATGTGCTTCCCTATCCCTGGTCACAAAGCCCTGAGGGAAGTGGGGCCCAAGCTGAACTCTTGCACCAGGGCCCATAGGCCTTTAGCTACGCCCCTGAATATAACTACTATAATACTGCCCTAATGAACAAGAACATATCTACTATAATACTGCCTCTATGTACAAGAATATAACTACTATAATACTGCCCTAATGAACAAGAATATATCTACTATAATACTGCCTCTATGTACAAGAATATAACTACTATAATACTGCCTCCTATGTACAAGAATATAACTGTTATAATACTGCCTCTATGTACAAGAATATAACTATTATAATACTGCCTCTATGTACAAGAATATAACTATTATAATACTGTTTCTATGTACAAGAATATAACTACTATAATACTGCCCTAATGAACAAGAATATATCTACTATAATACTGCCTCTATGATCAAGAATATAACTACTATAATGCTGCCTCCTAAGGGTGAGGACGTGTCTCAGTAACTCTCCTAATGTCTGGTGCAAGCCCAGGGAGGGGCCACCCTGGGCAAGAATGCTCCCCAGGCAAAGCCCAGCCTCCAAGGCCTAATCTAGGAAACAATTCTCAGTCCTCTCAATCCGTGGATAAAAATCCAAAATCCTTCTAAAGAGAGAGAATGAGCAGAGTCTAAGCGGTTATTTTGTCAGCAGTTCCAGTGCAGCAAGAAGCCAGGATGGAAAGAAAGTAATGGCAGGAGAGAAAGAAGCAGCAGTAAGTAACAGTTTGATGAATCCACCTACCAGTGTGAATGTGCAGCGTCCTGAAGCAAAAAGTAGCAGCAGAACCACAGTGACGGCAGCCACAGCAAGTACAAAGCCACAGGTTTCTTCACCATCACTTCAGAGGCTTGGGCTGGATACATGTGAAACAACTACACCTGTAAGAGGTCATCCTGTGAGTCCACAGCCTGCAGTACCCAGCAATGGACAGTCTGCTAGAAGGGAAGAGCGCACACCGGAGCTCTTCTGGCTGAGGAGATCCCAGCACTGGTAAGGAGAATGGAGACTCTGAAGCAAGAGAAACTGCAGCTTCAGAAGCAAATAGACTGCATGTACAAACTGAAATCAGCAAACCCTGACCAGCAGGAGCTGCATGACCGCAAGCTGGGCTCCCTGGCCATATAGCTCGCTGACACTGTAAGGGAAATGGACTCTGTGTTGGAACAACTGGGACCAGTTGGAGAAACTTACAGGAACCAGCAGCGTTTTGACTCTTTCCAAGATGGCGTCCGGCAGTCCCATGGAAAACCTGTACTGCAGCCAGCAAGTTTTTCCTTTAAAGAATGAACTTTGTACAGAGGGGAAGCAAGCATCCAGCACCAGCAAGCACCTGCAGCAGTCTCTACCACAGCACTACAAGTCCCAGCATCCAGCACTCTGCAGGACAATGAACTCTTACCTGAAGGTAACCCTGTAGTAGCAGTGCAGTCACCATAGGCGTCGGGGGCAGCACTGTGCAGATAGACTGTGGACTCCTACCAGAAGGTGGTGGTATAGCAGCACATCAGACTGTTATTACTTAACCGGTCCCTCAGGGCTCTGCTGTGCAGGACTTACTGCTGAGGACTATGATTATATTAATATGTCTGATAATACTGCTGATGCTTTATGTGACAATGCTGTGTCAGGGGAGAGTGCATCACAGTCTGTGTGGGATCTGGGATCATCTGGGGAATCAGGCCAGTCTGTGGTTCCCTCTGTAATTGCTGGTGACACTGATGGTGGGGAGGGGGCAGTATGGTCTAATGTACAGGAGTTCCCCCCATTAGTTACACAGACAGCACCAGAACCCCCTAGTACAGGAGGCCAGCAGCCTACACAGGGCCCACAAGGACAGCAGGATAGTGGACCTGGTCACACCTCCTCTGGGAATGCCTGGAGCCCTGGCTCACCATCTTTTATATCAAACACCAGTTATTCTGGTCAGGCTTTTAAGAGGAGGAATGTGGTCAGGTTCAGGCACAGAGGTGCCAAAAAAGAGCTGCCCGATAGGAGGTACTTCATCAGAGAACTGCAATGTAAGCAGATGGGTTTCCAGCCATCCAACATCCTGGCCATGATAAACCTCCTGGACAGACAGGGCTATGACATCAGTTTTAAGCTCATGTCTGACTTGGACTGTTTCTGGGCTAGCTTCACCAGGTTCAGAGAAGAAGAGGGCTGGAATAAGTTCAGTTTTATCCCCATCTCTAAGCCGGATACCGTTAATGTCACCATCATCTTCTGGAATGAGTCTGTTCCTCACCAGGACATTGTAGTCTGGCTGAGGAGACATTGTGACCTCATGTCTGAACTCAATAAGACCAGGGATGAAGACGGTATCTGGACTGGGGGATGTAAGTTCTTGGTGAAGCTTCATCAGTACCAAAATATAACACAACATATACCCAATTCTTTCTTCATTGGCCATGAGAAGGGTGTGTGTTTTTATGTGGGTCAGCTTAGAAAGTGCTTTAAGTGTGGGAAGACTGGTCACTTGGCGAGTGCGTGCACCATGATGAAGTGCAACCTGTGTGGGGAGGTTGGTCATGTCAGTGCTAACTGCCAGGTCATAGATATAATTTGTGTGGCAAGATTGGTCATCCCCACAAGGACTGTCCTGATGCTTGGCATAACATCTGCAAAGACTTTCCTGATGAGGACTTACTAGCAGGGACAGATGACCTAGAAGAGGACCGGTTTAGTTCCAACAGGGCCAGAGCTTCAACAGGGCGTGCCACACAGTGATCCAACACAAACCCAACCCCAGTCAGTAGTCATTGAGGGTAACATGGAGGTGGTTGCATAGGCTGTAGACACAGAGGCTGTCTCTTCTTCTGCTCCAGTGTCCACCACTTGGGAGAATAAGCTGTCTAAAAGAAAGAAGAAAGATAAGTCCAGACATAAGCGTGAGGGTGAGTGGACAACTGTCCAAAAGCACAGTAAGGTTAAAGTGGACAGTAGACCAGATTGGACAATGATCGCCAATAGATTCAGTGTCTTGTCTGAGTCAGACACAGAGGCAGAGATGGAGAGAGAGTTAAATCGTATCATGGCTGAATATGATGAAGACCCAGGTGATGATCCTCCCTCAAAAAAGAGACCCATTCAAGTTGAGCGACAGTATGATTCAGACATGGAAACTGGTGGTGGTCAGCGGGTGTGCTTAGATGCTGATTTATGATAATGGGGTCCATCTCTCTGTTTTTTGTGCTTTGTCTTACTCTGATGGCTGATTTTTACCTTAAAGTCATCTCATGTAATGTGAATAGCATGAAAATAAGGAGAACAAGGCGTGCTGTGTATGAACATTTGAAGTATTTGGATGCCGATGTCTTCTTGTTATAGGAGACCCATCTAAATACTTTGGGACTTATACGAGAGGCAGAGAGAGAATGGCGGTCTGGCCCTTCCTTCTGGTTACTGGCTATGGAACCATATACCGGGGTCTCCATGCTGTTTAACACCAGTGATGTGACCATACATATGTAGATTAACGGAGGTTTCGATGGGAAGGTGTCTAGTCCTGGAGGTTACTATCTGAGGTCGAAGGCTCTGACTCATCAATATCTATGGTCCACAGACAGTGACTGAGAGGACTGAACTTTTTAATGAGGTAAAGCCATACCTGTTTACATCTATTCCTGTGGTTATGGCAGGGGATTTCAGTGCTGTTATGACACCCAGTGACAGACCTAGTGACAGACCCCTTACTAGAGACTCTAAGGTCCTAAACAGGATGATTCTTCAGGCTGGCCTGTCCTATGTGTTTGTGTGTGGTGGTAGAAAGCCAGAGTTTACATATTCTTGTGCTGGCAGAAGCAGTTGGATAGACTTAGCTCTGGTGAGTCCTTCTGAAAACATCTGTGAGAGGAGGGAAAAAGTTGTCCCTTATTCTGACCACTAAGCCTTGTATTTCTGTTTGGGAGCCACCAAGCGCTCTGATCACCTGATCCCTTTGAGAACTGCCTGGAGCGTGTGGCAAACAAAGTGGTCACAGGTCTCACTGACTCCCAGGGTGTTTTGCAGGAATCTCGGGAGGGTATCCTGGGGGTGGTGAGATCTTACTATATGGTGTTGTTTCAGAAGAAAGTTTTGGATATAGAAAAGATGACTCAATTCTTGGAGGCAACTCAAGGCCCTCATACTAATGATGTGGACTTTTCTCCTTTAACAGCAGAATTGACGGTGGAGGAGGTTGAAGTGACCATTGATAAATTACATCTGAAGAAGGCACCAGGTCCCGATGGTATTATAGCAGAAGTTCAGAGACCACTTGGCCCCAATCCTCGTGGACCTATACAAAAATTGTCTAGAAAATCGCCTGATGCCTCCATCCATGAAGGTGTCCTAGTTAATTCTGCTATTTAAAAGTAAGGAGCCTAGTGACATCAAGAACTGGGGGCTGATTGTCCTCTTGAATGTCGACAGGAAGATTCTGGCAAAAAATCTGTTCTCTAGGTTAGTTTATTTGTCCTGGGCACTGCTGTCAGGCTGTCAGTTCAGCACAGTAAAAGGGTGGAACATCTCTGGAGCAGTTATCTCGATAAGGGAGATGTTTGAGAGATGTAAAGCTCTTTGGTGTGGGAGATATGTTGTAGGTCTGGACCAGGCTAAAGTCTTTGACAGAGTAGACCATGAGTATCTATGGGCCGCTTTGTCATAGAACGGTATTCCAGGACAATTTATTGATTGGCTGAAAACTTTGTATAGAGAGGCTTTCCTCTGGTCAATGGTTGGCAGGGTGATGCATTCAGAGTTGAGGCGGGGGTGAGACAGGGTTGCCCGTTGAGTCCACTTTTGTATGGGTTTGCCTTAGACCCTGTTCCTGAAGTCACTGCAGGAGTGTAGAAATGCAAAGATTCAGCGATGGAAGAACTGGAGGCTGACCTATAGAGAAAGGATTAAAATGTTGAAGACTTACCTGGTCATTTTCCCTTTGCCAGAATCTTTCTCAGCTAGGCTCTTTAGCCTATTCTTTCAAACTTTATGGGGGTATAACATATCTACAGAGGAGAGAGGGTGGGCTGAATATGATAAATCCAAGGGTGTTCTTTGACTCCATGTTTCTAAAAGTTAATTTTGGTGACTTGTAGAGATGAGCGAATCATCCAAAATTCTCTTCACCGAATGTTCGTCGAATTTTTTAAAAGATTCATAACTAATACGAAGCTATTCGGTCGAAGCTGCGTACAAATCATTCGTTATTCTGTTGTGTTCTGCGAACGTTCGCGCACTAATAACGAACATACAGTTGTTAAAGGTACGCTACTTATGTGAACACGTACGCATGAGCGTACAAATTGCGTACGAATCCTCAGTGTACTATTGTCTAGCGATTGCATAATATGCAGGCACGCACGACGCTAGTTTTACAAATGGCATCCAGGCGTTCTTGAACATTTAGCTCTGGAGAGATTAAATACATGATCCGGCTGAGGGACCGGCAGGATTACGATGGCACACACCGAAACCCAAACCAGCAGAAGAAGGAGATGATCCGAGGCTTGTGGCCAACTATTACAAATTCTACCAGTAGAAGCTGTGGCTACATGTCCTTTGGCACTGCTGGCCTATGCCACCTTCTCCTTCTTTTTTTTGGAGCTTGAGTTCTGGCTGGAAGTGGAACCCTTTTGCTTTTCCATGCCAGACATTTTCACTTGACTGTGGCCCTGCAGGTCTTTGTCTCTCTCCCTGTCTTTCTCCCTGTCTCTCTCCCTGCCTGATTAATATTACTAGCCCTGCACTGGCCCTGGACTTGCCCTGCACTGACCCTGCACTGGCCCTGATATTTTATTGTGGTGTGGTATTATTGTGGATGCCCAGAACAACACCACAATTTCCAGAAAACAGTTCTCTGTCTTTCACAACTTTACAGTGCTTCTGCTCGCCTCAGCAGTCGCAGCACAACTGATGTCGCTGGCTTACCGAGCCTATGGGCCAATCAGAGCAAGCCCTTCTCACTAGGTTAGGTGACTGCTTTCTTCCCGGGCTTTTTGCCGCCTATTTTCTGCACGAATAACAAACTTACAGTAAAAGTTCGCTAATTAACTGAATTCGTACGCAGTAGCGTATAAATTAACTTATACGTAGCATTAGCGTACAATTCATTATCGGACAAGTACGTGGCGTATGCGTACAAAGGTTTAAGAACATTTAAGATTCGAATGGAGCAAACTTGAAAAAGTCCGGATTCGCTTCGGAGTAGAAAATTTGTAAGATTCGATACGAATCTACGAAGCAGTAAATAGATTCGCTCATCTCTAGTGACATGGCCTCAAATAATAGTCCTCTGTGAGTGAATAGTGTCAAGGACTGGATATTGCCTTTTGCAGAATCTTGGGTGCGAGGCGGCAGTCTCAAGAGGAGGAGATGGATGCAGGACTACCTCCCCCAGTATCTGGACTATGCCCTGAAATGTGTCAGGCTAGAGAAGTCATTCATGGGGAGTAAGACAAGGAAAAAACTGTACTGTAAGATATGTAGGGATTTCTTTTGCTCTCCACTTGCTCTGAGGGATTGTCCGACCACCACAATGCAGGAAAGTCTTCAGTTCCTCAATGGGAAACGACTCCCCGCTAAACTGTATGACATTGCCTGGTTGTCACTACATGGGAGGCTCTTTGTCAGAGGTAACCTTAAATACTTGACTCAGTCAGATAGGAAGTGTCCCCTGGGTTGTCCACAAGAAGAGACGATGGAACATTTCATAATGGAGTGCTGGGGAGGGAGGAAGATATGGAGGACAGTGTCTGATAGCTTAAAGATCTCAAGGTTGCAGTCCCTGAAATACCCTGAAGTTATCTATTGTGTTCCATCTACTAGTATTAACCCCTTAAGGCCGAAGCTGCTTTTACACTTAATGCCGAAGCCACATTTTTTAAATCTGCCATGTGTCACTTTATTAATTCATAACTTTGGGATTCTTTCACCGATTCGACTGATTCCAAGACTGTTTTTTCGTGACACATTGTACTCCACGACATTGGTAAATTTGAGTCAATATAAATCACCTTTATTTATAAAAAAAATCCTAAATTTACAGAAAAGTTTGAAAAATTTGTAATTTTCAAACTTTGAATTTCTCTGCTATTAAGGCAGAGAGTGATCCCTCACAAAATAGTTATTACTTTACATGTCCCATATGTCTACTTTATGTTGCCATCATTTTGTAGATGTAATTTTATTTTTTGGAGATGTTAGAAGGCTTAGAATTTTAGAAGCAATTCTTTAAATTTTTTAGAAATTTTCCAAAACCATTTTTTTAAGCACCGGTTCAGTTCTGAAGTCACTTTGTGGGGCTAACATAATAGAAAACACCATAAATGACCCCATTTTAGAAACTACACCCCTCAAGGTTTTCAAAACTAATTTTGCAAACTGTGTTAACCCTTTATGTATTCCACAAGAATTAAAGGAAAATGGAGATGACATTTCAAAATTTCACTTTTTTTGCAGATTTTCCATTTTAATCCATTTTTTCCTGTAACAAATCAAGGGTTAATAGCAAAAAAACCCTCAAAATCTATTACCCTGATTCTGCGATTTACAGAAACACCCCGCATGTGATTGTAAACTACTGTATGGCCGCATGGCCAAGCGCAGAAGGAAAGGTGCGCCAGATGGTTTTTGGAGGGCGATTTTGCTGGACTGGTTTTGAGACACCATGTCCCATTTGATGCACCCCTACATCAGAAACAACCAAAAAGTGCCCATATTTTGGAAACTAAGGGATAAGGTGACAGTGTTATTGATACTATTTTGGGGTACATATGATTTTTGATCACTTTATATTACACTGTTAGGCAAGGTAAACAAAAATGGCTGTTCTGGCTCAGTTTTTATTTTATTTTTTTTTACTGTGTTCACATGAGGGGTTAACTAATGTGATATTTTTGTAGAGCAGGTTGTTACGAACGTGGCAATACCTAACATGTATAGTTTTTTTTATTTATTTAAGTTTTACACAATAATATCATTTTTGAAACAAAAAAAATCATGTTTTAGTGTCTCCATTGTCTGAGAGCTGTAGTTTTTTTATTTTTTGGGCAATTGTCTCAGGTAGGGGCTCATTTTTTGTGGGAAGAGGTGACGGCTAGATTGGTACTATTTTGAGGGGCATACGCCTTTTTGATCGCTTGCTATTACACTTTTTGTGATGTAAAGTGACAAAAATGGCTTTTTTGACCCTGTTTTTATTTTTATTTTTTTACGGTGTTCGCCTGAGGGGTCGGGACATGTGATATTTTTTTAGAGCAGGTTGTTACGAACGTGGCGATACCTAACATGCTTGGGGTATTTTTTATCTTTTTTTACGAATTTCAAATTTGAGTTTTGGGGGGAAAATGGGATTTTTTTTTTAAACTTTTTAAAAAAATTTTACACTTTTTTTTACACTTTTTTAGACTCAGACCCACTTGGTTCTTGAAGATCCAGTGGGTCTGATTGTTCTATAATACACTACAGTACACTATATAGTGTACTGCAGTGCATTTTCACTCTTGCTAAGCCTTGTCAGGCTCCTGCCTTTAGCAGGAGCCTGATGAGGCTTGGCTTACACCATGGCAACCCAGACGCTTCTGAAAGCGTCCGGTTGCCATGGTAACCATCGGGACGCTGCCACAGCAGAGCAGCGTCCCGATGGGAGGGAGAGGGAGCTTCCTCCCTCTCTTCTGGCCACACCATCGGCGCTGCCAGCGCACCGCAGCGCCCGATGGGAGAGGGAGGGAGCGCTCCCTCCCTGTTAACCCCTTCCATACAGCGGTCCCTACGGAAAGGCAGGGCCAGGAATACCATATTGTGACACATTATACCACCCCAACAGAGCCAAATACCACAGTCCATCACAAAATACTGCCAGCAGCACAAAATACATACACTGGCCGGCCATGAGGAGGGTCCAGGCGGGCCCCCTGGGCATCGGCCCACCAGGAAAATTCCCTGTAAGGTCTATGACCAATCCGCCCTTGTGTTCAAGAATATAACTACAATAATAATGCCCTCTATGTACAAGAATCTAACTATTATAATACTGTTCCTATTTACAAGAATATAACTACTATAACACTCCCTCTATGTACAAGAATATAACTACTATAATACTGCCTCCTACATACAAGAATATAACTACTATAACATTCCCTCTATGTACAAGAATATAACTACTATAATACTGCCTCTATGTACAAGAATATAACTTCTATAATACTGCTCCTATGTACAAGAATATAACTACTATAATACATCCTCCTATATACAAGAATATAACTACTATAATACTGCCCCCTACATACAAGAATATAACTACAACAGTATCTATCTTATCTCTCTAAATGCACATAGGGATATATTTATTTTTATTTATTTATTTATTTATTTCATATCTCACTGATGAACCTCAATGGCGATTGAGACACTGTATCTAGAGTGAAATAGGTGTTGGCGCTTGGACAGATGGGCGCTCATCATTGACACATTTTCATTCTTTTGTACTTCAGGTAATTACCATCAATATTAAATGAGATCAAATGTCTCCTCTCCCTCTCACATCCTTTGGTAGCACATGTTGGACGTCCACCATATGAAAGGGCCTCGTTTGAACCATTGTTCCAAAGACGATTGAGAGTTTTCCAGCAATACTTAAATATTCCCGCCCTTTGTAACAAATCTCGTAATTCAGACATAGGATGGGGGCCGACCTCTATAGAGAGAGGGCAGAGCGCGCCCAACAAGAGCAAAAGGTGATCAATTAAGAAATTATGTAGTCTTCTCCTACACATGGGCCGACTGCCATTCTATGGTAATAATAGGCCCATCAGCTCATTTTCAGGGTTTCTTATCCCACTTTAGCCTGGTCTTTACATCAAAGGGTCCGCAGCCGCTCGTCTTCTGGAGCAGAAAAGCTTCACTAATTTAGACCCTTAATGTGTTTTGCTAAAAGACGCTTTCAATTAAATGAATTCTATAGCCAGGAAAATAAAAGGAGCGAGCGGCTCTCCGACAGCAATGATTTCTCATTAAATCAATAGGCCAATATTCATCCCGTCCTACATCTGCGCCTAAATGCTACAAAAGGAAGGAAAAAAAAGAAGAGGCTTCATCAAAGAGATATGAAGGGTTAAATTGAGCCCATGATTTAATTAAAATATTAGAAAGAAGTAAATAGGTCTTTGATATTCGGCTAAAGATTGCACTGAACGCGGCACTTGTGAAAGCGCGAGTGATTATGATTTCATTAACTCAACACGTTCATAACATGAAATTACAGCTCATTATGAAATGGAGATAAAATGTTCTACCAGGAAGAGGTTCACTGAGGTTGCTCTGCAATTTGAGGGCATGATGGGAGTGGTGATGGTGGCAGGGGAAGCAAGGTTGTAGTAATTTAAGGCACTAAAATAGTTATTTTCTAGCCATTTGTAACATTAATTACATTTCTGGCTGACTGGAGGACAGATCGGAGAGTAATCAGAGGTGACAACTGAGCTGCTTCTTAGGTAAATGAAAAGTTGTCACAGCCCCTCCTCTGTTGTATAGGTAGAATTAAAGGACTAGGTTCGATTAGGTTGGACTTGATTAACCTGTGTCTTTTTTTAGCCCTATGAACTGTGTAACTATGATGTTATACATACATATTTATTATAATGACTGTACATGTAAGCTTTTGGCACCAATGCAAAATGTGTGTGGGGCCCCACCTACCATGTGCCATTTATAGGGCTGTTGTTTTCTTCTGCCAAAGGGACTTTTGCCCTGGAAAGGCTTACCCTGGAAAGTTTGGTAGTTATCAAGAGTGTACATACCATCAGGGGTGCACCACCAATGAGGCGAGGCTCTTGCCTTAGGCAGCACCAGGTAGGGGCAAGAAGGGTTCAGTGGAAGGAGGATTATCTGTTTCTGCAGTATAGTATGGCGCTGTATTACCCTGTATGTTTTGTAGCTCTGTGTGTAATGTTTTCCAAGTATGTCTAGGGCTGGAGGAAAGGGGTTAGGTAAGAAATTGGCATTGGGTGGGTTGGGATGCCTTTTCTGTTTTTGCCTCAGGAAGCAGAAAGGCTAGGTGCACCCTTGCATACCATATGCAGTTTGCTGGTAACCCACTGCTAAAATGGCTAAAATGTATGGGGATTATGGCATTGTATGTTTTCTGTCTATAGGCTGCAGAATGGTTAGCCTTAGTAATAATTACTAGGTGGGCTGCTCCACCCTCCCCATAGGGAGGGGTAGTTTTCAGTCTAGTTAAGGGTGGTGGGAGACAAAGAAGAGTGAAGAATCAGAAAGAGAGCAGTCCTGTGGAGAGTAACCAGCCAGTTTGAGAGACAAGTGCCTTACACCTGCAATTGAGACTACATTGGAGTGTACCAGCCATTTAGAGGAGATGCGTGCTAAAAAGCCTGCGGAGACAATCTGCATACAGCTTCTAGATTTCATAGCACCTTGCTTGAGAGAAACAGGAACTGCAGCATATGTTGAAGATGGACTGACCACCTGCTGAGAAAACTACATCCCATAGTTGAGTATCTGTAGTTGTGCATTTTGAGAGAAGTGACGAGATTCAGGGATACAGAAAGAGAAATATATTGCAATTATTATCTACAGAAAAAACAGATATGGAAGATTGACACAGAGAGGAAAAATATAGGCCTGTCTACCACCTTTGCAGCCTCCAGAACTGTAAAAACCGTGGAAACTGCAACCTGTGTAAGATCTACCGTTCCGTGCATTATAAAGCTGTATTGGAACTTTATTGATAGTAATGAACATTTAATTGCAAATCCAGCCTCTTTATTGCATGCACCAACACCTGCATTGCTGTCTGTGCTGTGGGTATCATTTCTTATTGGGATCCTTGCCTTGCATCCCTCAAAAACCAATATCAAGGGCACCCCAAACTACCACCAGGCATCAGAATCCCAATACCAATGTGTACCTTTGGGGAAAAAAAAAGTTGTGCCCCTCTCTTCACTGTGCATCGACCCAGGGATGCCAGGGAGGACCACAGTCACCTTAAAGACTACCGCCACCATCTGGCTTCTACTTCCACTCTCGCCGTCCTCTTGCCTCCTGCCCGGGCTTGAGACAATTTTATCTCATGCTGGCCCCTTTCACCTGATGTGAACCTGTCCAGGGCTCTGCCTTATGGAGGAAGAAAATATTGTGTATGTTGTCAACAGCTACAGAAATTAGGACAATTCTCTCGCTTGTGTGAATGAGGATTTTAAACAATCCCATATATCTAATATATAAAACTGAGTGTATGTGTTTGTGTGTGTATGTCCGCTAAAGAAATCCGAACCGTCGCATTTACAATCACGAAATTTTGCACACAGGGACATCAGGTGTCGGGGAAGGTTTTAGAACGGGTCTCAGCCGTCTAGGATGTACCATTCCTGAGATATTCCCCAAAAATACATTAGCCAATAGAAGCCTGCCATACACACTGTCACATGACCCTTATCAGACAATAGGAGCTCGCATGCCCTTAGTCTCCACATACACACAGTTTTACACCCGGTTTCCATAACAACCCAGACATTTTTCTTCACTGCTGTAGGTCAGCTTTAAAGGGGAAGGTCGCTGTGGATGACACTGTTAAGGGGCGGGGTGCTATAGAGGTCACTGTTAAGGGGGCGGGTGTTGTGGAGGTCACATTTTAAGGGAACAGAGCTATGTGGAGGTCACTGTTAAGGAGGCGGGTTATTGTGAAAGTCACTGTTAACGAGACAGGGTACTGTGGAGGTCACTAATAAAGGGGCGGCTGCTGTGGAGGTCACTGTTAAAGGGGAGGGCGCTGTGGATGTTACTGTTAAGGGGGCAGGCCACTGTGGAGGTCACTGTTGAAGGGCAGGCACTGTGGAGGTCACTGTTAACGGAGAAGGGGACTGTGGAGGCCACTATTAAAGGGGCAGCGGGGTACTGTGAGGTCACTGATAAGACAGCGGGGTACTGTGAGGTCACTGTTAAGGGAGCGGGATACAATGGAGGTCACTGTTAAGGGAGTGGGGTACTGTGGCAGTCACTGTTAAAGGGGCAGTCACTGTGGAGGTCTCTGTTAAGGGGGCCGGGAATGGTGGAGGTCAGTTAAGGGGACTGTAACCTATGGTCAGTGTTAAGGGGCGGGTGCTGTAGAGGTCACTGTTAAGCGTTGGGCCACTGTGGAGCTCACTGTCAAGGGGATGAGGTGCTGTGGAACTCACTTTTAAAGGGGCAGGCTGCTGTGAAAGTCAAAGTTAAGGGGGTGGGCTACTGTGGAGATCCCATTTTAAGGAGATGGGGCACTGTGAGGTGGTCAGTGTTAAGGGATGGGGGGCTGTGGAGATCACTGCTAAGGAGGCGAGGCACTGTAGATTTCACTGTTATAGTGGATACTGTTGATATCTTTTAACAACACACACAGACATTAAATGAAATAGATGAAATATACCTGTGCAAAGCCGGGTTCTTCTGCTAGTTTATTATATAAGGCATAAATCCCATCTGGCCATTTCTCTGTTAATTTCCTAGTAGGATCATGTCGCTGGTGTCCGTCACATCTTCTATGCCATTATTTCATTTCCTCAGGCTCAGTTTGTAATTTTTATAGAATTAACGCTCTTATAAAAGTTACATCTAACATTTTTTTTAAAGAAAAAGACGTCTTTTTCCTTAGAGAACAGCGTCTTTCATGATCGCAGCAGTAGCATCATCACATGTGTTTCATGGAGTGTGAGCAGGGTGGTAATTTTCACCCTTCAGATGGAATAATAACAATAATTATCTATATTACACCCTGTCATTACACAAGGTCGCAACAGATCTTCTCCATCCACTTCACTGTAGACACAGATCCAAGAAGCCTCTCGGAAGTCTGGAATTATCTCTCTAGATAATTGCTACTTACAGGCTGTGAATTCAATGGTCTTTGAGGCCACACTCATAGGGTGATGGTTCCCGACCATCAATACCATCAGACTATGAACTCTAACCTGAAAAGTGTGGTGAAGCCTCCACTGCAAGCATCTGGGTGACTTGAGCTCTGCATTGATGGGAGCTGATGGTTCCATTCGAACGATTTGGGAACTACAACCAATATTTGGCGTTCACATTGATAATCCATGTTTGTAATCGGATAATTGTATAATTGGTCAATTATACGCAGGCTTACGTGTTTTTGTTTTTGTTTTTTTCCTTTGGAAACATAACTAAGTTTGAAACAGGACACCTAAGAAATTCTTAAATTGAGCAGGTTCCTGGGAATACAGCTGAGGGTCACAGGGGTCCCCAAGCAGGATCTACTCAGCAAATGATCTGAAAGGGAAAGGAAGGATTGCATAGCACACATTATAATAACACCTCTATATAGTACTTAAAGGCTATGTACATCTTCGAGAGTTTTTTTTTGCGATTGCATTTTTCTTATTTTGGGCTAAAAATCATTTTTTCATTTGGTCTTTATTAAAAATATTCAGCCGATCTGTCACAAAGTGTGAACTGTTTGTCTAGCTTCGTGAATCCTACTTTTATGGTCCATTCACATGTCCGCAAGTGTTTTGCGGTCCGCAAATTGCGGATCCGCAAAACACGGACACCAGCCATGTGCGTTCCGCATCTTGCGGACCGCACATGGCCGGCACTATAATAGAAATGCCTTTTCTTGTCCATGGATGTGGACAAGAATAGGACATGTTCTATTATTTTTTGCGGGGCTGCAGAACGGAATTGCGGATGTGGACAGCACACAGTGTGCTGTCCGCATCTTTTGCGGCCCATTGAAAATGAATGGGTCCGCACCCATTCCGCAAAATTGTGGAACGGATGCGGACATGTGAATGGACCCTTACTTTGTGCCAGTCATCTAATAACCCTTATCTCTAAATTACTAAAAGGTCATAAACACTACATTAGTGAGATAAGAACTGAGCTATAATGAGTGTTTATAAGTTCAGAGATCAAAGATAAGGAGCAGTCAGCTGAGCTGTCTGACAGAACAGAGTGAAAATTCAGATTCTGCTACTAGAGAAACGCAGGGCTACATAAACACAGTGGTTTAAATATTTTAATAACGATCAATTGAAAAAATGATTTTTAGTTCTAGATTAGTGAAATGCAATAAAAAAAAATTGCCCTCAAAGGTGTACATACTAGCCTTTAAAGGGTTTGTCTCATGATGGACAATGGGGGCATATCGATAGGATATGCCCCAATTGTCTTATAGGTGCGGGTCCAACCACTGGGACCCGCACCTATATCCAGAACGGAGCCCCGAAAGTGAAGGAGGGTGCACTGTGCATGCGCAGCCACCCTCCATTAATTTTCTATGGGGCAGGAGAAAATAGCCAAGTGCTGGCTCGACTATTTCCGTCGGCTCCATAGAAATAATTGGGAGCAGTGGCCGCTCAAGTGCGGTACCCTCCTATTCACTTCTATGGGGAGCTGACTTGGTGGTGGCCGGACCGGAGTCCTCCAGCCACCACCTTGCGGGGCTCCGTTCTAGATATAGGTGTGGGTCCCAGCGAGCAGGCAATGCCTGGAAGGAACTGTTCCCTCCTGACAATCGCCTTCTAGATTGTATAATCTAATATTAGTCTTCCTCACCTCTCATTTTCAGAATATCTGATATCAATAAAGGAGGATTGGCAGCACTAGACAAAGATTTACAACTGAGGTGCAAGCCCTAGGTCTGACAACGACCAAAACTGACAAAAAAAGAAAAATAGGCAGCACTCTCACTATAAAGTAAAACAAAAAGTCCTTTTTATTTACCCAAAATGTGGGACCGCAACGTTTTGGCTTGAAAACATTTTGGGTAAATAAAAAGGACTTTTTGTTTTATTTTATAGTGAGAGTGCTGCCTATTTTTCTTTTTTTGTCAGAATATCTGATAGATATGAGCAGCTTATGAGATTGTTTATTTGGCAGTCAACTCAGCTTTAGCTCTAGTGTTCTAATGGAGACATCTAGTCAAAGGGCTGTGAGCTCAGGAAGTAGGCTTTTAGATCCAAGGCTCAGTTGTCTGTATAACTTCTCTTCAGCTCTTACAAATAAGCGTTCTTTACCTGTGGCTGCAACACAACCGTCATCTGTGCTTCATGTATCCTGAGGCTGGTAACCATCTCTGTCTCCACTTTGTACAAAGGCCTCAACTGAGGCAAACACCACCTGATGAGAACACTAGAGGACAGAAGCTCATTGAATTGCACCCTTGTCCCCTTCCCAGGATTGAATGGTATGGTGCTGGTCCTGTCAAGGAGCTGGGTCAAGGAACCTTGCAGTCAACATTTTTTGGTGCAACAATTGGGCAAGATTCCAGAAACCAACGCATTAGAAAATAAAGGAATCAGTTCTGGCATACATTGTAATTCTGATGGACCCTTTAATGTCAATGGGGTCTGTTGGGTAAATTTGGTGTCCATCATGTGCCAGATACAACACTTCCATTTGTTTTTAGTTTTTCTGTTCCTGTAGAACAGCAGAAAAATGATGAATGCACCGCAGATGTGATCCTAGCCTTGTTTCGAAACCTAGAGACAAGTACTCCCTACTGAAACAAATTTCATCAAAGTACTCTTGATCTTACATTGTGCTGTCTATTAATAACACAGTATGAGTACAGGGTGTTCCCCCTAGGGACATGGGGGTACACAGAGCACAGGTTTAGAACCCCCTGTAACAGTCATATGCCCTAATATGTAAAGAGAATGTTTTCATGAGACAGATTAGACAGAAAGTGATACAAGTTCTATTCTGTTGTACATTTGTGATCCTCCCTCTCTGTGTCTGTGTATCTAACAATCAGTCAGCATTTTATATTATGCAGTTATTATTCTGTATTATGCAGTTATCATACAGAATGCTGACATCATATACAATAACTGTATGCCAACATTGCATTCTATAGATAATGTATGTCAGTATTCTATTTTATCCAGTTACTGTATCTGATGTTAGCCTGATATACCTTGCAGTTATTACTGTATGTGATGTCAGCAATGTATATTATGCAGTTATTGTATAGGATATTAGCCTTATATGCATTGTAGTTATTGTATGTGATGTAAGCAATGTATATTATGCAGTTACTGTATATTAGCGTTGTATACTGTGCAGTTATTATAAATCATGTCAGCATTGTGTTCTATACTGTTATTGTATGTGATGTCAGCACTGTATTCAATGCAGTTGTATTAGTTAGCATATTTTATAGTTGCACTTGATGTCTATTATACATTTATTGCATGTAAGTAAAGTCTATTTGCAGTTATTTTATGTGATCACAGAATGGTATATAAGACACTGGCATCTGTATTCTTCAACGTTTATTCTACAGGCAATCCAGTAGACATGAACCCTTGTGGTCCTAACCTTTATCAAACACAGTTGGTGCAGGTGCAGACAGATAAGCCAAGGTAAGTAGGGATGACCCCTGTACTGCTGACTTCTCTTTCACACTTTTTGGATTGTATATTATGTTGCTATTGTATATAATCCCAGTATTGTATATTATGCCGTTATTGTATATGAGGTCAGCATAGTATGCTATGCAGTTTTTGCATTTATATGTGATTATATTATTATTATTATTAGTCAACATTTTATAGAATTCGATTAGGGTATATCAATAGAATTGTATATTATATAGTCATTGTATATGGTGATAGCATTGTTTTATACAGTTATGTGATACCAGCATTGCAGGTTATTGGATGTCAGCATTGTTATTCAGCTATTATATGTAATGTCATTTTATATTATGCAAATATTGTATATGAGGTTAGTGATGTATATTATGTAGTAGTCATTGCATGTGTTGTCAGCATTGTGTTTTATACAGTTATTGTATGTAATCTCAGTATTGCAGGTAATACCATTTTCAGCATTGTTATTATGTGTGAAGCCATAATTTTAATTATGCAATTATTGCACACGATGTTAGCATTATATTACCTAGTAATTGTATATAATGTCAGCATTGTATATTATGTAGTTACTATATGCGGTCGGCTTTGTATTTTGTGCATCTATTGTATATGACGTCAGCACTGTACTTTTTGCAGTTGTATGTAGTTTCCTCGGATTCTATTTTCTTCTGCTTTTGTATTTTTATTTATCTTGTACATTATTTCGTTTACGTTTCAGTATTTTATGACACGTGTCTTGTACTGAGTGCATTGTAAAACTATAATAACGAAGCAAGCCTTCAGTCATGTGAAATATTCTGCAGATAGTATTCTTTTGTATCGGGTTATCCCGATACACGAGTATCAGAATTCATCTAATCACTTGTGATAAACTGTAAAAAATGGAATGAAATCGACCGATAAAGCTAAATTCGGGAGAATATAATACACTGTGATTATTACAATATTTATGTATATTACTATGTTATACTATGGCAGTCATGTGCAGATTGTACAGATATTCTCACACAATTATCAATGCAAAATAGATTTATTTCCATAAAACGCTGTCTCCATAAATCCTCTGTCCCGACATAGAAGTAATGAACTTTTGAGGAAATTGATACAATGTAACATTCATGTCTTTTTTACATGGGCCGATTAAATCTGCCTGATCCAGGATTATGAGGGGGGGGGGGGTATAATTAATTCTTCCTCCCACCCCCTCCTCAGTAATAATCCTGTTAAAATAATAACCGTGTCACTTGGATCAGTCCCTGGGAAAGAAGAACAAATTAATTACAACAGAAAACGATTATCCGAGGAGGAGGCGCCCCCAACCCACTTCATCCCCTGGTCTGACCACAAGAGCTGACAACTATAACTCTACAGGGGGGGAGGGTCATTTACATACACATCAGGAATAGAAGAGCCAGCCATCACCCCTCTCATAGGTGTGTGAATTACACGCCAAGATGATGATATCGCCAGTGATTCTTTAAAGAACTAAAATATAATTTCGTCTGTTATAAATTCATCTGCAAAGCCAATTATTGAAAAAAAGAAAAATAAATAATGGTAAAATTAATAATCATTAAATTATTATGAAAGAAGTAACAAGGATATCAACCACATGATGAGAAGTAGGAATCATGGGAATTATTTTAGCAGTTTATGTCTCATATTCAGTGGGTGCTGTACTGTACAGGGGGTCGCAGGATCGTGAGATTTGGATTGTTTAATGCAAAGTGTAAATAAATACAATAATATTATATTATAAGACAACGAAAAAAGCCAAAGGAACTGACCTCATAGTAGGATGCGAAAGCAATGGATGGAGCTGGATGGGGACAGGAGAACTTGGAGGGGGGGGGGGACAAGTGCTGTGGGGTTTGGAGGAGACAGAAGGGTACAGGGGGGGGGGCATGAGAAGAGGCAGGGAGGGCACAGGCTTGAAGGCAAGTGGGGAACAAGACGGAAACAAGATAAGGACAGCAGAGGGGCAGAAGGGGGTGGGTTATTTGTTTTTGTTTTCTCTAATATTTCTATTATGTTAAATAATTTTAATACTTATCACAATATGGAATATTGTGGGTCCTGAAGACTGCAGGGCTGATTATATTGGGTGTCCAGACTGTAGAATGGTGGTCTACAATACAGAGGATTAGTCCAGAATATACAGAGGACCAGACCATAATATATAAAGGACCAGTACAGAACATAAAAAAGGCCAGTCCAGAAAATACAGAGGACCAGTCCAGAATGCACTGAGGGCAGTCCTTAATATACAGCGGACCAGTCCAGAATACACCAAAGGCAGTCCAGTCCATAATATACAGCATACCCATACCAGTTAACAATACACCAGAGAGTCAGTCCAGAATACACTGAGGGCAACTCAGAACAAACAGAGGACCAATCCAGTATAGGTATATGGAGGACAGTCCAGAATATACAGAGGACCAGTCCAGAATATACAGAGAACAAATCCAAAATACACTGAGGGCAATCCACAGTATATGGAGGAGAGTCTAGAATATACAGAGGACCAGTCTAAAATATACAGAGGACAAGTTTAGAATACACAGAAGGCAGTTCAGAAGGACCTGTCCAATATATATATATATATATATATATATATATATATATATATATTCTTATATAGGACCATTCCACCATATATAACTAGTACAGAATACACTAATGACTAGCCCATGGTATATAAACCAGTCCACCAAATATGTGACCATTCCTGCATATTTTGCGTATAAAGGACCAGTCCAGTTTATATAGGAACTGGCCAGCATGTGATGGATACAAGTGAGATGGTCCTTGTATCTTTGAATATGTTGGGTGAAAATGAGCAGTCCAGGACATAATAGGTATAGGGGACCACCATTTCTAAGGTATAGAGGAATTGTCCAGATTTGGCCCAGTCCATCATATGTAGGATGCAGATGAATTTTCCATCATAGTTGACCAGTCCACCATATATAAGGTATAGAGGAATTGTCCAGCATAGTGTACCAGTCCATCAGAAAATGGGTGAGTGGATTCCAGGTAATCACCCACACTCTTTATGGCTGCTCTGAAATTTCAATGGAGTGACACTGAAAAGCTTTGGGGTGATTCAAAGGGTAAATGATGAGGGAACTGGTTGAGTCTCTGTTGTTCTCACTTGCCACTTTCATCTGTCAGTTCAAAGATCTACTAACCTAGTAGCCTAGTGGTCTAGTAGGTTTCCCCTAGCAGTAGTCACAGAAGTATCCTGTTTCATTGGGAAAGGGAATGGGGTTATAATAGGTGGGGTGGGCACATGTCATCCTCAATTATGTCCACCTCATCATCCACCTCCTCCCTCAGGTAAAGGTTTTGGCTACTGTCCTTGTCTGCCCCAGAGTCCCCCCTGGTGTCCCCCATTTCTGTGTCACTGGAGCCGGGGTCCATGTGTCCGTCGCTTGATGGGGTCTTATCATCTTGACTTTTCCTCAGCTGTTTTTTATGTTTCATTCTCCGGTTCTGGAACCAGGTTTTTACCTGTCGGGAATGAAATTACAAGGTAAGTAGCTGGCCCAACAATATGTCCCAAATAGCTATATTGGGAGGATGAGGTCCAAATATAACCAGTAAAGCCTTATCAACAGCTTATAGGTGCCAGCTCGGAGGTGTTGTGGGCAGGTTTATAGGTAAGGCCTAGTTCACACTTCAGTTTTTTGATTAGTTAATTCCATCAGTTAGGGCTGTTGTACACGAACGTATTTTCTTTCCGTGTCCGTTCCCTTTTTTTTTTTTCCAGACCATATGCACAACCATTCATTTCAATGGGTCTGCAAAAAAACCAGAAGGTACTCCATGTGCATTATGTTTCCATATGTCTGTTCCACGAAAAAAATGTCCTATTATTGTCCGCATTACATACAAGGATAGTACTGTTCTATTAGGGGCCGGCTGTTCCATTCTGCAAAATACGGAATAAACACTGACATCTTCCGTATTTTTTGCATTTACAGGTGCAGGTCTTTCCTTTATACCTTATCTCTGTGGAGCCTTCACTACTGGTTCTGCCTCACAATAACTGATGGAAATAACTGACCAAAAAACTGATGTGTGAACTGGATCTAATGCGTATATACACAAATGGGAATCGGATCATAATGCTGGGATCACATCTGCGCTGTGAACTCCGGCAGTCTGTTTTGGCAAGGCATAGCCAGATACCACCATGCCGACTTTTGGCCGGACAAAAAAATGTTGCATGTAGCATTTCTTGTCTGACAGGCAGCATGTACACAGATGTGAACCCGGCCTAAAACTGCTCTCCTAGTTGCTTCTGAGAGCACTTTTATGACAGGAGATGGTGGTCTAGATGTCGGAGTTCTCCCAGAGCTGGCAGCGATATATTGCCTGATTAATGGTTCACAGCTCTAATGGATCTACAATCAGATGTGACCAATTTAAACAGAAATAACTGATGAGTATGAGATGACCTCCCCTCCATCAGTTACCTGGGTCTCGGACAGGCTGAGGGCTGTAGCCAGCTCCACTCTTTCCGGGGTGGACAGGTAGCGCTGCAGCTCGAAGCGTTTCTCCAGGCCAGAGAGCTGGGAGTCTGAGAAGACAGTGCGGGCTTTCCTTCTTCTGCAGTGCTTCCCTGGGAGCTCTGTGTGGTGGGGAAATAGCGCCGGCATGGGCAGACCTGAGGGGTAAAGGCAACAGGTGAGCATGGCAGTGGCAGCAGAGTATAAGACGGTCAATAGCTATGGACACAGGGCAACTATGGGCAAAGGAGGGCAGAGGTTTAGCATGGTTCATGGGACAAAGGTTGCACCTCTTGCCAGAGGGGCTCCAAGCTACCCCTCTGTCATACACACAGGGCAGCATGGTCTATGGACACAGGAGAGCATGGTCTATGGACACAAGGCAGCATAGTCTATGGACACAAGACAGCATGGTCTATAGAAACAGGACAGCATGGTCTGTGGACACAGGAGAACATGGACTGTGGACACAGGAGAGCATGGTCTATGGACACAAGGCAGCATAGTCTATGGACACAGGACAGCATGGTCTATGGAAACAGGACAGCATGGTCTGTGGATACAGGAGAGCATGGTCTGTAGACACAGGAGAGCATGGTCTGTAGACACAGGAGAGCATGGTCTGTGGACACAGGAGAGCATGGTCTGTGGACACAGGAGAGCATGGTCTGTAGACACAGGAGAGCATGGTCTGTGGACACAGGAGAGCATGGTCTATGAACTTAAGACAGCATGTTCTATAGACACAGGGCAGCATGGTCTATGGACATGGTAAAGAATGGTCTATGAACACAGTAGAGCATGGTCTATGGACACATGAGGGTATGGTCTATAAACACAGGAGAGCATAGTCTATGGACACAGTAGAGCATGGTCTACAGTGGTGGGGGGTGCAGTCTGTCTGGCTTCAATCTTGACCCATCTTGAGTCAGATATTGGTCTAAGAACCCACAGTCCCGTATAGTCTTAGTACTGAGTTATCCAGAGCAATGGTTGACACACTGTACTGTATGTACATCATGCTGTATGTCCACAGAGTGAGCTATTATTTCAGCAATATGAGTGACATATATTTCAGCTGCATGGATGCCTAGTACAGTATCAGGATCTCTCGGTGTAATGCTGAATATTGTTACTGAATAATTGTAAGGGAAATTAAATGAAGCAAAAAAACTAAGTGGGCTCTGATTATGGAACACAATGTAAATAATTTCATTCCTGTAGTGGATGTAATAATTATTATTTATATCAATAGTTTACATAGGACTGATTAACATCTACCTGTACTATTTACATCACCTAATGCTTTGTACTTAGAGAGCTGTCTTGGTGTATTATCTGTGGTGTTACACAGGACTGCAGGTGACATCTACTACATTACCTGTACTCAGAGAGTTATCATTGTGTGTTATCTGTATTATATTACCTGTAATCAGAGTATATATACAATAAAATAACTGATTTAGCTCCACTACTTCTGTTTTATGCTTTTGTGGGTTAGTTATATTTGTAATGTTTCCATATACTGTAGAAACTAAGGAGATTTAACACTAGATTAATCACACTTAACTGCCCTGTATATAATAGAATTGTCTTTGCTATTACTAATAATAATAATATAATATACAAATTATATAAAAATAATATTTTACTTTTTAGTATTAGTACTACTACTACTTTCATATCTAATTCGGACATGTCAATGTGTTATTTTGCAGGTACACTAAGCCATTACAATGCAAAGCAGAAATTTAACTATCAATAGAGTTTAGCAATAAACCTGGATTGGGTCATCTCTTATCTCCAATGTCTCTGTTTTTAATGTTCCTCTTCTACATAAAATCATAAAGACATGGCTATACTTCAGAAGATAATGCCCTATATTAATCTGAAAAAATCCCATATATATATATATATATATATATATATTATATATATATATATATATATATATATTTATATGAGATGAATTCATTTTGTGCAGTAAATTCAGACTTGAGGTTCCGTAGATGTTACCTGCATTCCTATGTAACACCACAGATAACACAGTGATAACTGAGTACAGATGACAGTAATTTATATGGATTCCTACGTAATACTACTCAGTACTGCAAAACTGGAAACTAAATCTCTGCTGTACTATATCTGTTAACATGCAGACAATTTAAAAACTGTCCTTAGGCAAAGTATGTCAGCAAGGTGGGCACCAAAGTATTAATTAACAAACTCATTGCTGCTACATCTGCAAATTATCACAATTTATATGCTCTTTGTATTGTTTATTTCCCTATATAAAGTAATAAGCTGCTGCAGATTTCATTCATGTTCTTCTATTATATTTATATTAATTATAACCTTACAAATAATAAAACAATTAATACGATGATGATATAATAATAAAAAAAAATAAAAAATAATATATATATATATATATATATATATATATATATATATATAAATTTTTTAAAGAGCAAAAGTCAATAGTTCAGGCGCAGCACAGAGTTTGGGGCTATTGAGGGGTGTCACTCACCTGAGGTGGCTAGGAAGAAGGGGTGGTGGTCGGGTTTATGTAAGGGGTGGTGAGGATGTGGTGCCAGGATGGTTGGGGTTGGCATCAAAGGATAGCCATAGTCCAGCAGGGGCACCCTGGAGGTGAAGGCGTTGGAGCTGAAATGGCTGCTGGTTGACTCTCGCAGGGGTTTGGGTTTGTGCAGTAAGATGTCCTCTATGAAGAATGAGGTAGGTCTCTGGGTGGACACCTGATGCACTGGGGAGGTAAAGTTTAAATTCATGGTACCAGGGGCTGGGGTCCTGGAGAAGTGCTGGAGTCCTACACTCAGCAGAGGAGGCTGAGGGCACTGAAGGCACCAGCAATGGGCTGCAGGTTGGTTGCTGTGATGAAAGGGTCCTGCAGAGACTGAGAACATCCACCACTCAGTACAGAAGGAGGAAGAGGATCGGGAGGAGGAGGATGGTGAGGATTATGATGAAGAGGATGATGGAGAGGACTGGAAGTACCAGCTATGGACTGCTGCCTGGAGGGGAGGATGGGGTCCCAGCTGCAGGACTTCTCCTTGGACAGAGGAAGATGAGGGTACACTGGAGGTACCAGAATTGGGTTGCAGGTTGGAGGGGTCTTACCTCCAGCTGCTGCTGCCACCACTCAGCAGAGGATGAGGATGAAGAGGGTGGGGATGAGGAGGACACTGAAGGGGCCAGGGTCCTGGGAGCCTCTCCTGAGAGCCAATGAGGTGCAGGGGCGGAGGGGGCGCAGTCCTCCATAGACATTACACGTGAGCCGCTGACCGAGGTGCTGAATCCTGCAGTAATCGCCTCTATATTACATGATGAGAGCTCATTATCGCCTTCATCTGTAATAATTGCTGCCTGCAAATGGCGCAAAATGCCAGAAATAAACAGAAATACAAGAATGGAACATGCGACAAGATGGAAAGTAATAAGAATCGCCTCCACCACTGTCTCCTATGTATTTGTATCTACATGTATGAAGCATGTTTAGCTATATGTGATAGATAGATAGATAGATAGATAGATAGATAGATAGATAGATAGATAGATAGATAGATAGATAGATGATAGATCATTATATGTATGGAGTATATATATACCTAAATGTATGGAGTATGTATAGAGTGTATATATTTATATCTGTATGAGTCTGATAATCTATACGTATGGAAGATTTATCTGTACATGTATTTATACCGTATATGTATTTCTATTTTCATGGAGAAGGTATATATATATATATATATATATATATATATATATATATATATATATGGAGGATGTGATATGTACAGAGTATGAGTTATTATAAATATTATATACTGATTTACTAACACCTCTGCATGTGTAATATGTATTACATATCTATATCTATATGTATAATGTGCGCAATGTAGGATGTATAGATGTATTGTATATTATATTATTTTCCTGTGTAATATAGTGATTTATTAGACAAAGAATAATCCGGGCAGACAAGGTGATTCTCCTCTCCATCTTTTTCTCTACCAACAATTAATGTACAAAGTGCAGATGTCTCCGACAAGTCACTGAGTTCCTGTAGTTGCTTTACCTGCAGTCCTATGTAAAACTGCATCTAAGTGGTAGTGATATCTGCATGAGTTGTGTCTAGCTACAAATTCAGATGTCCATCCGGCCGATCTATACAATAAATCATTCACATAAACACATAAAACATCTATACATTATATAGGCCCCATGGCATAATACACCTGTATCTAGCCTGTATGCTGCAGATACATATAGCTTCTATAAGGACCGGCGCTGTATTCCTTATCACAGGGTTGTTGTTATTACTATTAGTATTATTAATAATAATATTTACATTTGTATACACATACTGTATCTGCCATGTTTACAAGGCAAAAAATACACAAAGCACAAAAATAGCGACGTTTTAAAATGGAAAGCATAAAATACAAACGAAGCTATCCCAGACCCTGTGTATCCTGCGCCTGTATGTGGAGGGACCGGTACAGACTCCATGCAGCCACTTAGATCCCTTTCCATATAGTGCACATACAGTATGTATAGGATACATATATTCGGACCAATGTATATCAACTCCGTATAATGTATAATGAATTGTATATAATGTCTCCTATATTAGGAATTCTGTATAATGTGTCATGTATAATGAACTCTATAATATCTGCTATAATAGATATTTTGTGTAATGTATCATGTATAATGTCTCTTATATTAGGATTTGTGTAATATTTGATCATGTATAATGTATTATGTATAATATCTCATATTAGGTATTGTGTATAATATATAATGGCTTTATGGCATATTAGGTATTGTGTATAACATAGCATATATAACGCATTGTGTATAATGGCTCTTATATTAGGATTTGTGTAATATTGGATCATGTATAACGCATTGTGTATAATGGCTCCTGTATACTTTTGTATAACTTACAATCAGTCATACAATATGTGAGTCTTTGCTGCTTGCTAATACCAAAATCCCTAATTGTCCTCGGTGCACCCTGCAGCAGAGAAATGGCTGATGGGAGTAATGATTGTTTACACAGGAGTGGAAGAGGTGGGTGCAAAAATGTGCAGAAAAGTCATGTCTGTCTGTACTTCTGTGCCAATGAATTGACCATACTATACATGGGTACAGTAAAGCCTTCATGTTATACACTACAATATAAACGATACGTACATCTCACTGTATACACTAAATATACATTTCCAAATTATACTTAGAAACATAAGATGAAGATCATTAAGCTGTACATGTTTTCATACTGTGATCCCTTAACATTATCCATTATAGATACATATACGTTATCTTTGTACCTTATATATTATGGATTTGCCTATTTATAATCCTTTTACATTTGACATTATACTACATACAGTATTTGCGAGTCTTGTAAATGATATATTGTGGCTCATTACTACATATAAGTGACCTCTGTATATTATAGATCTTAAATGTATGCAATTCATGCACATTATATTATAGATCCTGGATATTTATAAGCCCTTTACATTATAGGTCATTTCTACATATTTTTACATAGGTTTTCGTATCTGTGCCTCATATTATAGAACCTTCATGTATTTGATCCCTGTATGCCTCACATTACATGCTCATAAATGTGGTCCCTGTACATCATATACATGTATTATAGATCATATCAACATATATCCCTGTATATTATTTATAGTAGATCATACATATATTTGATACCTGTACAATATACATTCTACATATATGTGATCACATACATGTGATTTCTGTACATTATATATGATAGCTTCTACACACATACACATTATATAGATCATACATGCATACAATGCTACATAAATGTGATCCCTGTAAATTATGTTATAGATAATTGCTACATATGTGGGATCCTTGTACATTACACATTATCCTAGATATATAGAATGCCTGTACATTAGGTTACATATGCCTACACAATTCCTGTATATTATACATAATATATCCTACATCTATGAACCCTGCACATGATATATTATAGATCCTAAATATATAAACCATGTACACTCAGGGTTCACAGGTTCTACATATTTGTATATTATAGATCATATAATGTGTGTGTGTATTATCACTATACACTATATATTATGACTCCTACATATGTGTAATCATTATACATTGTACAGGTATATTATTCCTGTGCATTATATATTATCCATAATTATTACATATATTTGAATCCCATAAATTATGCAATATAGTTCTACAAATATGTGATTCCTGTTAATTATATTGACCCTATGTGAATATATATATGTGTATATATCCATATATCTCTCCATTGCTACATATTTGTGATGATTCCCATAAATTATACAATATAGTTCCTACAGATATGTGATTCCTTTAAATTATATTTTTAGAGACCCTACCTGAATATATATATGTATATATATATATATATAAATACACATAATATTTTATAAATCCTAAATAATTAAGATCACAGTAAATATATATATATATATATATATATATATATATATATATATCTGTAAGCCTAACATATATTTAATGTTTTGAATAGCCTTTCCTTTATGCTAGACATATGGATTATATATATATATATATATATATATATATATATACACACACACTCCTGGTACATGTGTCATATAGTTAGTGTCACCTGTATACATCTCCCTGTATACTACATATTATAGATCATTCATATATCTCAATACATACAGTGTATGGTCTGTATAGATCTACCTCTATATTAGAGATCCTTCATATCCCAATATGATCCCTGTACATGTGACATACTCAGTATTGTGTGTATAGATCCTTCACATATGTGATCTCTGTACTGGTGACATACAGTATATCTAGTGTTACACCTCCTTGTATACTATAGATCTTTCATATATACAGGTGACATATATACAGTGTGGTCTGTACAGAGCTAGGTACTGTATTATAGATCCTTCATAAAGTGAATATATATATATATATATATATATATATATATACTCCTTGTACATGTGACATATATTCAGTGTGGACTGTATACATCTCCCTGTATTCTATATATTATAGATCCTTTTAATATATGATTCCTGTACATGTGACATATATATTGATATACCTGTACATGTGACATATATGTGGATATGCCTGTACATGTGACATATATATGTTGATATCCCTGTACATGTGACATATATATGGATCTCCCTGTACATGTGACATATATGTGGATCTCCTTGTACATGTGACATATATGTGGATCTCCTCGCACATGTGACATATGCGGCTCTCCCTATATACTCCATAACTGTATATAGATCGTTTTCTTTTTCCCATTTTGGGGTCTTTGGGTTAATTTCAGTCACTTTCCTCCCTCGGATCATTTGTATTTGTCGCTTTTTAATGTAAAACATTTTCCTTCGAGTCAATTTGCCCAAATTAGCGCCATATCCGACATCAGAAGCGACTAATTCCCGCCCGCAAATTGCTCTAATTACCGGAGTTAAATCCGCCCATTATCACCGCCTGCACTTTGATTTTCGGAGTCTCCATCATTCCATTTCCAATCGGAATAGTAGAAGCGCAGGATTCCTCGCCAGCCATGCTATTAGACAATTAGCAGAGGGCAGTGCCAGCTCTGATGCCAGGGCGGCGGCGTCTACTGCAGCAGGTAGCGCAAATTCATTATAACAATCAATTAGACTTCGTAGAAAGGGAATGAGCGGGTCTGGCCCAGCCATGCCTTCCATATGTATGAGCTGCGCACTGTACACACCAGGCAATCAGGCGCTAATGAACGCGCATTCTCCTCCATGGCCGGCATAAAGTGGATTAATCTCAGCCTGGGTGGTTTCACTGTCACACAATCCACAGGAGGAAAACTCCAATCATTGCATGTAAAACAAGAGCCTGGAGTCTCTGTGGACCCCCCTCCCCACAGCCCCCTCTGCACCTACACCACCCCCTCCAGATCTCATCCCCTCCCTTATTTGCAGGTTGCTGTACTCTAGAGCTGAAACCATTCATCTTGTATCCCATCATTCTCTATCTATACAATACAAATACAGTATACAGACAGGGCTGAGGTCAGGAGGGGCACACAGGGCACCTTTGGGGCAATGTAACTGAAATGCATCCTCTACCTCCATCCATCTGCTTAGCAGAAGTCACCAGCATCTTCAAAAATTATAATTAGCATAGTATGAATGGATCCTGTGTTATAGATTATGTCCTATCTGCAGGCCACCTGGTATAGAAGAGGGACTGAGTATAAACATATATATATATATATATATATATATATATATATATACAGTAGTGTGCAAAAGTTTAAGGCAGGTGTGGAAAAAATGGTGCCAAATATGGAATGACAAAATGCAAAGTGAATGAACAAAAGAGAAATCTAAATCCAATCAGTATTTGGTGGGACCAGCCTTTGTGTTCAAAACAGCTTGAATTCTTCTAGGTACACTTGTATACAGTTTTTGAAGGAGCTTGGCAGGGAGGTTGTTCCAAATATCTTGGAGAACTATCCACACATCTTCTGTGGAGGTAGGCTTGCTCAGATCGTTCTGTCTCTTTATGTGATCCCAGACCTAGATGATGTTGAGATCAGGGCTCTGGCCATATCATCACTTCAAAGACCAAATCCCCTATTTGCTGAAAACTTAATGCAGCAGATGAAGACCACTTCCCTTCAAGTGATCTTCATGGATGAATTGTGGCCAAAAAAACATACCTTTGATGTAGACTCAACTATGCTTGAAAACATAGGAACTGGTGTGAAGAAAAATAGTAGCAACATGGTAGCAATGGTAGTGGCTGCAAGAACAGTAAAGCATGGTGGAGGTGTTTTGCAAGTTTGAGGCTGCATTTCAGTAAATGCAGTTGGGGATTTGGTCAGGATTATTGGTGTCCTCAATGCTGAGAAATGCATAGTTACATAGTTTATAAGACTGAAAAAAGACATCTGTCCATCCAGTTCAGCTTGTTATCCTGAAAGGTGATCCAGAGCCAGATACTTAACCATCAAGCAATATCATCAGGGATGATTGGCTCCAAATTTATTCTGCAATGGCCCCAAACATACAGCCAATGTCATTAAGAACAATCTTCTGTGTAAAGAAGAAAAAGGAGTCTTGGAAGTGATATGGCCCCCACAAAGCCCTGATCTCAACATCATTTTGTCTGTCTGGGATTACATGAAGAGACAGAAAGATTTAAGCAAGCCTACATCTACAGATATGTAGTTTATTCTCCAAAAGTTTTGGAACAACATCCTTCAAAAACTGTGTGTAAAGGGTCCTTTACATGGGCCGAGAAAAACACAGCTCTCAGCAAGCCTTGGTAGTCACTAATACATGTTTGGAGAACCCCTAAGAGTTTTCAGCGCTTTTGTTCCTCGTTGTGAGCCCCAGTGATTTCTGTGGACACTTTAATAAAAGATAATAGATATTTCCCTAACAGAACCTTTATCCACTGTGACATCACCATTAAACCACATTTCATGGCAAGCGTGGTGTAGGCATTTGATGTGATCACACAGGCTTGCAGTCTGAGAAGCAGAATGAAAGACCAGGACTGCAGCCACAAGAGCTAGCAGTCTAACATCTCCTCATCTTTAACTACCAGAAACTGATAGATTTGGAGGTAGAATCATTGAAATATGTGTTGTAAAAGATTACAATAATATGATTATTTTTTTCCCCTACAGAATCAGCCTTACTTCTGTCTATGGGTTGTGCCTGGTATTTAGTTGAACAGGTCTGAGCTGCAATACCAGACAAAGCTAAGGACAAGAGTGTCACTGTTTTTGAAGACCCTTTCCTTAAAGAGGCTCTGTCACTAGGTTGTAACCTATGTATTTAAATACATAGGTTACAAGTCCTAGTGACAACTTTTAAAATCATACCTTTCATGCAGAGTTCTGCGCAGCGGTCGCGTAGAAATCTAAACTTTAAAACATATGCAAATGAGCCATCGGAGCACCGGGGGGCGGCCTCTTTCCTCTGGAGCACTGCTCCCCCGGGCCCGAGGCACGTCCCCTGTCTCTAATCACGCCCCCTCCTGTACTTGATAGACAGCGCTAGACTGGTAAGTCTAGCGCTGAACTCTCGCGCATGCGCACTAAAATTTTCCCGGCGCATGCGCAGTAGAGCTTGCAGTGTCTACACTGCAAGCGCTGTCTTCTCTTCTGCGCGCGCGCCGTGACTCCCGGGACTAGCGGATCACCTCCTTTTTATGCTGGTTCGGGTGGCGGTGTGAGCCATTGTAAATCGTAATCCTGGCGGTCCATCAGCCGGACTATGTATTTCAGCTGTGCAGCAGAGCTAAATGATGAGGATCGCCTGGATGCCATTTTCGAATATTCGCTCTGCCTCTGAGGAGTGCACGCTGTGGCCTCTCGTTGTATGTGCCTGCTTATTACGTAATCGCGTAGACAATAGTACACTGAGGATTCGTAAGCTATTTGTACGGTCATGCGTACGTCTTCTAAGAAGTTGTGTACATTTTTTTAAATGAACGTTAGTTATTAGTGCGCGAATGTTCGCTAATAGCACATAATAACATATATTTTGTAAGCAAATACATAAATCTATTCGTCAAATATCTGAATCTTAGGAAAAGTTCGGCGAATGTTCGGCGAATAATTTTTGAATGATTCGCTCATCTCTAATGCTCACTCTCTCCACAGTCAGATCTCTGCATAGTGATCCTCTGTTCACTGCCCTACAGCCAATAGAAATAACTTTCTGCATGGACGAGATACATTTTTATTATTTCAGTGAAGAAAGCCATTGCTATTGCCTACACTGCAACGAACAGAGGATCACTATGGCCGTGGGGAGAGTGACTAAGCATACCTGACCACAAGCAATTAGTTCTTCTCATTACTATACATTTTAAACACCAGGTGGTGCCATACAATATAAGTAAATGTTATAACTCCACTGGATTTTTTACAGCTCATTAATACCAAATATCCTTCATTATGATCTATAAAATAAATAACGACCACTAAAAGACATTGGTGCATAGTATGGAGTGGCTTTAAAATCCATGGGATCATTTGTATGAACTTTACCAACACGATGGTCTAACCCAAGTGTGGGCTAGCCAAGCGTTGTGAAAATTTGGTCTATCATTCCAAGCATATGTATTTTCAGCTGGCCACATCTGAAACTTTCCAAACTTGCAAATCACATTTTGGCAATCCAAAGTTGACTATCATGAATAGTTATTTACATAAAATTTTAAAAAATTAAAAAAGTAAAAGGTAGCTGGCTATACCATAAAAATACAAAAATAAAATCTGTTTATGGTATTTTATTAAGTATACATATATTATTAAGTATAAGTAGATAATATTATTAATATAAGTATATTATTGCTGGAAAAATAGGTAGAATGTAAAAAAAAAAAAAACAAAAAAACATTCTTTGTTATTTTTTACTTTCAAAACTAAACTCTAAGCCTAAGCCTTTTTTTTTTTAAATTCCAGTTATTAAGAGCAATTGTTTCAGTGACTATTTGAGTTGTGCATGTTGCCCCACATTTTATGAGCTAGTTGCAAAATGCCACAGAATTTGACGCAATTCGGGTCATCTAGTTTTAGAAAAATCCACTGCACCTAACTTGCCAAGGGGGCATACTTGGCAGGAAATAGGTGTGGCTTAGTGGAAAAGAGGGAGTGGCCTAAGGTGTTACATTTTGCACCAAAGTTTTTGCAAAAACTTCTTTAGCAAGGTAAGCCAACTAATAGTTGGTACTGTACCTGCTCCACATTAATCATCCAGCCTGAGTGACTTTGCTGGTGCATCTCTAGACTGTGAGAATAATTTATCATGACATTTGCACCAGAATTTTGGCAAGAAAAAAAGTTACAAATTTTGTCGCATCCCATCTTATGTGATTTTTATGCCACTGCAGCCACATTTGAGAAAGTGAATGTGATTAGCTGTGTTGATTAGAAGCACACCAGGTTTATCAACTGGAACATTTTAAAGAGTTTCAAAAAATGTCATGGTTTTACCACAGTAGATTCACAAAAAAGTGACATCAAAAATTCCCATCATGATAAATTACCCAGCAAGATTAGGCAATCTGTCCCATTGACATTTCAAGATATTTAAGAGTAACCAATATTAGTCCAGTGTGTGGACTAATCATGTAATGAGCGCATGCCTGGGATAAACATATACTGACCCTAAGATTTTTTTTTTTTTAAAAAAGGGTTAACTCTTCTATGTTTGGGTGACGTGACCCTGTTGATGTTCGGGCAATCAGCGTGTGTCTAATTCTTGGGGAAGGATATATAATTGATGTCTTGACACAGATAACAAGTCTTTTGTCTTACACTTGGCTTGCTCTTTTGATTATTAATCAGGCGTTGCCAGCGGTGCGTGTGCGGCCCCAGGACGGATCGGAGTAAATACAATGAATTCACCCACGACTTGTCCGAATCCATTGATGTGTGCTGTATGTGATACAGTGTTTGTTCCTGCTCACTACGGAAGACGACTTTACCCTCTCAGATCAATAATTTTCATCCCATAGTCAGGATATAATTAAATGGGTTTACTGCCATTCTTTTAAAATGAGAGGCAATCTGGAGAGTGTTTAAAAATCTCCAAAAAAAACAGTATTTAAATTCCAATAGCCCAGCGATTCCAGTGCCGCTGCTCCCATCTCCGTTATTTCCAATGTCTTTAATAGAGACTCAGCAAGGGTTAAATAGAATGAAACCAAAGATTCACACATGTATCCTGAGAAATTACTTTTCTAAAGAAAAATAACCATTTCACATGAAAAGGTTTATGCACGTCATACACGTCTTTAAGGCTAGGGCTACTATTTGTCACACCAATGTGGCGGGACATTTATTGTAATGATAGTACTTGGTGTCGCACACCGACATGCAACATGCTGCGACGCGACACAGTCCAATTTGGATTTTTGTGCCACTGTCGCATCGTAGTTGCATGGGTTGCGTAACACATATCGCTATAGATTTGTACCCTTTTTGTAGCACGAAAAATGTTGTAGCCTTAATAAACGGGACTGGCTTTTTAAATGGTGCATTCATTGAAATTATTACCAAGGTTGATTTTTATTATATTATGAATATTCCAGCATGTTGTATTACTATTATTAGTGTATTATTAGATACTCTAATGATTTTTAATATCTTAGTATTGATGGAGATTCTGTGACTTCCTTATTACATTGAACTGTCAAGAAAATAAAGTTATGATTACAAAGAAGAATTATGGACAAGTATGGACAAACAGTATTACAATATTTTTCCGTTCACATGGAGAACTTGGAGAACTGGGCCGACTTCTCTGTCGGCTGCAGGCTCTACCGTAGGGATGGGCTGCACCTCAATGGGGAAGGGGCAGCTGTTTTGGGGGAGAAGTTGGCTAGAGGGCTGGAGGAGTGTTTAAACTAGGGACTGGGGGGGAGGGTAACTACATTATAGATGGGGAAGATAGTGCAGATAGAGACCTGGGGCAAGGTAATGGAACTGGGGGAGGAATGGAAGGAGGAACTAGAACAGTGCAGAAGGAAAGGTGTAGGGTAAAAAATATATATAAACCTTGTAACTGTATGTACACTAATGCCAGAAGCCTAACCAACAAAACTGGTGAACTGGAATTAATGATGTGTGAGGAGGACTATGACATAGTGGGAGTAACTGAGACATGGCAGGATGATAGCTATGACTGGGCAGTTAACGTACTGGGTTACAATCTGTTTAGAAAGGATCTCCAAAAACGGAGAGGGGGAGGGGTCTGCCTTTATATAAAGTCCTGTCTAAAGCCCACACTCCGGGAAGATATAAGTGAGGGACATGAAGATGTGGAGTCACTGTGGGTAGAAATAAATGGAGCCAAAAACAATAATAAAATACTAATAGGACTTTATTATAAACCACCTAATAGAGCCCATAGAAAATCTACTTCTAAATGAAATAGACAAGGCGGCAAAACATAATGAGGTCGTTATTATGGGGGATTTCAACTACCCAGATATAGACTGGGAAACTGAAACCTGTATATCTCATAAAGGAATCAGGTTTTTGGAAATAATCAATACCTTTCCCAACTGGTTCAGGACCCGACTAGAGGGATGGCCATACTGGACTTAGTATTAACCAATAGACCTGACAGAACAACAGATGTGCAGGTTGGGGGACACCTGGGAAATAGTGACCATAAAGTAATAACCTTCCAACTGTCATTCAAAAGAGCGTTTCTTCAGGGAGGAACAAAAATACACAACTTCAAAAAAGCAAAATTTATCCAACTAAGAGAGGCCATAGGCCTAACTAACTCGGACAAAGTCCTCAAAAATAAAAAATACAGCCACAAAATGGGATATTTTTAAAAGCATCCTAATATCTAATTGTGAGAGGTACATACCTTATGGGAATAAAAGGTTAAGGAACAAGAAAAAACCAATGTGGATAAATAGAGCTGTAAAGAAAGCAATAAATGACAAACAGAAAGCATTTAAATCACTAAAACAGGAGGGGAGCAAGGAAGCATTGAAAAACTATAAGGAAAAAAATAGAATATGTAAAAGACAAATAAAAACAGCCAAACTAGAGACCGAGAGATTAATCGCCAAAGAGAGTAAAACTAACCCTAAAATGTTCTTTAATTATATAAATGGTAAAAAGTATAAACCTGAAGGTGTCGGCCCCTTACAGAGTAATGAGGGGGGAGTTGCCGAGAGCGATGAGGAGAAAGCAAAGCTACTAAATATCTTTTTCTCCACTGTATTCACTGAGGAAAATAAACTGTCAGATGAAATGCAGAATAAGTAAATTCCCCATTAAAAATGCCCTGCCTGACCCTGGAAGAAGTAGAGCTGCGTCTTAAAAAGATTAAAATAGACAAATCACCAGGACCGGACGGCATACACCCCTGTATCCTAAGAGAATTAAGTAATGTCATCGCCAGACCCTTATACTTGATATTTAAGGACTCTATACTGACAGGGAGTGTTCCACAGGATTGGCACATAGCAAATGTGGTGCCAATATTCAAAAAGGGTCCAAAAACGGAGCCCAGGAACTATAGGCCGGTAAGTTTAACATCTGTCGTGGGTAAACTGTTTGAGGGTTTTCTAAGAGATGCTATCTAATGCTCTAAATGCTCTAAATAAGCAAATAACTCCATATCAGCATGGCTTTATGAGAGATCGGTCATGTCAAACCAATTTAATCAGTTTCTATGAGGAGGTAAGTTCTAGACCTGACCGTGGCGAATCAATGGATGTCGTATATCTGGACTTCTCCAAAGCATTTGACACGGTACCACATAAAAGGTTAGTATATAAAATGAGAATGCTTGGCCTAGGAGAAAATGTCTGTATGTGGGTAAGTAACTGGCTCAGTGATAGAAAACAGAGGGTGGTTATTAACGGCACATATTCAGATTGGGTCACTGTCTCTAGTGGGGAACCACAGGGGTCAGTATTGGGCCCTATTCTCTTCAATATATTTATTAATGATCTTGTAGAAGGCTTGCACAGTAAAATATCAATTTTTGCAGATGCAGATGTGTAAAGTAATTAACATAGAAGAGGACAGTACACTGCTACAGATGGATCTGGATAGATTGGAGGCCTCGGCAGAGATGTGGCAGATGAGGTTTAACACTGACAAATGTAAGGTTATGCATATGGGAAGGAATAATGCAAGTCACCAGTACATACTAAATGGTAAAGCATTGGGTAACTCTGACATGGAAAAGGACCTAGGAATTTTAGTGAACAGCAAACTAAGCTGCAGAAACCAGTGTCAGACAGCTGCTGCCAAGGCCAATAAGATAATGGGTTGCATCAAAAGAGACATAGATGCCCGTGATGAGAACACAGTCCTGCCACTTTACAAATCACTAGTCAGACCACACATGGAGTACTGTGTACAGTTCTGGGCTCTTGTGAACAAGGCAGACATAGCAGAGCTGGAGAGGGTTCAGAGGAGGGCAACTAAAGAAATAACTGGAATGGGTGAACTCCAGTACCCAGAAAGATTATCAAAATTAGGCTTATTCACTTTAGAAAAAAGATGACTGAGGGGAGATCTAATAACTATGTATAAATATATCAGAGGTCAGTACAGAGAACTCTCCCATAATCTATTTATCCCCAGGACTGTGACGAGGGGACATCCTCTGCATCTGGAGGAAAGAAAGTTTGTACACAAATATAGAAGAGGATTCTTTACAGTAAGAGCAGTGAGACTATGGAACTCTCTGCCTGAGGAGGTGGTGATGGTAAGTTCACTAAAAGAGTTCAAGAGGGGCCTGGATGTATTTCTGGAGTGTAATAATATTACAGGTTATAGTTACTAGAGATGGGTCGTTGATCCAGGGAGTAATTCTGATTGGAGTCGGGAAGGAATTTTTTTCCCCTAAAGTGGGGAAAATTGGCTTCTACTTCACAGGGTTTTTTTGCCTTCCTCTGGATCAACTTGTAGGATAACAGGCCGAACTGGATGGACAGATGTCCTTTTTCAGCCTTATAAACTATGTTACTATGTCACATAGCCGTATGAGGACTTGTTTTTTGTGGGATACTCTGCACATTCTAATGGCAGCATATGATGTAGTGGGAAGCTGGAGAAAACTTCCAAATGGCATGAAATTGGTGAAAAAAAACACAATTCCATCACACTTTTATAGTTTTTAGTTTTTACAATGTTGCCTGTGTAGTAAAACTAGCCTATTACCTCCTACCTTTTTTGTGGGTCGATCTGTAGTTTTATGGATGCTATTTTGTAGTATGTATGAGTTTTTGATCACTTAAACTTTTTTGGGACTGATGAAATGACAAAAAAACAGAGATCGCAGCTTGAAACCAGGTAAGTTTTCTGTGCCCCCCTTGTAGTGCCCCCCTTGTAGTGCCCCCATGGTGCTTCCGTTGCCCCCCGGTCCTGCCCCCTCCTGCTCTCTGTATTATATGATGGCAGCGGTTCAGGATCGGAGCCGCTGCCATCAGCAGAGAGTGTGAGCTGTAATTACAACTCACACTCTGCTGCTACAGCTGAAATCGGTGCTGATTTCAGCTGTTTAACCCCATAGATGGGGTAAAAATAAAAACTGTCTAAAAAAAAGCCATTTTTTGTCACATTTAGTAACATAGTAACATAGTAACATAGTTTATAAGGCCGAAAAAAAGACATCTGTCCATCCAGTTCGGCCTGTTTTCCTACAAGTTGATCCAGAGGAAGGCAAAAAAACCCTGTGAGGTAGAAGCCAGTTTTCCCCACTTTAGGGAAAAAAATTCCTTCCCGACTCCAATCAGGCAATCAGAATTACTCCCTGGATCAACAACCCCTCTCTAGTAACTATAACCTGTAATATTATTACCCTCCAAAAATACATCCAGGCCCCTCTTGAACTCTTTTAGTGAACTTACCATCACCACCTCCTGAGGCAGAGAGTTCCATAGTCTCACTGCTCTTACCGTAAAGAATCCTCTTCTATGTTTGTGTACAAACCTTCTTTCCTCCAGACGCAGAGGATGTCCCCTCGTCACAGTCACAGTCCTGGGGATAAATAGATTGTGGGAGAGATCTCTGTACTGACCTCTGATATATTTATACATAGTTATTAGATCTCCCCTCAGTCGTCTTTTTTCTAAAGTGAATAAGCCTAATTTTGATAATCTTTCTGGGTACTGTAGACCACCCATTCCAGTTATTACTTTAGTTGCCCTCCTCTGAACCCTCTCCAGCTCTGCTATGTCTGCCTTGTTCACAGGAGCCCAGAACTGTACACAGTGCTCCATGTGTGGTCTGACTAGTGATTTGTAAAGTGGCAGGACTATGTTCTCATCACGGGCATCTATGCCTCTTTTGATGCAGCCCATTATCTTATTGGCCTTGGCAGCAGCTGTCTGACACTGGTTTCTGCAGCTTAGTTTTCTGTTCACTAAAATTCTTAGGTCCTTTTCTATGTCAGAGTTACCCAATATTTTACCATTTAGTATGTACTGGTGACTTGCATTATTCCTTCCCATATGCATAACTTTACATTTGTCAGTGTTAAACCTCATCTGCCACTTCTCTGCCCAAGCCTCCAGTCTATCCAGATCCATCTGTAGCAGTGTACTGTCCTCCTCTGTGTTAATTACTTTACACAGTTTAGTGTCATCTGCAAAAATTGATATTTTACTGTGCAAGCCTTCTACAAGATCATTAATAAATATATTGAAGAGAATAGGGCCCAATACTGACCCCTGTGGTACCCCACTAGTGACAGTGACCCAATCTGAGTATGTACCGTTAATAACCACCCTCTGTTTTCTATCACTGAGCCAGTTACTTACCCACATACAGACATTTTCTCCCAGGCCAAGCATTCTCATCTTATATACTAACCTTTTATGTGGTACAGTGTCAAATGCTTTGGAGAAGTCCAGATATACGACATCCATTGATTCGCTGCGGTCTAGTCTAGAACTTACCTCCTCATAGAAACTGATTAAATCGGTTTGACATGACCGATCCCTCATGAAGCCATGCTGATATGGAGTAATTTGCTTATTTTCATTGAGGTACTCCAAGATACCATCTCTTAGAAAACCCTCAAACAGTTTACCCACGACAGATGTTAAACTTACCGGCCTATAGTTCCCAGGCTCTGTTTTTGGAACCTTTTTGAATATTGGAACCACATTTGCTATGCGCCAATCCTGTGGAACACTCCCTGTCAGTATAGAGTCCTTAAATATCAGAAATAAGGGTCTGGCGATGACATTACTTAATTCTCTTAGGATACGGGGGTGTATGCCATCCGGTCCTGGCAATTTGTCTATTTTAATCTTTTTAAGACGCAGCTCTACTTCTTCCTGGGTCAGACAGGGCACTTTTAATGGGGAATTTACTTTTATATTCTGCATTTCATCTGACAGTTTATTTTCCTCAGTGAATACAGTGGAGAAAAAGATATTTAGTAGCTTTGCTTTCTCCTCATCGCTCTCTGCAACTCCCCCCTCATTACTCTGTAAGGGGCCGACACCTTCAGGTTTATACTTTTTACCATTTATATAATTAAACAACATTTTAGGGTTAGTTTTACTTTCTTTGGCGATTAATCTCTCCGTCTCTAGTTTGGCTGTTTTTATTTGTCTTTTACATATTCTATTTTTTTCCTTATAGTGAAGCTTTTATTCCAGATGCAACGTTTCAGTCAGTGAGGCCTGTAGGGGAGCTTACCGCTCTCCCGGAGACGTGCACCCATTGCTCACTCAACTAGGCGTGCTGTTCTGGCCACCTTTTTCAGAGTGGAGAGGGTGTCAGGAGTAAGTTTGTGTTGATATCACTGTTTATTTTTTCCTTATTCTGATCCATCACAAGAACAACCCCAAAAAATACGGTCAGTATTTGGTCAGTAATTGATCAGTATTGATAAGGCCAAAAAACAGGAGTCCATGACACATGATGGAGATATTTGCGTGTGTTCTGTGTTTTGGACCCACTCCTGTTTTTGGCTTCCAAAACATGATCATATCCTGATGCAAAATACTGACCATGTGATAGAGACATCATGCTCAATTTGCATGAATTTTGGTTATTTGCCTCTGAAATCGGTTTTGTTCAGATGGAAAAGAAGTGCATGCATGACTTTTAATGGCCTCTATACACGGTCAGTATTTGTTCAGTCTTTTGCATCAGTATTTGATCAGTATTGGTAAGGCAAAGACGGGAGTGAGTCCAAAACAGAGATAATATGTGATGGAAATATTTGCATGTCTTCTGTCTTTTGGACACACTCCTGCTTTTGGCTTCGTAATCATGAACAAATCCTGAAGCAAAATACTGACCGTGAGACAGAGGCCTTATGGATGCTCCAAAGACAGGATCCGTTGTATTTTTCATTTTCCTGTTCTTCTGACAGATCAGAAGAAGGGTAAAATAAATGGTGATGTCTACAAAGCCAAACAAGGACACTAGTGGCCCCGTCACAGAGTGGTGAGGGTAGCAACAGTGAGAGGAGTCAACATGTGGCTCTGTCACAGAATGGGGAGGGTGGCAACAGCATGAGGTGTCAACATAGTGGCCCAGTCACAGAGTGGGAGTTGGGAGGCAACAGCAGTGGCAGTAACAGCACAAGATAGTGGCAGTAGGAGAAGATAGCAGGAGAGGCAGCAGGTGTGTGGCAGCATCAGAATAGTGGCTGAAGCACGTAGCCAGAAGTAACGGGCCATATTTGACAATGTTTTGGTGTGGCTGCCAGAATGATCTAGTCTGATGCATCAGGCGCTGGCATGTGGAAATCCTGGCTGATCCATGCCTGATTCATCTTTACAAAGGTTAGTATCTCAACATTTTGTGTTGAAAAGCGAGTTCTCTTAGGGTTAACTATGCCCCCAAAATCAGTAGTATGAGAACACTATTTCACCCCAATTACAGAATCAAGGCTTGGCTTAATGGATTTACTTATGTAAAAAACAATGTAAACACCCCAAAATCGGTAGTATTAAACCACTATTTCACAACAATTACAGAATCAAGGTCTAATGGAATTACTTATGTAAAAAAAGAATGTGGACACCCCAAAATTAGTAGTATCATAACATTATTTCACCCCAATTACAGAATCAAGGCACCCTAAAATCAGTAGTGTCAGACTGCTATTACAGCATCAAGGCCTAATGGAATCACTTATGTATAAAGCAATGTAAACAAAACTACAACTTCCATCATGCCCTAATGGCTGTAGGCTGTCAGGGCATGATGGGAGTTGTAGTCTTGCAACATCTGGAGAGCCATAGGTTGGTGAACATAGGTCTACTGTCAGGTCTGGTCACCGGAGAACATAGGTTTTCTATTTTTGCTTGGTATTCTGAGTTTTTGTGTGTTTCTGTTTAGTGCCTACGCCTTGTGTTTAACCATGTTCACACTGTGGAGTTGTTTTGGAGCCAACGCCCATCTTCATGTTTTTGTTTGTCTACATAGGGTTAATACTCAGGTGCTGGGCTGAGTGGCTTCTTGAATCTGGTCCATTCAGAACCTGGGGGTGGGATATCTTCCTGCATAAATACCTGCCTTCTTCTTTGCCGGTTTTTGCAAATCCTTGCTATACCTGCTTGTGCTCTTGTATCGTGTGTATCCTGACAGCTATATTTGACCCTTGGCTCGTACCTGACTACTCTACAGTCTTCTGATTTGTACTTACGTTATCTCTGGTTTTCTGACGCGGCTTGTTGACCATTCTTCTGTGTTTTGTTCGTCTCTGTTGTTGTCCCTTTTCCCTGCACCTTAGTAAGTGTAATTGCAGTCCTCGTGGTTGTCGCCGTGTCGCCTAGGACACGGAGGCAATTAGGCAGGGGCAGGGGTTGGGGAGAGCTTGGGGATCACATCTCCCTTTTCTGTGTACCCCAACCTTGACATCTACAGTATTGTAAGAAGCGCTGAAGCATACTTTCCAAATTTTCAAAATGCCAAAGAGGCGTCCCATAGTGCCCCCACACAGTATTTATACCCCCATATTGCCCCCACACTGTATTTATACCCTCATAGTGCCCCCAGACTGTATATATACCCCCATAGTGCCCTCTACACAGTATGTATGCCTCTATTGTGCCTCTACATAGTATTGCCCCAAAGTGCTCCATACAGTATTTATGCTCCCATAGTAACCTCACACAGTAGTCCCCCATAGTTAAGGTGGACATTTGCTTTACCCCAAAAAGCTGGGCATTCTAGGCCATTCCCCCAAACCCAGCAAAGCCACACACTAAGCTGCGCAGCTCATCCAGTAATGGTGCTGGCAAAAGAAAAAAAAAAGACTAGAAGACCTTGAAGGGGTTATGACATGACTGATGTAAAAAATCAAAATCAGGGATCATATAGCACATGACAATATCTTTCTAACAAACCTAGAACCAGCCCTGTACCTCACATGGATCCAGAGATCTCATTCATTGCTCTGCTAGATTTATATAAAGCTGACAGCTCAAGGGGAGTATCTTTTCTGCAGCAGTTCAGGGGGCGTGTCCATGCTCTGCTAATCACAGCCCAGGGGGCGTGTCCATGCTCTCTGTATCATAACTCAGGAGGGAGTTGAAGGATGAAACTGAGAATGTGCGGCCTTCTCGTGAGCAAGATAAAGAAATAAACAAACAGCAGGTGGCACTATACAAATACATTTTATTGAATAATTCAGTGGCTATGCTAGATTTTTAATTACATGCAATTCCAAAAGTATTCAGATCCAGGTGCTGGTTTAAAAACTGTAGACTGCTTTTGTGGGACAACCGCTTTAAGGTGAGCTGCGCGGGGGCTCAGAGTGCTTTTCTCACCCTCAGTTAGTCACAGAGTGACATGTTGGCCAGCTTTAGTGACTGACTGAGGCTGAAAGAAGCCTTAAGACTGTGTTAAATACAGCGATGTAGCAGGCAATTGTCGGAAGGGAAGCGTTCCTTCTCAACAATTGTCTTCTGGTCAGTGGAGGAGACCGCTGCTATTACATGCAGTGATCTCCTCCACAGTATTGGGAAGAGCAGTCGCTAATGCCATTGCTCATTCCCATACTGAGTAGTTGTTTGTTGGCAGCAGATAGTGATTATACTTAAAGGGGTTGTCCGGGTTCAGAGCTGAACCCGGACATACCTTTCAATTCACCCAGGCAGCCCGCCTGAACAGGGCATCGGAGCATCCTATGCTCCGATGCCCTCCTTTGCCCTGCGCTAATTAGCGCAGGGCAAAGGAATTTAGCCAGTTCCGGTGACGTACCGGGCTCTGCCAGGCGGAGACTTCCGCCCAGCAGTGAGCCCGGTGATGTCATCGGCGCTGATGGGCGGGCTTTTAGCGCTGCCCTAGCCATTCAAACGGCTAGGGCAGTGCTAAAGCCGGCCCATTACGGCCGGTGACGTCACCGAACTCACTGCCGGGCGGAAGCCTCCGCCCGGCAGTGAATGTTTACAAACAAAAGAGCCCTTGCCCTGCGCGATCCAGCGCAGGGCAAGGGAGGGCATCGGAGCATGATATGCTCCGATGCCCTGTTCAGGGGGGCTGCCGGAGTGAGAACCTGGGTATGTCCGGGTTCAGCTCTGAACCCGGACAACCCTTAATCTGGATTGCCCAATGAACGAGCGTTTTTTCATTCATTGGGTAATCAGATGCAGTATTACACTGCCAGATCATCGATAACGAGTGCTCCTATGAACGTTCATTAGCGATGCTCTGGCAGACTATCTGCCAATCTAATATAGCTGATAGTCAGTCAGTTTGTGGCTCCAATTCATGCTCCAACAGCGCAATGCTGCTGTCTAAGAGTAGAGCCACAGAAAAGGAGGGCACCCCAGTGTCCATCCTGGCCTTGCAAGGGACCTTTGGTACAGGGTGCCAGGAAACAGGACTATCTGGCCTAAAGCCAGATATCCGGCCACCCTACCCGGTCGTTATTCCCCTTACTGCACCCACACAGTAGTCATAACCCTATAGTGCCCTCACACAGTGCAATACCACAGACTAGCAGGCATGATTTGACACTGCATGAGACCTGAGACTGGGGAGAGCAAAGGGCGGGGCATGGTGAAGCAGGGAGCTGATGGCTCCCTGCATCACTACTGCATTCAACATTTGAAATTGAGTCATACCTCAGCTGTCCCGGGACTGCGGGACAGCTGCTGAAATCCAGTACTGTCCACTCAGATCTGGGGTGGTTGGGAGGTTTGCTGAAGTAAAATGCTACAGGCTATGTTTGTTTTTTAGACAGCACATGCAGGGAGATGAGATGCAGACTGAAATGCAGGAGAGATGTAAGATCCAACAGACTTTATACAAAGGAGCACTTCCAAAACAGTTGCAAAGATGTTTCCTCCACGAATGGGCAACTGGGGCATTTTGCAGGAATAACCAAAGTGTTAGGGTGCTATACATGTTCAATAGTAGTTGGTCAAACAATAAGCTATATTCCCTAACTCCCTCCCTGTTCCCCTATACACGTTGGCTCCTCAGCCAAACATGTATGTGTTTTTAATGGGGGGAGAGAAAAAAACGCTGCCAGAGACTGGTGGTGGCTTATCTCCTGAGGGCCTAAACGATCAGGTGACAATATCCATTTTGCCTGATCCTTCTCTCCCCCATCATCATCTGTCAGGGGAGAATCGTGAGTGCCCCATACACATCAAACTGTTGGCCATACCTGCCAAGAACAGTAAGTTTGACCAACAATGCAGTAATGTGTATGAGGGCCTATAAAAAAATATACATTAATTAAAAATAAGTTGGTGCTTTCTTTATCCCTCTGTGGGTGTAGGTGTAAAGTGGGTGTTTTCTTTATCCCTCTAATTGGGCAAAAGACAACAATGAGTATTTCTAGGTAAGAAATAAGATAAATATACACCCATGTGACATTTCTACTCCACCTTACCTGTGTGGTCCTGTCTGATGGCTGAGGAGGATGCCACAGGCTGCTAGCTCCTATCTTTGGTTACCGTGCTGGGATTCACAATAGTGCAATTCTCCAAGGACCGGGGATCAGTTGAAGTTACCAGAAGCTCTAATTACAACTTCGCAGAAATCATTTAACCTCTTGCTCCTCACCAGAGCAGGCGGCTATAGCGATTCTCAGCTCACAGATGCTCTTTATGTTCTTAGTTGTGTAGAAAAAAAAACCACAAAAAGTGAAAGATCCAGGAAAAGAGCCATCAACAGATTTGGACACAAAGTCATGGCCATCCGTAAAACCTCTTAACAGATTCATAGACAAGATCCTGTGACAGAACCACAAATAGATCCATAGACAGATGCAATACATCCAGGAACAAATTCAGAAATGGCTACCTTTTTTATGTAATGGTTAGCAATAAATTTCATTTTTGGTTATTTGATTTTTGACCACATTTCGTAATTTTTGAAAATAAAAAGCTTTTTTTGTCTTATTTTCAATACTTGTGTCCTTTTAAAATACAAAAAAGAGAAATATTGGAAAAATTTCAGTTTACTATAATGATTTAGGGAAAATATTACATTGCAAATCACCCCCTTTCCCAGTAATTTTATATATACAAATAAACAATAACAAATAAACATAAAATAAACAAAAAAAGGAATAGCAAGTGATCAAAAAGGTGTATTTAGCCAAAATAATACCAATAAAAACAACAGCTCGGCCCATAAAAAATAAGCCCTCAAACAGCTCTGTAGATGGAAATATAAAAACGTTCTGGTTGTCAGAATATGTCAATACAAAGAAAATCTTTATTTCTTCAAAGTAGGAAAACTTTGAATAAAAACTATATAAATTTGGTATTACCATAATTGTACCAACCTGTAGAAGTCATTTTTAGCACAAAGTGGATATCGTTAAAAACAAAACCCAAAAAACCATGGCGGAATTGTATTTTTCATCGTAGAAAGGATTTCTTTCTGATTTCCAATACACAATATGGTAAGTCAAATAATGTAATTACAAAATACAATAAAAAAGAAGCCCACAAACAGCTAGGCAAATGGGAAATTTAAAAAATTATGGCTCTCGGAAGGGGGGTGATTAAAACAGAAAACAGAAAATTGGCTAGGTCCTTAAGGAAAAGCAACAAAAAAGAGCAACAAGCCTGGTGTATAGGCTGTGCAAAAATAACCTCAACCCAATAGCACAAAAACAATATGAGAAATGGGCCTTAAAACTTAACATTTAATAACTATTCTTTAAAAAAATACATTTTTTAAAGAATATTTATTAAATGTTAAGTTTTAAGGCCCATTTTCTCATATTGTTTTTGTGTAGGTCCTTAAGGAGTTAAAGGGATTTTATTAAATATATTTCAGTAGTGTCATTACATAACCCTTTGTATTTGGAGACATTATGTTAATTAGTAGATGAGTCTCCAGGACTTCTCATTACATGAGTCTTATGATGATGGTTCCCATCCCTCAAACTCAACCAGCTTCACATCTTAATAATTGAGAATTAAATGATCTCTGCCATCAACTTTTCTTGATCGCCGGTTACCAGCCATGAAGAGGGAACAAGCTGCTATTGTTTGCAGGTAAACTGGCCTGAATGGAGTAACGATGATGAAATGGATAAGATCTGTGTGTTTGTAATGGGAGCATTGGGTGAGGCGGGGGCTCATTACATTATAGAAGATGACTTCTGTGTAATGCCTTAAGCCCCAGCTTTCTCTCTCTCTAAGCCATTGACCATAAGAAGCTTTCCCCTCAGTCTACACCTGTTCTTAAGCTCCCTCATATGTCTTATAGTACTGGGGATGCTCCTTACACACCCCAGGTTACCCAGAAACTCCATGCCCCTCTTGGCGTCTGTATTGTATCACATTTCTGCTCCATTCATAAATCACATCCATCTTATTCCTACAAAAAGTTTTATATGATTCAGTGAGTGAGGTTCAGATTCACAAAAAATATGTGTAGGGCAGGGGTCATGGTTTGAAGCCATTTTTTGCAACAATTTTCCAAAATGGATGGAACATGCCATGTGTTAAATTAACGTAGTGGTTTCTAAAGTCAAATCTTATTTATTATATTTATTATAAAGGTATCATCAGTTTGTATGTCCCCAGGGGACTGCAGTAACGTGGACATTTTTTTTCTACAAAAAGTTACAATGATAGATCTGGCTAAATATGTTGCTCTGCCCATAAAACATATGGCAGCCCCTTAATGCAAACTGCAGCACATGGCGTAAAATACATAATAAATTTGTCACAAATCTGGCAACATCACTCCACTTATCAGGTGCATTTGATTCATGACTCTCTTAGACTAGGCAGTCTAAAGGTGCCCGAGATTTATTACGGTGTTGTTGTTGGCTGAAAATCAGTTCCATGCACATGAATGGGGTTTCCAGAAATCCATTTGCATGCCGCCAAAACAACTCCAATCAGATGAAAGGCATTGATTTTCAGTCACAGAAATTTCTTCTACAAAATTTGCAGTGTATAAAGGTACCCCACGGCATCTTTGTCTAGCTTTAAACCACCTATTGATTGTCTTACTTTGTACCACAATTTTGTGCCTTTTGGTGCAGGCTGGTGCAACTTAAGTCAGTCCCCTTTCCTGCTAAGCCATTCCACCTTTGGAAGTTTGGCACTATATATAAGTTATTGGAACCAGGTTACATTATTTCGTTATTATCAAGTAAGTCACATTTATTCACGGACTATTGAGAAATCACTTTTCCATATACAACATTATAGTAATCTAAATTATTGTGTTGGAGCACAGGAGAGACATATAGCCCTGTGTCACAAACCAGTGGGTGTGAACCCACTGTGCCACATGACCAAACTCCTCTAAGAATGTTGCCTAAGTGAACCCCTCGTTCTTTGCAGTACCCCTGATGGTGCGGATAGACTTTCCCAAGAGGAACACCAGGTTGCTACCTTTGAGGAGGATTGGCACACAAGGCAGCTGGTCCAGATAGCAAGATACCTGAGGTATAGATGTAGTTAGCAGGCCGAGTCATGACCAGGAGTGACAGTGCAAGACCAAAGGATGAGGGAGAGGTGAAGTCATACAAGCAATGGGTTAGGGCAGGCGGCACAGATACAGGTCAGGCAATGCGGGTTGGCAACAGGAGAATCAAGACAAAGCAGGTAAGGACCAAACAGTTAGCAGAGTCAAGAAACACAAGCACAGGTTAGGTGTACAGGAGCACAAGCAGAGACAACAGCAACCTTTGCAGGACACAAGTACCTTTGACGCTCAGGCACTTGAGAAGGGGGCGGGACCACCTATATAGGTGCAGGATAGGTGGGATTGGTCGCACATGTCACATGTGCAAAACCCTTACATCACAGGAAGTGATGTGCCCTGGCCCTTACCGAGGTGCTACCGGAAACAGGATAGAAGGCATGCTGTGTCCAGGGCAGAAAGAATTCCAGAAGGTACAGCATCTGCAGGCACAGAGTCCAGGACTGGAGCAATGCATGGAGAGACATGACAGCTGCTATCTGCCCTGTAATGCAGCTCGACACGGCTATGACGGAGGCAGCCAGGGAGGGCACATCCAAGCATGGAGCCTTGGACCACGGTGGCGAGTAGGCGAACAGTGCAAATCAGCAATTGCTGTTACACCCTGTCACAGAAATATAAATCTATTATGAATATGTTAGGGAAAATAGAACGTTTAAAAGTATGGCTTTATGGCACAGGGAAATTAGAGTATTTAGTAATCAAAAATGGGCACAGATTTATAAAAACATTAACAATTCCCCTCTAAATAGTAACCAGAGGATGATTCATTTCAACATTGTACATCGTTTTTACCCTGGCTTCTCTATATAGATTCAAACTAAGGGAAGAGACTGTTTGCCTACAATGCTCTCATGAGGTGGCAGATTTCAAGCATTATATAAGGGAATGCTCGGTACTGCAATACTGGTCTGAGGTCTATCAACGTTAAACACCTAGACGGGAAGTAATTGTCCACTCACTTTGAGGTAGTGATTCAGAGAGAACTGAGTGATTTAGCAGTCACAGGTAGAACTAGAGCACTGATTTATTTTATTCTTTGTACTGTGAATATACTAATAAAGATGTATTTAAAAAAAGAAGGTAGCGAAGAAGAACTAAAAACTATAAAAAATAAAATAAAACAAAATGTGCAAGAAACAGAAAGGCAGCCAAGCTGGAGACAGAGAGGCTTATTTCCAGAGAGAGTAAAACTAACCCAAAAAGGATGAAACAGAAAGTGTTGGCCCTTTTTATTGCATTTACAGAGTAATGAAATGTCAAGATGCCTGTCTGACCCAGAAAGACTTGCAGCACTGCCTTATAAAGACTAAAACAGATCATCTGGTTCAGATGGGATACACCCTTGTTTTCTAAGGGAATTAAGCAATGTAAAAGACAGACCTTTATTTCTAATATTTAAAGGAAATGTGTCACCACATTTTTTCTGCCAGTTAAAACCAGATAGTAACATACATCCTTTGTTCTAATATGTTTTTATTTTTTGATTGCAGATTTTTTTAAATTCTATTTCCTGAACATGATTGTGTTCTTAACAGTATTTTGAAATCTTTAAGAAAATTGCTTTACGGCAGTTCCATAGACACAATGGGCAGGAGGGGACCTCCTTGACTTCTATGGGAGAGTTTTCTAGGCATGTTCTGTGACCTGTTGTAAGAAATAGGATTATTGACCATATTAATATTAAAGCATAATAATACTGAACAATAATAATATTCTCACGTAAATTCTAGGGGACGGTTGGCGAAGAAAGCACACAACAACAGTGCATAGAAACAAAGAAATTATATTATTTATAGACACAAATGAGCTGTGTGAAAATAGAAAAATATTCACCAACAATCAAACAATGGAAAATATAGAACCAACACATAATCAAGGGCACAAAAGCAGCAACATGAAGCAGCCTAAAACCAACAGTTCCTATACCGACAATTAGAATACAACCACACTGATACAAACAGACCTAGAATATTAGAAAGAAAAACACAACAATACAGACGATTCCTCCAAAAATAACCCTACAGCACAATAATCAAACAATAATTCAACAATAAAGAATCACCATATAGTTACCCAAGGCTGAACTAAGTTCCGTCTGGCCTGGTCTGATGTCCAGAATCCTCCTGGGACCCAACCTGTATGATTTATAGGCTCCTTCCCCCTTGGATCCTCCTCTCCCTCCCCTCCAGTGACCATGGCCAAGGTTTTTTATACTAAATTCTAGCCTCCACTCTGTGAGGTTCCCATGCCACTGGTGCCAACCAATCTCATTCAAAATCAAAATAATGTTTTGATCCTCCAGATTTCTCCACCCTCTATCTGCGCACAGGAATCAGGCCGATGTTCCCACATTAACATTTTACAATTACCTGTCTCTTCCTTGTTTTCACCCAAACGCAAACTACTCAAGTTGGAGACATGTAACCTGGCCGCACAATAGTGGGTATTTGCAATGGAATGGGAAAAACACCCAGGAGCCTTTGAAATGTAATTCACCAAAACATTTCTTCTGGCACCTTGATTACCAATGCAAAGAGGCTTCCTGATATTTCCATTAACAATGACAAACTGGTTTGAAACCGTATTCAGACCTTTTCATCTATAGAGTGATTCTCTATTGTTTTACAATTCAGTCTACACCCTTATATAATACATATAGATAGACACTTATATAATACATATGGATAGATATACATTTTATCATAACCCATATCTGTATATCTCTACACTGTGCAGAGGTCATTGCACAAAGAAAGAATAGATAAGCTGTGACAATCACCTATAGTAAATGGTGGATCCTGTCTTATCTGTCATTCTAATCCTGCCTTTAAAGATATCACTTCTGTGTATAGATAAGCAGGTAACTGCAGTAAAGTATTCTGTACAGACCAAGAAGTGGCGCCAATTATTAGGCTTAGTGGCCAGAGTGAAACTGCATGATTTTATGGTTTTTGTTTAAATATAGATAGTGACATGGAAAATAAAAAATAACATCACTAAAAATGTGTTAACAATATGTTAAAGAGTAACTAAACTTTTATAATAATTCTTAATATGTTGTCCCTAATCCCCTAAAAAAACTTTTTCTATGATACTTTATTTATTAATTTTCTATTTTAACTATACTTTTACATTCCTAAAGTGAACCATTCACTGATCGCTTAAAATTCAAATCTCCGTACACTGCTGACATCTCAGCGGTGTATGGAGTACACATTTTCTCAATGGGGCGTTAGCAGCACTGTGAGTACAGGCAGGAGTGGATATTGCTGCTCCTGCCCGTGCCCTCCAGAGCATTACTAATTCCTTTCATAGCACATGAGTACCCTGTACCCATGTACAGTCCCTGACAGAGGTTCTGTCGCTTATCCATGTTGTGGAAACCAAAACTTATAACCTGACTTAAAATTCATCCATTGGTTTTAGAAATGACTCACATGAAAGCGGAAACCCTCCCAAATGAGGTTTTTTTACGAAAATAAATTTGCTTCACTGCTGAAATATTGATCATTCAATGAACACAGAAAGGTCAGATTTTGGCAACACAAAAGTTTTGTCGCCCACAGAAAATAATGTGAAAATCAAACAAATAATTCACTTCAAATACAAAGATATGTTTCATAACATTGGTGAATGAAGTTGTGGTGCTATTAGAGACATATTTAATATTTTGTGTGACTTCCATGAGCTTGAAGGACTGCATCCATGCGTTTCGACAATGATTCATACAATTTATTGATGAAGTCATCAGGAATAGCAAAGAATGCAGTCTTACGTACCTCCCAGAGTTCATCAAGATTCTTTGGTTTTGTCTTCCAAGCTTCCTCTTTCATCCTACCCCAAACATGCTCAATGATGTTCATGTCTGGTGACTGGGCTGGCCAGTCCTGGAGCACCTTGATCTTCTTTGCCTTGAGGAACTTTGATGTAGAGATGGATGTATGAGACGGAGCACCATCCTGCTGCAAAATTTGACCCCTTTTATGATTGGGAATGTAAGAGGTAGCTAATACTTCTTGATATTTTAGGCTATTGATATTGCCTTCCACCTTGCAAAGGTTTTGCACACCCCCATACTCAGGGGCAGTCTTGGGCACCACACATCCTATGCATTTGCATAGGGCCCCCGACGTTCAAGGGGGCCCCCACGCTCCGCTCTTGTGCTGGTGTCCAAGACCGCCCGCCCAGCTGTCACGTACTGCATTTGTCCGAATGCGTACTCATTTTATAAATTAGTACACTAATGCGTACTAATTTATAAAATGCATACACATTAGTGTACATACTAAAATATGCATATGAATTAGCATGCAGATTTGAAAAAGCGCACGCAAATTCCACCCAAGCATGCTCTAGTCCCAGTCTTTGATGTGTGGGGGGGCGTGCCATTGGGGGGGTGTCATCAGAGGGCGTGTCATCAGGGGCGTGACGCATCATTGGGGGGTGGGGGCCCCAGGACATAACTTCGCTTAGGGCCCCAGAAATGCCAAGACCGCCCCTGCCCATACTGAATGTAACCCCAGACCATGATCTTTCCACCACCAAACTTAACTGTTTTCTGGGTGTATCTTTGATCCATACGGGCTCCAGTAGGTCTCCTGCAGTATTTGCGGCGGCTGTGGTGTAATTCAACTGAAGATTCATCTGAGAAATCCACCTTCTGCCACTTTTCCAGCGTCCATCTGTTTAGCAGGCTCTGGGCCTTGGCAAATGCCACACGTTTTTTTAATTGCCTTTTGTTTAGTGCTGGCTTCTGGGCACTGATTCGACCATTGAGGCAGAATCCTACAAACTGTTCTAGTTGACACAAGGACTTGAGGTGACCAGGCCTGTTGGAGCTCTGCTGCAGTGGAAGAGGGGCTGGCTTTTGATTTTCGAATCAACAAACGTTCCTCCTGAGCAGTTGTCTTGCGGGGTCTGCCAGACCTGGGCTTGTCAAAAACATCTCCAGTCTCTTCAAATCTTTTTTTAATTCTTTATACTTGATGCTGAGACACATTAAAGGTGCCAGCCACCTCTGCAGTGGATCTGGTCTTCAGCCTCTTGATAATCAAGGCTTTGGTCGCAGGGATTTTTGCCATCTTGTCAGAGGTCAAGTTGCAGTTCAAGTGAAGGTCTGGGGTGCTGGAGTTCTTTTTATACACACCCACTAATTAACCGATCAATTAGTGAGCACAGGTGAGGCTGTAAACTACAATAGGATTGGGTGCATTATATGACAAGACGACAAAACTTTTGTCTTGCCAAAATCTGACCTTTCTGTGTTCATTAAATGATCAATATTTCAGCAGTGAAGCAAATTTATTTTCATTAAAAAAAACTCATTTGGGAGGGTTTCAGCTTTCATATGAATCATTTCTAAAACCAATGGATGAATTGTAAGTCAGGTTATAAGCTTTGGTTTCCACAACTTGGATAAGCGACAGAACTTCTGTCAGGGACTGTACTATGCCAGGATTAACTGAGTGGAGCTTGCTCCGCTAAGCTAAGAGAACTGTCATGCAGGAGCCCGCTCCACTTAGCTAATACTGGCATAGTACATGGGTACAGTAATTGTCCAGGGAGCATGGGCAGGAGCAGCAATGTGCGCGCTTCTGCCCATACTCCCTGCATTGCTGCTGCCTATTCATAAAATGAGTACTCCGTACTTGGTACCCAGTAGAGCTGTCAGCTGTGTATGAAGATCTGAGTATTAAGCGCACAGTGAATGTGCACTTTAGGGATGAAAAAGTATAGCAAAAATAGAAAATTAATAAAGTATATTAGACATTTTTATAGGGGATCAGGGACAACATATTAAAAATTATTATAAAAGTTTAGTTACTCTTTAAACATAAAGTGATTTATTTTTTCTGATGACACATTTCTTTTAAGAACTTTATAATAACAAGGTCTGTCCTATACAGTAAACATGGTGGCAATATTCAAAAGAGGTCAAAATGCCCCTGAAACTATAGACTGGTAAGATTAACCAATATTGTTGGTATGGTGTTTAAAGCTTGCCTAAGATAATGCTATCCTAGACAGTTGCAATTAAAACAAATGTATTACTCTATATCACTACTGATCTAGTGAGGGATAGGTCTTGTCAAACTAATATAATCAGTAAGTCATTGGATGGCATATACACTGACGAGCAAAAGGGTAACAATGTTTTGAACTTTTGACTTTCAGGCTCCATATCTCACCATCCACTATAGCTTCCAACGTGAGACTACCATCATTTTTATAAACAATCATCTTGGCTATCTCATACATAAATTGGACTTGCGACTATTTAGCATATGATTAGTTATGCAGATTCTTGTCACGTAACTGCATTGTTACTGTTTTGCTCCTGGTGATGGAACAATCTTTTTCTTCTTGTATACTACAAATTACAACCTGCTCTCACATTCCCTACTAGCTCAGTGTGTTACTAAGTCGAAAGGCCACTGGTTCGAATCTTGGATCAACCATGAAGAAGATTTCCCAAGAGAAGAGAAACCGCATCATCCAGCACATGGATAGCTGTATTTCGGCCATGAAAATTGTCAAACTGCATCATGTGAGTGCCATAACAGTTAGAAGAATAAGCCAAGAGGTGGAATCCAGGCAAAATATCAGAGTCAATAAGTTGGCTTGTCACAAGGTCTATCAGTTCTGGCTTGACAAACACGGCAGTGGAGGTGCTCGTATGCTTCGTAATAGTGAGACTACAGACATCTATGCAAGCACTGTGTGATGCATATTACACAAGCCTGGAATGGTGGCCTAAAAAAAGGTGAAGAAGCCTCAACTTCAAAATCATCATAAGAAGCATCAGCTTGAGTTAGCAAAAAAGTACAAACAATGGACAACAGAGGATTGGAAATAGGTGATTTGGAACAATGAGATGAAAGTCAATAGACTGGGCTCTGATGGATGCAAATGGGTCTGGAAGAAACAAGGTAAAAGGGACCTAACAAATCAAGAGATTGAAGGAACTGTCAAGTTCAGTGAATTGAGTACTACCACTTTACAAATCACTAGTCAGACCACACTTAGAGCATTTTGTACAATCATCATCGCAGAAGGGTATAGGCCTACTGTGTTACCATGTTACATCCAGAGGCTTAAAGGGGTTGTCCAAGTTATATTTATTGATCACCTATCCTCAGGATAGGTCATCAATATCAGATCGGCGGGGATACGACACCTGGCACCCCCACCGATCAGCTGTTTGAAGAGGAGACGCATGCCGTGCCAGCGCTGCCTCCTCTTCATTGTTTACCTGTTAGCCGTAACATCAGTAGCGGTGAGCAGGTGTAATTACACCTAACTGTTCCATTCACTTCAATGGGACGGATCGCTCCCATAGACTTGTATGGGAACAAGCCTTCCCATTGAAATGAATGGGGTGGTTAGGTGTAATTACACCTGCTCACCGCTACCAGCGTTACCACTAGTGTGTAAACACTGAAGAGGAGGCAGCGCCGGCACTTTAAACAGCTGATCGGCGAGAGGGTGCTTGGTGTTGGACGCCTGCTGATCTAATATTGATGACCTATCCTGAGGATAGGTAATCAATAAATATAACTTGGAGAACCCCATTAAAATCTGCACAGGTTTGCTACAATTAAATCTACACAATTCTATGTGGTTGCAGTGCACAGGTTAGCCACGCAAATATTTCCTTCGTCCTTCAGTGCAGGTAAAATGTATCAGTCTGGAGTCCAGGCTGTTTAGTTCACATAGAATTGTAACCTACTGGTTACAATTGTAGAATACTCTCAGCTGTAAAAAAAAAAAATTTGAATTGTACAGGTGTTCATGCTCTGGGTGTTAAAAAATATTCCTATTCAATGACAGCAAGCAGAGAACCTTTCATTATGCGCTGGACACAGTTCCTTTAGCCATGTTAACTCTATTTTGCCTTCCATCATAATACATGTTGCATTATTACACAATTTCAGGAACTTTTTTTTGCCATTTTCACTTTTGTTATTTTTCTGTATATTTCTGGCAGATTAATGGAGACAACCACTCGATGATTTAATTGAGGAATGTAAGTGATTTTCTTACCCCCCTGGGTGCGTTATATCTACTTAGTAAAGATCTCGGCTTGTGATGAACAAAGACACTTTCCCTTTTAATAGACCCGGCCCCTGACGGATAATCTCCCGGAGTCTTTTGTACGAAAAATCCATCACAGCTGTCAGGCTTTTAATCAATGAACTAATTTAAGCTGATAGAGAAGAAAACATCATGTGCCCTCAATAAGACATTGTGGGATAACCTTTACTATAACAGTCGGTTAACTCCATCACAGAGAGCGCAGTGTCTGCATGAGAAGCTCTACTTACCGGAGAAATCACTGGGGATTACAGGAAATACAATGTCCAAATCATCTGTATGTAGTTAAAAGGAGAGTTCTACAGCATCCATTCATCTGGGAATGGACAGCCCCTTTAAGATGACCATAGGTCCTCTGAACGTCTATGGAGAAGCCTATCCAGCAGAGAATTTACAAATGTAGCAAATGACTAGAATGATTTCATTCAGACCCCTAAGAGCAGTCACTCGAGGGTATCATACACAGTCATACACATGACTGTTGACGGATTCTGCATATATGATCCACAGTCATTATTTAATATCTACAGCCCTCTCTTATTGGATATAGGTTAGATCAATCATTAGATGTCAAGCACTAGGAAACTGTGCTGTGATTGGCTAAAGGGTGGTATCAATAGAATATTCTAAAAATATTATTGGTTGGAGATTATTCTTGCTATAGGGTCAATATGTTTGGGTGTTTTGTTTGATTAGCTACTGGTATGATTTAAACCCCGACATACACCATCTTATTATATAGTTTGGCCCAGGAAAAGTAAGTGAACCTCTTAGTTAATGATTTCTCTAAGAGCTAATTGGCAAAAGATATTTCAGTTAATGAGATGAGATGGGAAGTGTGGGTTTCACAGGTGCTTTACCCATTGAACAAAGGCACACAGTGTCTGGTTGCTGACAACTCTGTTCTCAAGAAACCATGTTCTAATTGGCTATAGGGTGGTAACATAGTGACACAGTAACATAGTTTATAAGGCCAAAAAAAGACATCTGTCCATCCAGTTCGACCTGTTATCCTACAAGTTGATCCAGAGGAAGGCAAAAAACCCCTGTAAGGTAGAAGCCAATTTTTCCTACTTTAGGGGAAAAAATTATTTCCCGACTCCAATCAGGCAATCAGAATAACTCCCTGGATCAACAACCCATCTCTAGTAACTATAACCTATAATGTTATTACCCTCCAGAAATACATCCAGGCCCCTCTTGAACTCTTTTAATGAACTTACCATCACCACCTCCTCAGGCAGAGAGTTCCATAGTCTCATTGCTCTTACCGTAAAGAATCCTCTTCTATGTTTGTGTACAAACCTTCTTTCCTCCATACGCAGAGGATGTCCCCTTGTCACAGTCACAGTCCTGAGAATAAATAGATGATGGGAGAGATCTCTGTACTGACCCCTGATTTATTTATACATAGTTATTAGATCTCCCCTCAGTTGTCTTTTTTTCTAAAGTAAATAACCCTAATTTTGATAATCTTTCTGGGTACTGTAGTCCACCCATTCCAGTTATTACTTTAGTTGCCCTCTTCTGAACCCTCTCCAGCTCTGCTATGTCTGCCTTGTTCACAGGAGCCCAAACTGTACACAGTACTCCATGTGTGGTCTGACTAGTGATTTGTAAAGTGGCAGGACTATGTTCTCATTAGTTGCCCCTTTTGATGCAACCCATTATCTTATTGGCCTTGGCAGCAGCTGTCTGACACCGGTTTCTACAGCTTAGTTTGCTGTTTACTAAAATTCCTAGGTCCTTTTCCATGTCAGAGTTACCCAGTGTTTTACCATTTAGTATGTACTGGTGACTTGCATTATTCCTTCCTATGTGTATAACCTTACATTTGTCAGTGTTAAACCTCATCTGCCACTTCTCTGCCCAGGCCTCCAATCTATCCAGATCCATCTGTAGCAGTGTACTGTCCTCTTCTGTGTTAATTACTTTACACAGTTTAGTGTCATCTGCAAAAATTGATATTTTACTGTGCAAGCCTTCTACAAGATCATTAATAAATATATTGAAGAGAATAGGGCCCAATACTGACCCCTGTGGTACCCCACTAGTGACAATGGCCCAATCTGAGTGTGTGCCATTAATAACCACCCTCTGTTTTCTATCGCTGAGCCAGTTACTTACCCACATACAGACATTTTCTCCCAGTCCAAGCATTCTCATTTTATATACTTACCTTTTATGTGGTACAGTGTCAAATGCTTTGGAGAAGTCCAGATATACGACATCCATTGATTTGCCACGGTCAAGTCTAGAACTTACCTCCTCATAGAAACTGATTAAATTGGCTTAACGACCGATCCCTCATGAAGCCATGCTTATATGGAGTTATTTGCTTATTTTAATTGAGGCACTCCAACATAGCATCTCTTAGGAAACCTTCAAACAGTTTACCCATGACAGATGTTAAACTTACCGGCCTATAGTTTCCGGGCTCTGTTTTTGGACCCTTTTTGAATATTGCACCACATTTGCTATGCGCCAATCCTGTGGAACACTCCCTGTCAGTATAGAGTCCTTAAATATCAGAAATAAGGGTCTGGCTATGACATTACTTAATTCTCTTAGGATACGGTGGTGTATGCCATCCGGACCTGGTGATTTGTCTATTTTAATCTAATATAAAGACGTCGCTGTACTTCTTCCTGGGTCAGACAGGTCACTTTTAATGGGGAATTTACTTTTATATTATGCATTTCATCTGACAGTTTATTTTCCTCAGTGAATACAGTGGAGAAAAAATATTTAGTATCTTTGCTTTCTCGCTCTCTGCAACTCCCCCCCTCATTACTTTGTAAGGGGCCGACACCTCCAGGTTTATACTTTTTACTATTTATATAATTGAAGAACATTTTAGGGTTAGTTTTACTCTCTTTGGCGATTAATTTGTCTTATTCTATTTTTTTCAATGCTTCCTCGCTCCCCTCCTGTTTTAGTGATTTAAATGCTTTCTTTTTGTCATCTATTGCTTTCTTTACAGCTCTATTTATCCACATTGGTTTTTTCTTCCTTCTTAACCTTTTATTCCCATAAGGTACAGTGCTGGCCAAAAGTATTGGCACCCCTGCAATTCTGTCAGATAATGCTCAATTTCTTCCAGAAAATGATTGCAATCACAAATGCTTTGGTAATAATATCTTCATTTATTTTGCTTGCAATGAAAAAACACAAAAGAGAATGAAAAAAAAGTCAAATCATTGATCATTTTACACAAAACTCCAAAAATGGGCTGGACAAAAGTATTAGCACCCTCAGCCTAATACTTGGTAGCACAACCTTTAGACAAAATAACTGCGAACAACCGCTTCCGGTAACCATCAATGAGTTTCTTACAATGCTCTGCTGGAATTTTAGACCATTCTTCTTTGGCAAATTGCTCCAGGTCCCTGAGATTTGAAGGGTGCCTTCTCTAAACTGCCATTTTAAGATCTCTCCACAGGTGTTCTATGGGATTCAGGTCTGGACTCATTGCTGTCACTTTAGAAGTCTCCAGTGCTTTCTGTCAAACCATTTTCTAGTGCTTTTTGAAGTGTGTTTTGGGTCATTGTCCTGCTGGAATACCCATGACCTCTGAGGGAGACCCAGCTTTCTCACACTGGGCCCTACATTATGCTGCAAAATTTGTTGGTAGTCTTCAGACTTCATAATGCCATGCACACGGTCAAACAGTCCAGTGCCAGAGGCAGCAAAGCAACCCCAAAACATCAGGGAACCTCCGCCATGTTTGACTGTAGGGACCGTGTTCTTTTCTTTGAAGGCCTCTTTTTTTTCCTGTAAACTCTATGTTGATGCCTTTTCCCAAAAAGCTCTACTTTTGTCTCATCTGACCAGAGAACATTCTTCCAAAAAGTTTTTGGCTTTCTCAGGTAAGTTTTGGCAAACTCCAGCCTGGCTTTTTTATGTCTCTGGGTCAGAAGTGGGGTCTTCCTGGGTATCTTACCATAGAGTCCCTTTTTATTCAGACGCCGACGGATAGTACGGGTTGACACTGTTGTATCCTCTAGCTGCAGGGCAGCTAGAACTTGTTTGGATGTTAGTCAAGGTTCTTTAGCCACCATCCACACAATCTTTCGTTGAAATCTCTTGTCAATTTTTCTTTTCCGTCCACATCTAGGGACGTTAGCCACAGTGCCATGGGCTTTAAACTTCTTGATGACACTGCGCACGGTAGACACAGGAACATTCAAGTCTTTGGAGATGGACTTGTAGCCTTGAGATTGCTCATGCTTCCTCACAATTTTGCTTCTCAAGTCCTCAGACAGTTCTTTGGTCTTCTTTCTTTTCTCCATGCTCAATGTGGTACACACAAGGACACAGGACAGAGGTTGAGTCAACTTTAATCCATTTCAACTGGCTGCAAGTGTGATTTAGTTATTGCCACCACCTATTATGTGCCACAGGTAAGTAACAGGTGCTGTTAATTACACAAATTAGAGAAGCATCATATGATTTTTCAAAGGGTCCCAATACTTTTGTCCACCCCCTTTTTATGTTTGGTGTGGAATTATATCCAATTTGGCTTTTTGACAATTCTTTTTGTGGTTTTCCATTGAAGACAAATTAAATGAAGATATTATTACCAAAGCATTTGTGATTGCAATCATTTTCTGGAAGATATTGAGTATTATCTGACAGAATTGCAGGGGTGCCAATACTGTATGTACCTCTCACAATTAGATATTAGGATGCTTTTAAAAATATCCCATTTTGTGGCTGTATTTTTATTTTTGAGGACTTTGTCCCAGTTAGTTAGGCCTATGGCCTCTCTTAGTTGGATAAATTTTGCTTTTTTGAAGTTTGGTATTTTTGTTCCTCCTGAAGAAACGCTCTTTTGAATGACAATTGGAAGGTTATTATTTTATGGTCACTATTTCCCAGGTGTCCCCCAACCTGCACATCTGTTGTTCTGTCAGGTCTATTGCTTAATACTAAGTCCAGTATGGCCGTCCCTCTAGTCGGGTCCTGAACCAGTTGGGAAAGGTAATTGTCTTTGGTTATTGCAAAGAACCTATTTCCTTTATGCGATATACAGGTTTCAGTTTCCCAATCTATATGTGGGTAGTTGAAGTCCCCCATAATAACAACCTCATTATGATTTGGCACCTCGTCTATTTAGTTTAGAAGTAGATTTTCTGTGGACTTATTATTGTTTTTGGCTCCATGTATTTCTGCCCACAGTGACTCCACATCTTCATGTCCCTCACTTATATCTTCCCGGAGTGTGGGCTTCAGACAGGACTTTATATAAAGGCAGACCCCTCCCCCTCTCTGGTTTTGGCGATCTTTTCTAAACAGATTGTAACCGTGTACATTAACTGCCCAGTCATAGCTATCACCCAGCCATGTCTCAGTTACTCCCACTATGTCATAGTCCTCCTCACACATCACTAATTCCAGTTCACCAGTTTTATTAGTTAGGCTTCTGGCATTAGTGTACATACAATTTAGCGGTTGAAGTATATTTTTTCCCCTTTATTTATATAGTGCCAACATATTCCGCAGCACTTTACAGTTCAAGGGTTCATGTGCAAACAGTCATAAATAACATAGCAACAGACAAGTCAATAATTATAAGAGGAATGAGGACCCTGCTCACAAGAGCTTACAATCTATGAGGAAATAGGGGTGACACAAAAGATAAAAGTGCTTGTTTTGTACAATGGTCCAGCCATGTTGGGAAAATAGGGGAGCAGATATAAAGCTGTATGAGCCGGTCAGCAGCCATATATGACTTGCTTCTGGGTTCATGGGTGCAGTGGAGAGTTTGGTGGAGGATCAGGTTCAGGGAATGATAAATGGGCTATGTGAAGAGGAGTTAGATCAGGGGATGTGATGGGCCACCATAAAAAGGTGTGTTTTTAGGAAGCGCTTAAAACTGTGTATATTGTGATTTAACCTAATTTCTTGGGGTATATTCTAAAAATCTTATTGGTTGGAGATGATTCTTGCTCTAGGGTCAGTTGCTGTGGGTAGTGCTTGTGATTTACCACTAATTGCCAGCTACATCTGTACCAGCCATTGTTTAACATTGCAAGTCCAGGTACAGCCCAGCAAATTGTGAGCATCACCTACAACCGCTTATGTCAGTGTAATAGCACCCTTTGTGTGAACCATGATTTGCCCATTAAATAAAGGCATACAGACCTTGGTTACTGATAAATCTGCTTTCAAGAAATATCGGTTGGGGTTCTACTACAGGTGTGCCTTAGTAACATTGGGTAGTACTTGTGATTTATCACTAATTCTCAGCTGCATCTGGGCTTGCCATTGTTTCCGGTTGTGAGTCCAGGTGCAGCCTGGCAATTAGCAGCAAATACATGCATCACCCGTGACCACCAGTGTGACCATGCATTGATGCAACCAACTTTTAGAAGACTTCAGAAGACAAAGCATTAATACAGAGTGTACATCAATCCATAGTTAGATAAAGTACCTACAAATACTCAGGGATGGGATTCTAATTTTTAACAACAGGTTCCCTACTCAACGGCGGACATGTAGCATCGTGACACATGTTTACATATACATACATATATATGCAACACACATACACATAAATACACCATATACATGGTACACACAAATAAATATAAATACACCACATATGCACTACACACACACATACCACCCAACTAAGGAGCTAAACTATCAGTGGCGCAAGAAAGAAATGGAAGTGAACATCTCCAGCTGCCCTGCCACCGCCAGAGCACAGAGTCAGGACATGGTTCTCTGAACCAGTTGTAATTTTAACAACTAGATCTGGAGAACTGGAGGGAACTGGCTGAATCCCATGCCTGCAAATACTCCCTAGGACCTAAAGAAGATAAACTGCAAAACCTTCTGTTCATGTGTCCACTATTAGAAAAATAGTGAACAAGCAAGCTGTTCATGGAAGAACACCATGTTCAAAAAACCATTGCTGCCTGTCTCAAGTTTGCCTGAGACCACCTAGACATCAACAATGCTTCTGGTAAAATGCTGACAAAAGTGGAACTTTTTAGTGCAAATTCAGAAAACTATGGGGAAGATTTACTATTGTGAATGCATCCGAATTTAGTGTTATTTTTTGCCTTGGCCAATAAGGGGATAGGAAGGGCATGGAGTATCGGTAGAGGGGCTTGGCTTTAGATGAATCAAAATAGTGCCACAATTCTAGCATACAGTAAGCGATGTAATAGGTAATAAAAAATATGGATGAATTTAGTAAGAGAGTCCCACTGAATTAGATGTACCACAATTATTTAGAGGTGCACACATCTTGGGCAGATCTCGAGATTTCAGATATAAGTTAGGATAGTTTTGTGGTGTTTAATAACTATGCCAGGCCACACTTCACACCACTCACTCCCCGTCCCATATTGCCCACTATTCTTTTGAAAAGTGGCAAGTGCAGTGCAAGATTCTCAAAAGGTTGCAAACTTTTGGGCATTTGAGGCTTACACCAAAATAAGTGACTTTTTTATGTATAATGTATAACAAAATCCTCCTCTTAACCTAGACAGTCTAATGTTATCATCCAGCATCAGATATATGATAAATGTGGTACAATTCTAGAGTGACTAGTCTAAGTTTGAACTTCAACACTATTCTGCTCCTATGTTTGGAGGAAAAAGCACACTGTAGACTAATACAAAAACCTCACCCAACTGTGAAGAACGGTAGAGGGCGCATTATGGTTTGGTTCTGCTTTGCTGCCTCAAGAACTGGATACCTTGCAATCGAAATGAAAACATTTTACTGGAGAATGTAAGTCCATGATGTGATGCTGAAGGGACATTGAGATGTGTAACAACAATGATCCAAATCACATAAATAAATCACCTAAAGAACGGTTGAAAAATATTCGTGTTTTGGAATGGCCAAGTCAGAGTCCTGACCTTTAAGGTATTTTTCAAGATTTCTATGTTTTTAACAGATATGTTCATGTAGTTGATTACCTCATGTACATCTTCCCCATGCTTTTTTTTTTTTTGAGTCTCCCGACCTGTTTTCACTCTGGTTTCTTTACATCCTCTTCCATTTTCTGTTGCTGTATCCAACCAAATGCACAGTTCACTTCTCCTTTCTCTGTTATAGCTCCAGCGCCGTCCCAACAACACCCAGCTCCTTATAGCTCCTCCCACCTTGCTAGTTATATAGACACTCCCCTATTACTACTGTATGAAGCCCATGCCCATGGACATAAAATCAAAGGAAATAAGAAAAAAGAGCTGCATGAACACAGTCATATGACCAAAATGGAAGATAGGAGTAATAAAGGTAAAAGAAATACATTACAAAAATTGCAGCTACCTCCATACATGATTACTTTAAAGGATGTTGATGCATACTTATATAGCTGTATAGAACAAGGCATCCCAGACTGATGAATTGAAACACATTTGTAGGGAGGAATGGTCCAAAATTCAAACCTAACATTGTTCAAATCCTACTTAGGTAACAATAATACACCATTTTATATGTAGTCAATACAGAAATTCAGGTAATTACAAAGGGTTCACTTACTTTTTTTGCACCTTTAGATGTATCATTTATGCCCAAGTGTTAATATACATGTATACAGTCTGCCTCAAGGCTAATATAACTATATACAGTCTGTTCAAATGTCAGTATACATATAATATGTCCCAATGCCCAATGCACTTATATATGTATGCTGTATGCCCCTGCCTATATACATGTATACACTCCACCCTTATGCAGATATTCATGTATACAATCTACCTCCAAACCAATGTGCATATAGACAGTCTGCCTCTTATTTACAACCTATTCCCTGATGCCAATGTGCATGTAGACTGTCTATCCCAATGCAGATATACATGTTTAAAACCTACCCACCAGTGCCAATGTGCATATAGACAGTCTACCCCAATGCAGATATACATGTTTACAACCTATCCACCAATGCCAATGTGCATATAAACAGTCTGCCCAAATACAGATATACATATGTTCTGTATATGAGGCCCCTGGCTGTATGGCGTGACAACCCCGCATGTCTCCTGACCGTACGTCGTGTATTGCATGGAAACTATCAAAAATATTAAAAGTGGCTTTTGTAAATATTCCGCTGTTATTGAAGCGACATAGTCCCCTGTGGGCCGGATGCAGCCCTGTGTATATATGAATAACAATGTATATGAATATTAAGCAGACCGCTGGTCTTATGGGACTCCTCGTGTACACAAGCCATCGTGTTTATTGTACAACCAATCAAGCAGCGATTGCTTTGTACTGTGCTGGATGACTTTAAATTTATCCATCACGCGGAGATTCATCCTAGATTCCATTTACTGCGTTTTGTGGCTGCGCAGCGGCCGTGCTTGAGAACCATTTTCTACTTGTTTAGCAGGCAGCGTGAACAGGAGCCGGGAGCACAAGTGTTTTATTTTATGTCACATTAATAATAAAACCTTCCACTTAAATACTTAAATAAAAGCATCAGGAAACTAATTCACAATTTGTCAGCATCTGATTTGGGGAGAAGCTGCTTTAATTTACTTCCCATTTGGACTCATTTTCCGTGCGCGGCTGCATTCGGTGTCTCAGTGAAAAGCTCGGCTCTAATCATTTTACTTGAGCTCTTCATTTCGTCTTTGATTAAATAATTGAAATTCCTGTCACTTCCTGCACTTTACTGCCGCACACATTCTCCGTCTTCTCCTGAAAGCCGGGCAGATACATTTTATTGATAACACGACATAATGTATCAGTGCTCCATTCAGCTCGGCTTCACAGATCCGCCGCTGTCGTTAAGTGATTGTTAGGGGGAATTAGTAGAGCATCTCCTCTAATTTACTTGCCATCATTTGGAGGTTATTGCTGTGTAATGTTGGAAAGGACATGAGGCTTTAATGCTTTTATTTCGCTTTCTCCATTTTGCGGCGGCCACATGAATCTATTACTCCCAAATCATTTTTCCATATAAGACAAACTAACTGCTATTAACTCTTGCAGGGACTTGGCCATGGCAGAACCCCAGTCTAAAGATGAGAAAATTGATTGTTTAGAACGTATAGATCCCCCTGAGTGTATAGTTTGGAGGACACATGGGGACAGTCACCCCATTTTCTATTCTAGTGTAATGTCTATTGCCCCCTTCCGCACAATTGTACTTACACATGCCGCTGTTGGTTTGCTCTACTTCTCTCTCCCCCCCCCCCCCCCTTTTATATTAAAGTCAACTGAAGGTCAGTTGTGCAGGTTATGGAATTTTCCAGTGGGTGTTTCCTTTTCTGATTGGTCTCTATCAGAGACGTACATAGAGAAGTAAGGGCTCCATAGCAAGGATCAAACCAGGCCCCCACACAGGACAGAAGGGTTTCCGCCTAAACCCCTTTCAATGACCCTTGGGCCATTTTTCCACTGCCTTATTTGCTAAAAGTTGTTCCTTTACAGGGTAGAGTCCTGATCAAGTTTTCACCCCCAGTAGAAGAGGAGATAATCCCAACTACAACTGGCCCACTCTTGCCCTGGGCTCCATAGCAGTCGCACGGTCTGCCGCTATGGTAGTTACACCCCTGGTCTCTATGTGGTTGCTGTGGGAGAAATCCTTATTTTGGATTCACTGTTGGTATCACTGGCGGGAAGAATTCCCCTTTTTAAATTGAGGGGTTTTGAGGAGCTTTGGGGCCAGTTGAAGAAAATGTGGATCATCGCGTTGTCCTTATGGTCGCTTTACGTTTTTAGTGCGCTGTATGGCTCAGCGATTGCTGGGTGGATTTGGGTACATAATTAATGAACTGGTATTTGATTTTTTTATGTATTTGTGAATTTTAAATTATTTATTACTTATTAATTTGGTATGCACAAAATTGATTATGATTGGTAACTTATAATAAAGCATTGCGGCCTGTTTTTTTCCAATACATGGCTGGTGTGTCTTTTATTAATTTATCGATTGGTATTTTTGTGGTGATTAATTACCACGTGCCTCCATGGAAATGAAACCTAATTTTCTTCTTTTTAATTTGCTAATTTGCTACAATTTGAGAGAGAAAGGGAGAAAGATCGAGACATGTACCAGATGAATTAGGCCCCACATGAATTTTCGGAAATTCGCTCATCTCCACTGCAGTTCTGTAAGGGATCATGCACATGAACATATTTTTTTCTGTTTTCATTCCGTTTTTTTACAGGTCTGTATGCGGAACAATTCACTTCAATAGGTCCGCAAAAAATCAGAAATGGCTCTGTGGGCATTCTGTTTACGTATGTCTGCATGTTCGTTCCATAAAAAAATAGAACGTGTTCTATTCTTGTCTGTCTTTTGTGGACAAGGAAGGGCATTGTTACCATAGATCGTTAAAAAATGATGCTATATGGATGTGACACGTTTGTCGGTTGTCATTCGTTTTTTTTTTGTGGATCAGTGTTTTGCAGACTGCAAAATACATACAGTTGTGTACATGAGCCCTAAGGCAGAGGTAGAGCAGAGACCGTGCTTCACTGGGGACCACAGTGGCTTCATTTGGGGGAATGTGTGGGAGCCCTGGTACAAGGACCTCCTCAGTCAGTATATCGGGTATTGTGCAGTAACTGTATGTTGGTATTATTATTTTTATTACTGAGTAACTGTATTATGTATTATTCAGCCATTGTTGAAGGTATTATTCACCAGACGGGTCATTTACTATCAGATATCTCAGTTTTATTGCGTATATTTGTCTGCACAAACGTTATTTGCGCGCAGTCTGTGACTTGCCAGGTCTAAAAAAAGGTGGCATGGTGTGGGAGGGGAAGGGGACGGGCCGGTGGACTTCAGCGGATCCACCATGAGCACAGGTGTTATTAAGACCGTCATGTAAAACATAGGTGACCCCCTATATTGTTATATTTTTCAGTCATTGTAATTTTATTCATTTACTGTATAGCATTACTAATCAGTCACTGTAGTGCTCTTCAGGTAATTTTTATGGAACTATGACAAAGGTTACGTCTTGTGTAAAAGTACTCAACCTTCTGTGTATGTGTCATAGCTTGCGTAAAGCTCTGCAGTTTCTCCAGTATATTCCTCCCCTACTGCACTACCATTTTAATTTCTCATTTTACCGTTTGATTCCCGTTTTTTCAATTGCAGTAACTATAGTTGTTCCTCAAGTTAAAATTTTAATTGCTTCTGGGACGACCAGACGGAGGAGAGTCAAGGATGGGAGGAGTGGTAGTGGCTATGATGGTACTCACAGTAGGTTGCTCCACCCTGGTGTTCTGCAGGGCCATGCAGTGACTGGAGGTAACACCCTTTCTTTGCTCAGGGCATATCGGGCTCGTTGGTTGCAGTAAATAACATCTTTCTTTACATATAGTATGTGTAGTACACATGGCAGAAAAAGGCACAGTTTCTAAGTAGTTCACAGTATAGTCTCTTCCCATTAGTGGTGTATGGGCAGAAACAATAATGGTAGTTGTAGTACCCCCTGTCTCTTTCTCTAACAACACTTTCCTGTCTTTCCAAAATAACCACAGGCATGCAATTATTCTTATAAACTCCTTCAGAATTGGCAGGCTAAGGAGTGCCAAATTCAGACACGGATGACCAGTCTGTCCATAGTGTGGTAAGTGCCGGAGACAATAATCCTTTCCACAGCAGCAAAGTTTGTTATGCCATAAACAAGCGAATACTTTGATGTCTGAAGCTTGCATGGCCTGGTTGGTTCTGGATCTTTTATAAAGTATGGTCTCTTTCCTTCAGGGGTACTTCGGTAGTAGAGTTGCTCCTTTGGCAGCTGTAGTCTCAGAGACAGAGTTTCTCTGGACTTGAGCCTCTCTTAAACACATGCTTCCTGTAGCTCTGCTAAGACTAGACTCCCTATCTAGCTAACCAGGGGCAGGCTAAGTCCATCACCCTGGCAACCAAAACAGTTTGCCAATGTTAAACATCTTTTCTTCACACATTGCTGTTTAGGATCACATAGTGCATTAAGAAGTGAATGCTTTAATGATAAATCACAAAAATTAACTTGACAACATGACCTCATAATGTCAACCCAAAATAAGTGAAAATGAAGATTTTAACAAAAATAAGCAGTAACTAAGACACATAAAGCAAGACTTTACATATAACAGCCAGTAATTGATGCTGGAAGCTGTAAATCACTTTCTGTGATGAGGACAGGAGCTTATTCAGGGGCTCTGTACAATGTGATAAGGACAGAAGCCTCTTCAGGGTGGTATACAATGTGATGAGGACAGAAGCTTCATCAGGGTCCTGTACAATGTGATGAGGACAGGAGCTTCATCAGGGTCCTGTACAATGTGATGAGGACAGGAGCTTCTTCGGGGTCCTGTACAATGGGATGAGGACAGGAGCTTCTTCAGGGTCCCGTACAATGTGATGAGGACAGGAGCTTCTTCAAGGTCCTGTACAATCTGGTGAGGACAGGAGCTTCTTCAGGGTTCTGTACAATGTGATGAGGACAGTAGCTTCATCGGAGTCCTGTACAATGTTATGAGGACAGGAGTTTCTTCAGGGTCCTGTAAAATGTAATGAGGACAGGAGCTTTGTTAGGGTCCTGTACAATGTGATGAGGACAGGGGCTTCTTCAGGGTCCTGTACAATGTGATGAGGACAGGAGCTTCTTCAGGGTCCTGTACAGTACACTGTGTACCAGAAAAATAACATGGCGCCATACTCACCTGATATCCAAAGGGGTAGCTCATCCTAATACAGGCAGGGGGCAGTACAGGACATGTAGTACCACACTGTACTCTAAAGAGGCGCTATTAGTTAACCCATACAGGTGCATTACCAGATAAACAGCCATGTTGATGGGTTGGATCTGAGACTGAACATTGTATGTTGAGTCTTGTTTCAACTTACAGTACGATGACCATTGTAAATTTAAAATATTGTATCTTGAAGCCATTGTATCTTGAGGGACCACTGTACTTGCACAGGTCACACTTCCGTATTGTCGTTATACAGTATTTGGGCTCATTTACTAATGAATGGTGTTTCAAACACCATTCTTACCACCGGAGTTAGACTGGATTTACATCACATTTTTTGCCCTATGTGTAAGGTATAAGTTGGGGAAAAAAGGATGCAAGCGCAGTACACAAAGTATACTTTTTTTCTTTTGCAGTGGAACTCTATGGCGATAGATGCCGCTGTATGACATCCACTGGAGAAATCCATTTAATGTATACGTTTTTTGTGTATGTTAAACATAAGACCAAAACTTGATGTGAACCCAGTCCAAGAAGTGTTACATTTATTAAGAACTTAATGCCTCTTAATAAATTATTTGTTGCATTTCCTTCTGTTTCGGCGCCAGAAACTAAAACCTGCTCCAGAAACAATCTAGGGTAGATTTTAGTTATAATTTATGAGAGTTTTCTGGTGTAAATGTAATGTGGATGTGTTGGACTATGGTGGTCCTGTACCCTTCTATTAAGTTCCACCCATTTTTTTAAGTGGCAAGAGCAGCGAGAAAGACAAAACGTTGCAAACTTTTTGCGCAATATGCCATTTGCAGAAAAAACACGGCAACTTTTGTATGCCAGCAGCAAAACAAGTTTTGCAAATGACACCCATGACTGTTATGAGGGCACCGTACTACTTTTCCTACGGGAGTGATTTCACTGGTTAACTTAGTTATATGAACGCTACGGTTGCCACTGTTGTTAGGGTATTGAGGCTGCTATTATTAAGAGGACACTGTACTAGTTTTGCTATGAGAGCACTTTTACTGTTATAAGGATACTTTGGTTAGATCTGTTATGCAAGCACTATGGTTGCCACTGTTGTGAGGGCACTGTGACTGGCACTGTGACTAGCACTGTTGTGGGGGCACTATGACTGGCACTGTTGTGAGGGCACTGTGACTCGCACTGTTGTGAGGGCACTGTGACTAGCACTGTTGTGGGGGCACTATGACTGGCACTGTTGTGGGGGCACTATGACTGGCACTGTTGTGGGGGCACTGTGGCTGACTCTGTTATGTTGGTACTATGACTCCATTTTGGATGCTTCTGTGTCTGTCACTGTGGGGACACTGGTTCTGCTGTAACAGCACTGTGGCAGGTACTTTGATGAGGGAACTGTTGCATTTGTGTTTTGGGGACATTATGGCTTTCACTGTTGTGGGGACACTAGTTCTCTTATAATTGTTATGTCATTGTAAAGGGTGCAATATATTTTTTTTATGGGAGAATGATAATTTTTTTGGCACTGTGGCCCCAACTATTTTGATGGAATTGTTCCTGGGGTGGTTATGTTAGCACTGTCACCGTCACTATTATAGGTGCACTGCGAATGAGGCTACTTTCACACTAGCATTTCTATTTTGAGATCCGTCATAGGCTTTCAATACCGGATAAAATCCCATTTGGTTGCGTTTCCATACCGGAGAGCAAACCACAGCAAGCTGCGGTTTTCTTTCCACCGTGGCATGCAGAGCAGGACTGATCCATCATAACCCACAATGCAAGTCAATGGGGACGGATCCGTTTTCTCTGACACAATCTGACACCGTCAAAATGGATCCGTCCCCCGTTGACTTTCAATGGAGTTCATGACGGATCCGTCTTGGCAATGTTAAAGATAATACAACCGGATCCATTCATAACAGATGCAGATGGTTGTATTATTAGTAATGGAAACGTTTTTGCTAAGCCCTGCCGGATCCAGCAAAAACGCTAGTGTGAAAATAGCCTGACATTGTTATGGGGAAACTAAATAAAAGTATGGGTTATATTTCTCTTACTGACACTGGTAACGCTTGACTAGCAGACACTGTGCTGTTTCAGTCCAACTCCTTGGATTTGTGTCTTTGAGCTTATTGACTACTGACCGCAAGATGATCCTCTCTGAAATGAAAAGTTTGTCATTTGATGTATCTGCTCCTTTCATCCAGTAACTTTGAATATACAGTATTAATGGCTTAAGACAATGCAGTTTTAATCTGATCGAGGTTACAACAGGGTCTGCTCTCCTGTCATGCAATCTGCTCAGTAAAACATTCTTCAAAATGTACAAATGCTATTTTGAAAACTAATTTCCAGTTTAAAAGCTTTATTTGAAGATGCATTTGTTGGCTGCCGAGCGGACGGCCAGCAGCAGACATGTCATCCACTTCTGCAGTGCTTAAAATAAAGTGCCCAGATACAGGCTAAGCTGAAACAGCAAACAGCCAATATAATCCGAGATGTTAGGAGTAAAGTGTGTTACTCAGGTGCTTCACAAATACATTTCTTACTTTATCTGAAGGCCTCGGGCTCGGCTGCTCGAGCTAATGCAAGTAATGGAAGCAATTTCAGGCTTTGATCCTCGGAGGTTATAGCGCAGGTGAAGTGCGGGAGATTTCTACTGCTTTGTCAGAATGGAGGGAACTTAGTTTACAAAATTAAAATACACATTTTACCAAAAAGATTCTTATAAGTAAGAATGGAAAAAAACGTAACTTAAGTTTAAATGCGACAGCAAGTCACCAAGAAATATGGCCCAAACTCCCTGACTGATCCAATATGGACAATGAGGAAGTTCTCCACCAGAAGTCATGCAACATATGATAGGGACTCCACCATTGTGCTGTCATCTCAATTGTCAGTGTGTCACTGTTATGAAGCCCAAGTGTCTGTGTGTCACTGTCATGAAGCCTTAGTGTCTCTTTGTCATTGTCCCAAGCCCCAATTGTCCATGTGTTACAGCTCTAAACCTCGCATGTGTCATTGTTCTGTACCCTAAGTGACAGTGTGTCATTGTTTTGTACTCCAAGCATCAGTATGTCATGTCTGTCACCCCTAGTCTCACTGTTTCCATCATGCTGTATCCCAAGTACATCATTGTCCTATCACCCTTTGTCTCAGAGTGTCATTGTCCTGTATCCAGGGGCGTAACTACCAGAGCGGCAGGCCATATGACTGCTATAGGGCCCAGGGCAAGAGGGGGCCCAGTCTTAGTTGGGATCATCTCCTCTTCTACTGGAGGTGAAAACTTAGTCAGGACTCTACCATCTAAAGGAACAGCTTTTAGCAAATGAGGGAGTGGGAACATGGTCCAAGGGTCATTGAAAAGGGTTTAGGCAGAAACCCTTCTGTTCTGTGTGGGAGGCCTGGTTTGATCCTTGCTACAGGGCCCTTACTTCTCTATGCACGCCACTGCCTGTATCCTAAGTTTCTCATTCCCTGTAAATGTGCCATTATCCTGAACCCACAATGCCAGTGTCATTGAGGGGCACACCATTAATGAGGCAAAGTCAGACTATGGCCTCAGGCAGCACTGTGCTAGGACTGCAGGGATGGCAATATAGCCTCCAGCCCTGCACTCCTGAACATCTATGCACACATCTGTCTTTGCTGATTACTATACATCACGTTTTGCTTGCTCTTTTTGCAGCAATTTGCTGCAAAAACTGTGACAACACTGTGATGTACAATGACCAATATGCATAGATGTGTGTAGGAGAGGGTGAAGGACCTTTTTACCTTCACATTACATTATCACAAAGGTCCTTAAGCCTCCAAAAGACTCTGGAGGAGCCTTTAAGTAAATAAGTGTGTGTATCACTTCATTTTTTCTTGGCGTGCTGCCTTCCCTATATTAGTTTGTGTCTTTCTATCTATGTGTCTATTACTGGGTCTATGTTATTACATGGGGAATGTATGAAGCTATTAAAACAGGCATGTCAGGAGAGGTAAAAGGCTTCTTTAAATATAGGCTTAAAAGGGACTTATCACCTCTCCTGGCGTACGTTTTAGTAATTACTTGAAATCCCCGTATAATAACAATTCTGGAGCATCAATTATTATGACTCCATGTTGTGCCATTCCTTTATTATTCTTGCTAGAAGTTATGAATTAGTTACTAGCAATTTGCAACGAAGGTCCAGATGGGAGCCACTAGTTGGGAGGTGTCCCTGCACAGTCTGACATTATCCATTAGTGTTGCCAGTTTCTCTGGAAATACCCAGCAGGACCTTCATTGCTGACTGCTAGTAATTACAGTAATTCATAAGTCCTATCAGGAATAATAAAGGAATGGCACACCATAGAGCCATAAGAATAGATGTTCCAGAATTGTTATTACATGGGGAATACAAGTAGTTACTAAAACAGGCATGTGAGGAGAGGTGACAGCTCCTCTTTAAAGGGATAGCTCTACTTCTGAACATATTATATAGTCTAGACTAAGAGATTCATCGATAGAATTTTGCAGATATTTAGCTTTTTTTTTTTACTGATGCACTGGCATTTTGGCAAATCTTGCTCCCATTTTCTTGCAGTTTGGTTCAGTGTCTGTACCGAGCATGCTCTGCTGTGGTGCATTGGGGATGATGTAGTGTCTGCTGTACATTAGGCACTCAGGATCATTATAAGAACAAGGAGTAAAGGGCAGTACATAAAGGGCATCATTATATAGAGATTAGAGATGAGCGAATCATCCAAAATTCGCTTCTGCGAATAATCGACGAATTTCTGACAAGATTAGTTCTTAATACAAATTTTTTCGGTCGAATTTGCGTTAAAAAATAATCCTTGTTTTGCGAACATTCCTACACAAATTACGAACATACATTCAGTTTTCTTAAAAGTACGCAATATGTAAGCATTAGCGTACAAAGTAAGTACGAATCCTTAGCCGTACCATTGACTCGCGATTGCGTCATATGCACAAGGCTAGGCCATGGCGTACAGTCTTTAGAGGCAGTCCATATGAGGTATAAAAGTAAGGTGCTAGTTATGTGGCTAAGTGCATAATTTACTAAAACACACTGTGCAATAAGTGTATAATATGACACATTGCAGTACCTGAAAAAGAATACACACAATGGGCTAAAGTGCTTGAACATTGCTGAACCTGTAAAAACATTATTGCTAAAATACAGCAAAGACAATTATGCAAACATTTTAGTGCAATTTCACATTTGCATGCATAAAAGGCTGCAATATACTTTTGAGTCTCTCCTCGTGGCTGCTTGGCATGATAAAACACTGGAACACAGTCCAAAATTCATTTGTAATCCATATGAGGTAATTTTGTAATCCAAACAGGTAACGTTTGCAAAGGGGGCTCCCAAATAACCTGAGAAGGAGGGGAAAAGGAAAATAGGCGCGCTTAGGTGCAACTGGAATTTTCTGCAG
>ONZH01003050.1:0-22506 GCA_900303285.1 Rhinella marina
TTGTATTGCGTTTGCTCTCTCCCCTCAGCCAGTGCTTGAATTCCAAGTGACGCCGCATGCCTGAGGTGGTCAGATTGCTCTTCTCAGAGCCCCTACTCAGTTTTGAGTGGCAGAGTGTGCAAACCGCGCTCAGTTGTCATCCGCACAAACATTAAAATATCTCCACACCACAGAAAGTACGAGGCCTCGATGGGGGAGCTTCGCGCGACTGGCCGCTGGCGGGAACAGCTTCGGCCCTGCTGGCTGTGGCCTCACTTCTCTGTCTGAACTGTCCTCTGCTGTGGCCATCCCTCTGCCTGTGGACATCCCTCTGCCTGTGGACATCCCTCTGCCTGTGGACATCCCTCTGCCTGTGGACATCCCTGCCTGTGGACATCCCTCTGCCTCTTGCTGCCTTTTTCGGTGCTGCGCAGACCACCACCTCTCCACTGCTTTCCTCGCTGGACATCACCCCTGGCCAAGTGGGGTCGGTCATTTCGTCATCCACCAGCTCCTCTTCCACTTCCTCACTCTGCTCCTCCTCCTGCCCACTGGACATTCCAACAGCCTCCCTTGATGGCAACTGCGTCTCATCATCATCATCGCTCATGATAACAGATGCTGGCTCAGGGTCCACATCAGCAGGAGATGGCGAAAACTCCAGTGTTTGGGCATCACTACAAACAAATTCCTCTGCTAGCTCCTGGATTCTTCCGGCACATCTGAAAAAGGACCCGAAAAGAGCTCCTGGGAGGGGTCAAGGGTGGGATGACTCTGTTGGCCAGGTGTGGAGGAAGGAGGGTCAGAGTGAGACTGTGTGGATGACTGGCTGGTGGACAACTGTGTGGAAGCGCTATCGGCTATCCATTGCACCACCTGTTCAACCTGCTCAGGCCTCAACAGCGGTGTAACCCGCCCCCTGCTTAACTGTCCCATAAAGGCAGGGATTCTGGATGAGCGGGATCCTGGCTGATCCTCACCAGCACACATTGTATCCCCACTGGCTTCAACAAGGCCCCCAACAGCATTTCCGCGCCCCCGTCCTCGTCCACGTCCACGTCCTATTCCGCTAGCCCCCCTCCGCATTTTATTTTTTTTGTTGCAAATACCAATATTTGGGTATATAATTAGGTATGTGAAAATACTTTAGCAAGAGAACGCACAGTACAGTGGCCTATTAAAAGGCCTAGATATTGTATATTTCAAAGTACACAGCCGTGTACTAACTGAACAGACGGTGGGTATTTAACACCAGGTATGTGAGATAATTTAGCAAGAGAACGCACAGTACAGTGGCCTATTAAAATGCCTAGATATTTGTATATTTCAAAGTACACAAGCCGTGTAGTAACTGAACAGACGGTGGGTATGTACACCAGGTATGTGAGATAATTTAACAAGAAAACGCACAGTACAGTGGCCTATTAAATGGCCTAGATATTGTATATTTCAAAGTACAAAGCCGTGTAGTAACTGAACAGACGGTGGGTATTTACACCAGGTATGTGAGATAATTTAACAAGAGAACGCACAGTACAGTGGCCTATTAAATGGCCTAGATATTGTATATTTCAAAGTACAAAGCCGTGTAGTAACTGAACAGACGGTGGGTATTTACACCAGGTATGTGAGATAATTTAACAAGAGAACGCACAGTACAGTGGCCTATTAAAATGCCTAGATATTGTATATTTCAAAGTACACAGCCGTGTAGTAACTGAACAGACGGTGGGTATTTACACCAGGTATGTGAGATAATTTAACAAGAGAACGCACAGTACAGTGGCCTATTAAAATGCCTAGATATTGTATATTTCAAAGTACACAGCCGTGTAGTAACTGAACAGACGGTGGTATTTACACCAGGTATGTGAGATAATTTAGCAAGAGAACGCACAGTACAGTGGCCTATTAAAATGCCTAGATATTGTATATTTCAAAGTACAAAGCCGTGTAGTAACTGAACAGACGGTGGGTATTTACACCAGGTATGTGAGATAATTTAGCAAGAGAACGCACAGTACAGTGGCCTATTAAAATGCCTAGATATTGTATATTTCAAAGTACACAGCCGTGTACTAACTGAACAGACGGTGGGTATTAACACCAGGTATGTGAGATAATTTAACAAGAGAACGCACAGTACAGTGGCCTATTAAAATGCCTAGATATTGTATATTTCAAAGTACAAAGCCGTGTAGTAACTGAACAGACGGTGGGTATGTACACCAGGTATGTGAGATAATTTAACAAGAAACGCACAGTACAGTGGCCTATTAAATGGCCTAGATATTGTATATTCAAAGTACAAAGCCGTGTAGTAACTGAACAGACGGTGGGTATTTACACCAGGTATGTGAGATAATTTAGCAAGAGAACGCACAGTACAGTGGCCTATTAAAATGCCTAGATATTGTATATTTCAAAGTACACAGCCGTGTAGTAACTGAACAGACGGTGGGTATTACACCAGGTATGTGAGATAATTTAGCAAGAGAACGCACAGTACAGTGGCCTATTAAAATGCCTAGATATTGTATATTTCAAAGTACACAGCCGTGTAGTAACTGAACAGACGGTGGGTATGTACACCAGGTATGTGAGATAATTTAACAAGAAAACGCACAGTACAGTGGCCTATTAAATGGCCTAGATATTGTATATTTCAAAGTACAAAGCCGTGTAGTAACTGAACAGACGGTGGGTATTTACACCAGGTATGTGAGATAATTTAACAAGAGAACGCACAGTACAGTGGCCTATTAAAATGGCCTAGATATTGTATATTTCAAAGTACAAAGCCGTGTAGTAACTGAACAGACGGTGGGTATTTACACCAGGTATGTGAGATAATTTAACAAGAGAACGCACAGTACAGTGGCCTATTAAAATGCCTAGATATTGTATATTTCAAAGTACACAGCCGTGTAGTAACTGAACAGACGGTGGGTATTTACACCAGGTATGTGAGATAATTTAACAAGAGAACGCACAGTACAGTGGCCTATTAAAATGCCTAGATATTGTATATTTCAAAGTACAAAGCCGTGTAGTAACTGAACAGACGGTGGGTATGTACACCAGGTATGTGAGATAATTTAACAAGAAAACGCACAGTACAGTGGCCTATTAAATGGCCTAGATATTGTATATTTCAAAGTACAAAGCCGTGTAGTAACTGAACAGACGGTGGGTATTTACACCAGGTATGTGAGATAATTTAGCAAGAGAACGCACAGTACAGTGGCCTATTAAAATGCCTAGATATTGTATATTTCAAAGTACACAGCCGTGTAGTAACTGAACAGACGGTGGGTATTACACCAGGTATGTGAGATAATTTAACAAGAGAACGCACAGTACAGTGGCCTATTAAATGCCTAGATATTGTATATTTCAAAGTACAAAGCCGTGTAGTAACTGAACAGACGGTGGGTATTTACACCAGGTATGTGAGATAATTTAACAAGAGAACGCACAGTACAGTGGCCTATTAAATGGCCTAGATATTGTATATTTCAAAGTACAAAGCCGTGTAGTAACTGAACAGACGGTGGGTATTTACACCAGGTATGTGAGATAATTTAACAAGAGAACGCACAGTACAGTGGCCTATTAAAATGCCTAGATATTGTATATTTCAAAGTACAAAGCCGTGTAGTAACTGAACAGACGGTGGGTATTTACACCAGGTATGTGAGATAATTTAACAAGAGAACGCACAGTACAGTGGCCTATTAAAATGCCTAGATATTGTATATTTCAAAGTACACAGCCGTGTAGTAACTGAACAGACGGTGGGTATTAACACCAGGTATGTGAGATAATTTAGCAAGAGAACGCACAGTACAGTGGCCTATTAAAATGCCTAGATATTGTATATTTCAAAGTACAAAGCCGTGTAGTAACTGAACAGACGGTGGGTATTTACACCAGGTATGTGAGATAATTTAGCAAGAGAACGCACAGTACAGTGGCCTATTAAAATGCCTAGATATTGTATATTTCAAAGTACACAGCCGTGTACTAACTGAACAGACGGTGGGTATTAACACCAGGTATGTGAGATAATTTAGCAAGAGAACGCACAGTACAGTGGCCTATTAAAATGCCTAGATATTGTATATTTCAAAGTACAAAGCCGTGTAGTAACTGAACAGACGGTGGGTATGTACACCAGGTATGTGAGATAATTTAACAAGAAAACGCACAGTACAGTGGCCTATTAAATGGCCTAGATATTGTATATTTCAAAGTACAAAGCCGTGTAGTAACTGAACAGACGGTGGGTATTTACACCAGGTATGTGAGATAATTTAGCAAGAGAACGCACAGTACAGTGGCCTATTAAAATGCCTAGATATTGTATATTTCAAAGTACACAGCCGTGTACTAACTGAACAGACGGTGGGTATTAACACCAGGTATGTGAGATAATTTAGCAAGAGAACGCACAGTACAGTGGCCTATTAAAATGCCTAGATATTGTATATTTCAAAGTACACAGCCGTGTACTAACTGAACAGACGGTGGGTATGTACACCAGGTATGTGAGATAATTTAACAAGAAAACGCACAGTACAGTGGCCTATTAAATGGCCTAGATATTGTATATTTCAAAGTACAAAGCCGTGTAGTAACTGAACAGACGGTGGGTATTTACACCAGGTATGTGAGATAATTTAACAAGAGAACGCACAGTACAGTGGCCTATTAAAATGGCCTAGATATTGTATATTTCAAAGTACAAAGCCGTGTAGTAACTGAACAGACGGTGGGTATTTACACCAGGTATGTGAGATAATTTAACAAGAGAACGCACAGTACAGTGGCCTATTAAAATGCCTAGATATTGTATATTTCAAAGTACACAGCCGTGTACTAACTGAACAGACGGTGGGTATTAACACCAGGTATGTGAGATAATTTAGCAAGAGAACGCACAGTACAGTGGCCTATTAAAATGCCTAGATATTGTATATTTCAAAGTACAAAGCCGTGTAGTAACTGAACAGACGGTGGGTATTTACACCAGGTATGTGAGATAATTTAGCAAGAGAACGCACAGTACAGTGGCCTATTAAAATGCCTAGATATTGTATATTTCAAAGTACACAGCCGTGTACTAACTGAACAGACGGTGGGTATTTACACCAGGTATGTGAAATTATTTAGCAAGAGAACGCACAGTACAGTTGCCAATTAAAAGGCCTAGATATTGTATATTTCAAGGTACACAGCAGTAGTGCCAAATATAGTTTGGTATGTAGCAGAGCACCTAATACACCACTAATGCCTCTCTCTGTCCCTACTCCAGCAGCTATCCCTGAATACAGCAGCCGTTCTCTGTAAAGTCTATATTGTAGTAAAGCTATCACTGAAGTCCACTGTAGTAGCCCTGATAAGGGCTTTTATTCACGCTCCTGCCTGTCCAACAGCTAAAATCTGTCTCTCCCTTCTCCAGCCTCTGTCCCTGACTAAGTTCACGCAGCATATGCGTACGAGCAGGAAGAGCTGAGTTTTTAATATTCGAGGTCACATGGTTTTTCCAGCCAATGCATGTAGACGCTGTTTTCGCGCTGCCAGCGTGCTCAGCGTGCCTGTCATACCCCCCCTGCATGTTGATTGGTGGAAAAAGAGCGCCAGGGAAGGTGGGAGGGGAAACGAATTCTAAGTGCGCCATCGCCGTTATACTCGATTGAAATCGAGTGTGCCGAATATCGTAGTATTCGATCGAATACCAGCTCGATCGAACACTACTCGCTCATCTCTAGTCAGTACCCCTTAGTGCAGTCTCTACCGCATCTATGCCCTTCTCATGGGCAATTGAGGTGTAGAGTGAGACAACATTGAAGGACACTAACATACACGACTCTGGAATTGTTATGTTCCTCAGTTTGTCCAGGAAGTCAGATGTGTCGCGAATATACGACGGAGCCTCCACCACAAATATTCGTAACAGCTTATCCAGAAATTTCGAGATATTAGTGAAAATTGATTCACTCCCAGATATAATCGGTCTCCCAGGGGGTTTTTGTAGCCTCTTGTGTATTTTGGGAAGACAATATATAACTGGTGTGACTGGATGTTCAATAGTCAGGAATTCTGCTAGGGCTTTGTCTATGATTAATCTATCCTGTGCTTCTATCACACATGTCTTGATCCTTTTAGCGATATCAAACTTCGGGTCATTATGTAGGGGTAGGTACACCTCTGGATCTGTCAGCTACTTGACAAGACAAGACGGGAACTGATGGATGTACCAGATAAACAGAAAAACAGACGAAATGATTCTCCTAGGATACCTTTTGTTAGCACTTTTAACAACATTAGTCCAAAAGTAGGCGACATCATACGACGTAACTGGAACATTATCAAGAGGGGTCTACCCTCCGTTATAGAATTTCAGACAGCCCCCATTTTGGCCTATAGACAGGCACACAATATTAAAGACAAGCTAGTGAAGTCAGACATAGGGGCTGCAAAACAAGAAGTGCAAACTACCTTGACTAAGAGCAAGAAAGGCAGTTTTCCATGCTTACAATGTTGCCATTGTAACTCTATACAGAAGGGCGACACTTTCTCCCATCCCAGAACGGGTAAGACCTACACTATAAATGGATATTACACCTGCCAGACAGCCTATGTAGTCTACCTCCTACAGTGCCCCTGTGGATTGTTTTATGTAGGGGAGACTAGAAATGCGTGTAAGGAGCGAATAGGACAACACAAATCTAAGATACGCAATAAGGCCCTTGAGCTACCAGTCCCAAAACATTTTGATGATTTTAAGCATAATGTTAGTCAGCTCAGATTCAGAATCATAGACCATGTCCCCCAACCCAGGCGGGGGGGAGATAGGGAAAAGATCCTGAAACAGAAGGAGTTAAGATGGATTTATGAGCTCGATACACTGCACCCGAAAGGGATGAACATTGATTTTTCCATGACTCCGCTTTTATAGAGTATATAGCTCAGTGTATATACAGTCTCTAATCACATTGTTTTTATTTTCACAGATACCAACGTCTATGGTATGGACTGATTATATATTGTGGTTGGTAAGAGGATGTACCAGACAACTTATGGTTGTCTATATTACGTAGAAATTATGACTCACTAACACTTAGAGCCGCTGTTTTGCTCAAACTAATCATATGTGTTCTAAACCTATTATGGGTCAGAGTATATAACTATTCAATATGGCTATATCTAATATATGTCTACTATACTTATCATGCAGATTTGGACTAATGGCAATTGCATGTCTCGAACTGTAATACTTGTGGATTTATGCCGGATTACAGATATGAACTTATCTTCCACTTATGATGCTTAAAGAATGCCATATTATCATAGAACTACTAGTGTGGAGCCTAAGGATAACCCTATGTACAATAGCATGTGTACAATAGGGCCCCGGAGGAAGCGCACCGCCGATAGTCATTGTGACACTATGATCACATGACCGGAGCTTCCGTGGAAGCGGTTGGTAGCCTGGGCAACGCGACGCTGTGTATCACGTGATCGGACTTGATCACGTGACCAGTGGAGGCGGCCCAGGCTGAGCGCGCGTTTCTGGCCATTACTATGCCGGCGTGCCGCCTTGTTTTGACACTACTACTCATGCGTGAATCCCCGGTCGTTCCCCTGATGTTTCACATACACTGGTGGTAAGGAACATTATATTATATCCATCAGATGAATGAAGCGATATATGTGACCCTTTATCTGTGATTCCTTCATTATATGATATAGTTTTGGCTCTTTGTTTGATACTAATTTTTTAGGGGTGTGAACAGCCCCTCCTCTTTTCAATCATATGATGTCACTGGTGTTAGGGTATGTAAGGCTGTAAGGTTTAGGGTGTATGTATGCTTGATAAAGGCTGAGGAATAGCCGAAACGTAGCATGTACTAGGTGATGGAATAAAGCCGACTCTTTTTTCAACTTGGATTGGATGCTGTTGCCTGTATTTTTTCTGCTGAACTTGGGAGCCTTGGGGACCAGACTCCAGGAGGGAACGTGCATCCAGAAGAAACGCCAGCCACTCCATAGGTGCTGTATCACTTTCTTTATCTCTGACACTGGTTTCTACAGCTTAGTTTGCTCTGAACTCTGAAAGAAAAATTCAGGTAAAGTTCAGGTTTTTGTATAAAAGAAAACATTTGTTCATACTGACTACTTGGACACATGTACAGATGTAACGGGTTTGACCTTACCGGTAAAGACCTTCACTCGTCATTTCATCATGTCTTTCTTGGCTTGGGTTCATTAGATGCTAAACTTCAACTTATAGTACATATAGTAAAAAAAATTGCTAGACCTAGAGTAGCTACCAGTGTTCTCCATAGTTTACACCCAATGGGGTCATTTTTTTATGTGCATGGTCTCTTTCGTGGTTCAAGGCAGGTAAGATGTTCCTCACCAAAATTTAGTTGTTTGACTTCATCACTAATAAAAAATTTCCACAAACTATAATAAACAACCTACCTCATTGTTCCCATATCAAACTCAACAGATGGTGCTATGCATTCAACCAGAGGTTCTCCTCTCCTGCTGAACTCATATTCATTCATCAGACTGTCAGATGGTGGCACATAATTCATCACTCCTGAGAAGGTGGAACCACTCTTAGTAGGGCAGAGATAATTAGACTTCTTGGTGAGGTGAATCCTATATCCAGATGAAAGCCTTTATGGCCATGTAATCCACACTCCAATGCACCGATTTGGTGGGTATAGTAGTTCTTGCTCAGACTGAGCACCAAAACGTTTTAGGTTCATCGTGAAGTGAAGAAGGTGGCACCACCGTACCCTCATCACAGTACAAAGTTGATGCCAACTCTGTAAGTTTCAGGCATTTGGAAAAATTCATATGATCCTACATCGTCTTCAATCACATTTAGCTCTTGGTCCCGCTGTAGGAGGCTCCAAACTAGTTGACGTTGACAGACACATCTTATCAAAGGTGTTGCACTATATGGAAGCCCGGTAGTTTTCACCAAAGGAAGATCCATAAATCTACCAAATGTGCTTTGGTTTTGAAATTCAATGTGACGTGAAAGTGGCTTAAAAACTAAAAAGGGTTAAAAGGTTTTACAGAGATTTTAGGACTGATTGGTGGGTGTAACGGGGAGCCGGCGGCGCCTCCCTACAGTGCTGCCGGTCTCCCGAGTCTGTTCAGGAGTGAGGCCAGGAGGAGTCGGCCGCGGACATGGCAGGCATCCCTGTATCTCTAGCAATCCAGGGGAGGGGAGGACCCAGCGACGCACGCTTTACATGCGCGGCCGGCGTCCTCCATCCCCTGGACAACAAGCAGCAGGGGAGCGGAGCACTGACACCCTTTGAGGTTTCTGATTTGGGTCATGTGACGCTGGCCACGTCATGTGACCCATCTGCTGGGCCTATTTAAACAGGCAGCCTGCTGGCAACAGGTTGCCTGTGATTGGTCTTTTACCTGAGCTTGCGATTGTGAACTGCTGTGACATTGTGCTTTGACTTCGGCTTGTGAATTTTACTTCGTCCTCGTCTCATCCTTTTGTACTTCTTTACCTCTCGGTTTCGTGTTTTTGACTTTGCTCCTGTTTGTTCCCCTGGTTTTTGATGGGACTTCCTGGTTTGACTTCAGCTTGGCGACTTTCTTATATTGTGTGAGTTCTGTCTCTGTTTATTGTTTTCTCCCCCATTGTTCCCCTTCCGTGTACGCCCCAGGCTAGGGACTGTCCACAAGTTGTGCGCTGTTGCCTAGGATGGGCCATTCAAGTAGGCAGGGTCAGTGGTGGTGTTGAGTTCAGGGCTGCACATACTTCTGAACTGTGACAGTGGGGGTACAACACCCGGGTACCCCATTGTGCACTATTGATACGGAAGAATGGGTGTGCCCTCGTTGAATGCGTACACTATTTTTGGTGTACCGCATAAATAATCCCCCCGGGGGAAGGTATAAGACATAGACGTGCCCTTTCTTAACTTTTCTCTTGGTCTGTATGTTCTGAGCAGAGTGATCTGCTTTAACTATTGTGTTATTCTGTTGGGTGTTGTTTATGCTATATGTGTCTACATGTATCTGATTAGCACCATGGAAAATTGTAGTCCTTCAGGAGATTGGGACCACGTTATGCCTATAAACGTTCAGGTCTGAGGTTATCGGCTGCATTTACCCTGAAAATCACTATGGCCCGGGTTACTCTGCAGCATTTTTCTCTCCCTTCTCAGTCTTGACATCAAGCGTAGCCTGAACATTAATATCTGCGTTTGATGAGAAATCTCTCAGAGACCTTTAGTCTGTCATGTTGCCCTTGCGTTAAGCTCTACATTGTATAAAAATAATAGTATAATCAAAGCCTAATAAATGCTATGATTAATATGACTTTTTACCTGCAGTTACTGTGATGAATAAAACGTGTAGATCTACTTTACTCTCCGACAACTCATTTTTTCTACAGTCAGTTTGGTGACACCTTTAATTTTCCAGGTTCCTTTTGAACTGACAACATTGGATCGGGTAATTGAAATACATAAGAATGGGCCAAGTATTGTATGGTAGGAACACAGGCATTCGAGGAGGAAGCATGAGAGAGGACAGAGCGCTGCTGAAGAATAACTTGTCCAAGATGGGTACACCTATAGGAAGAGAAACCCCCCCCCCACCTTAGCTTAAATTTGGTTAATGACTCCAATTTCTTATGATATAACTTCAGTACAATATGGCAGCATGTTAACAAAACCCTAGACAGGCCGCAATACACAACACAACCACTGGGTGGCCACATGTAGACACCTATACCATAAATAATTCCCAGCAGAGTTTGACGAAATCTTGCTGCATTTCCAAAGCAAACCATTATCTCACATCTTTTATTTTGGGATATGTTGAGACAGAGAAAGGACGCATCTGTATGTGAGCACGACTACAAGCTGGAAGGCATCATAACTTTTGTGATGTCAAATGCAAAAATGATAAGAATCCCCCCCCCCCTCCAAAAGTCATTAAAAGCTGATGTCACAATTTTCCTAAGTTGTGATTGAGATGTCACAGTGCTCATTGCAGATCCATTGGTTGCACACATTTTGTATGGTCATTGTGTGTCCCATAAAGTTTCAGTGTACTGAAGAACATAGGAATCGAGGGTGAATACTATGATCTCCATAAATTAATGGGCAAAATAAAAAGTTTCAGAACCGTTTCTCCAAGGCAGCTGTCTGTCCTCCATCTGACCCCAGCCCTTGAGTTATTATACCAACTTACAGTACTTTGGCTCTCTTCCTGAGGTCATAATGGCTTTTTCCTTCTATGTCCTTCATATCTATGTCCTTTCTATGACTTATGGACACATCCCTAACCACCTTATGTTATAGCAGGAGGCTGTGGCTCCACTCTCCAGCTCCAGCATTTCAATTCCACTTCCCATTTTCTTCTGCTTCCTGGCTGCTGGGTTAGCTCCGTCCCTCCATGCAGGATGAGGCCTGTTTGCCTGCTAAGCCTTTCTCACATTGCCCCAGGAAGCATTTATGCACCCTAATCTTCACTAACCAATGGCTGGCCACTTTTGAGCAGTTAACACACCTTTGCCTATGGGAATGTGCCTGAGCAATAGGTTCTAGTCCACTAGTGTCCTGCAAAAGTGTGTTTTTATACATTTGTATGCCTGTTTCCCTTTGCTGCCTGACCTGACCTCTGCTTGATCTCTATACTGACTCTGAGCTGCCTGCCTTTGACTGTTTACCGAATCTCAGAAACTCTGCCTGCCCTGATCTTGGCCTGTCCCTGGCTATGGTTTTGCCTGATACCTTGATGCTCCGCACTAGTATCTCTTGACCACTATGGCTCAGCAGTCACTTGAACAGAGACTACTCTAAGATGTAATGACCTGGTAGTTTCCTGCAGCAAAGTCCAGATCCCTGTATAGGATTCAAAGGGTGACTACCAGGAGGCCACTGTTTATTGTATGCCTGAACTCTGCCTGCCCTGATCTTTGCCTGTCCCTGACTATGGTTTTGCCTGATACCTTGGTGCTCTGCACCAGTGTATCTTGCCCTCTATGGATCAACAGTTGCTTGAACAGAGACTACTCTGTTGTAATGGCCTGGTGGTTCCCCTGCAGCAAAGTCTAGATCCCTGTATAGGGGTTAAAGGGTGAATACCAGAAGGCCACTTAGATATAGCCTTTAGGAGAAACACTTTGCTTGCTAACAGTCTTGATCCTTTGGAGAGGGGAGTCCTGCACATGAGAATCTGATAGCAATTGGAAGTGGACCAACAAGCATTAGGACCTCACACCCAAAATTCCCATAATGGCTGTGTGACTTGCCTGCACGTTATGCATGCCTCCACTTAGGGAGGATACTTCCAGGTATTATATCTGTTTTTTCACTATAGGCACCAATCCTTCAGACCTTACAAAGATATTTCAGAGTTCTACTCAATCTGCAAACAAGGGCAGAGATTTTCTTTTTCCGTAAAATAAATTCCATCATAAGAGACATTGTGACATTTTGACCGTGTTATGATGACAACCACAAGTCTGGAATCCAGAGCAGCCATACAACTCGACAGAACATTTGAGGACGAGGCACTTGGACAGAACGTTCCTGCTTAAAAGCAAGTGTGCAACCCAAACAAAGGGACGGCTTGAATACCCAAGAGCCGGGTCTATCGAGACCTTGTACGGTCGATATTGATTCATCACAACTTATGTAAAACCTGCAGAAATTACTCTCAAAACGCTCCTAAGAATCATTAAAAGGGCAGAATTCTCAACTTTTGCTTTAATTTTTCATATTTTAGACAGTGGTGCCATTTTTATTTTTCATTTTGTAAATTTTTGGGTTGTTACCAGGAGGAGTGCCAGAAGAAACTGCTGAAAGTGAGGGGTGAAGCAACAGCTTTGGACTGGGAGCCATCTAGGCAAGAAATCCTTCTTTTATTAAGTAGAGCGTTTTCCTCCTCCTCCACTCCTAAAATTTAAAAAGAGTCGCTCACCTAAGGAAGGTCCCACCCAGGGGCATAGCTAAAGGCTGATGGGCCCAGGTGCAAGAGTTCAGCTTGGGCCCCCTTCCCTCAGTCCTTTGTGTTCTTCTTATGCGGAACAAGGTTCTTTGGGCCCCCTAAGGCTCCTGGGCCCGGTGGCGACTGCTACCTCTGCACCCTCTATAGCTACGCCCCCTGGTCCCACCGATCCAGTCCCCACTAGACCAAAGCAGCTGATTTTGTGTACATGACTAGTGTAGCAAGTCCCTGGTCTCTGTGGTCACATTCTTGCACATGTGACCACTGACCAGAAGTGGTGGGGACAGGAGCTGCTATACTAAGAGAAGGTGCATTTATTCAGCACCTCCTTAATCTGAAGGAAATATCTCCTTAGGAACACCCATCTTCATGTATTATTTGTAGTCAATGGCCACAAGTCCCGGCCAACAACGTGTGAGTGAAGATCATTTGAATCCTTTTTCCTCAATATGTTTACCGCCCCTGAGTGACTGCGGCCGGCTAACTGTACAGCTACGTCTGTGTGACAATGACGCCGAGGGGGAACGACAAGCCATTACTTCTGAGAAGTGAGTGATTGTGGCACAGAGGAAATACTTCATTCCAGAATAGAGAATTATTCCATCAACATCTCAACAGACCATGAAGAGCGATGATATGAAGAGGACACGACCATACCGCCACATCACTGACTATGCCGCTTATCGTCAATAGACTCTCCATCACTACCAGTGATTTTCAACATCTCTGCAGGATCAAAAGTTCTTCAATCGTCCTGCAACAAGACAACACCAAACGACAGATGAGGAGAAAGGAAAGGAAGATAAGGAGGGAGGGGGAGGAAGGACGTAAGAGGGAGGAGAAGGAAGTAAAGAAGGGAGGGAGGAAGGAAGTAAAGAAGGGAGGAAGGAAGTAAAGAAGGGAGGGAGGAAGGACGTAAAGAAGGGAGGGAGGAAGGAAGAGAAGGGAGGGAGGAAGGAAGTAAAGAAGGGAGGGGGAGGAAGGAAGTAAAGAAGGGAGGGAGGAAGGAAGTAAAGATGGAGGGAGGAAGGACGTGAAGGGAGGAGGAGGAGGAGAAGTAAAGAAGGGAGGGAGGGAGGAAGGAAGTAAAGAGGGAGGAGAAGGAAGTAAAAAGGGAGGGAGGAGGAGGAGGAAGTAAAGAAGGGAGGGAGGGAGGAAGTAAAGTAGGGAGGAGGAGTAAAGTAGGGAGGGAGGAGAAGGAAGCACAGAAGGGAGGGAGGAAGGATGTAAAGAAAGACGGAGGAAGGAAGTAAGGAGGGAAGGAGGGAGGAAGTAAAGAAGGAGGGAGGAAGGAAGTAAAGAAGGGAGAAAGGACGTAAAAAAGGGAGGAAGGAAGGAATGTATTTGAAATATGAACATTTGAGACAGACAGATAAAAAGAAAAAGATAGATAGTAGATAGATAGATAGATAGATAGATAGATAGATAGATAGATAGATAGATAGTCCTGCAACAACACAACCCCAAACCGACAGATGAGGGGATAAAGAAGGAAGGAAGGAAAGAAGGAAGGAAGGAAAGTAAAGAAGAGAGAGAGAGGGAGAAAGGAAGGAAGGAAGGAAGGAAGGAAGAAGGAAAAAGAAAGAAAAGGAAGTAAAGAAGAGAGACAGAGGGAGGACGGAAGGAAGTAAAGACGGGAGGAAAAAAGGAAGACAGATAGATAGGTAGATAAGATAGATAAGATAATAGTAACAATAATTACAGTACATGGTTTGGTCTGATCAGCAGATTCTAGGACTTTGGGGAAACAAAAAAGAATGTATTCAGATTTATGAACAGAAAATAAAAAAATGAAAAAAAAAACACATAAAATAAAACAATATGATCTATTATTCATGGCTTTTGTGACCTTACAAAAATTTGTGTTGCCTTTTATAGCTGTAATAAAATGTATCCAGGGTTATTGGTGCCGTCGCTGCAGCTGCTACATTTTGTTACAATAAAACTGATCTGATTCATCATCTAACCGTGTGCTGGTTACACCAAGATTCTGCGCAGCCGCCCCGTGATCTCAGCTCTGAGCCCGAGTATTTATTGCTCTTCTCTCAGTGAAGCCATTGTAGAGTAATACAAGTCAGTAAATAAAACCGCAACAATGTATTACAGATACGATACATATTACTGTACACGATGAGCGACCTTCACTGTGCATCAGTGCTATCAATGACTATCTATATATCTTCTGAGTACAGTACATCCTGTAACTCAGAATCAGTACAGGATAAGTAATGTATGTACACAGTGACTGCACCAGCAGAATAGTGAGTGCAGCTCTGGAGTATAATACAGGATGTAACTCAGGGTCAGTACAGGATAAGTAATGTATGTACACAGTGACTGCACCAGCAGAATAGTGAGTGCAGCTCTGGAGTATAATACAGGATGTAACTCAGGATCAGTACAGGATAAGTAATGTATGTACACAGTGACTGCACCAGCAGAATAGTGAGTGCAGCTCTGGAGTATAATACAGGATGTAACTCAGGATCAGTACAGGATAAGTAATGCAATGTACACAGTGACTGCACCAGCAGAATAGTGAGTGCAGCTCTGGAGTATAATACAGGATGTAACACAGGATCAGTACAGGATAAGTAATGTATGTACACAGTGACTGCACCAGCAGAATAGTGAGTGCAGCTCTGGAGTATAATACAGGATGTAACTCAGGATCAGTACAGGATAAGTAATGTATGTACACAGTGACTGCACCAGCAGAATAGTGAGTGCAGCTCTGGAGTATAATACAGGATGTAACTCAGGATCAGTACAGGATAAGTAATGTATGTACACAGTGACTGCACCAGCAGAATAGTGAGTGCAGCTCTGGAGTATAATACAGGATGTAACTCAGGATCAGTACAGGATAAGTAATGTATGTACAACAGTGACTGCACCAGCAGAATAGTGAGTGCAGCTCTGGGGTATAATACAGGATGTAACTCAGGATCAGTACAGGATAAGTAATGTATGTACACAGTGACTGCACCAGCAGAATAGTGAGTGCAGCTCTGGAGTATAATACAGGATGTAACTCAGGATCAGTACAGGATAAGTAATGTATGTACACAGTGACTGCACCAGCAGAATAGTGAGTGCAGCTCTGGAGTATAATACAGGATGTAACTCAGGATCAGTACAGGATAAGTAATGTATGTACACAGTGACTGCACCAGCAGAATAGTGAGTGCAGCTCTGGAGTATAATACAGGATGTAACTCAGGATCAGTACAGGATAAGTAATGTATGTACACAGTGACTGCACCAGCAGAATAGTGAGTGCAGCTCTGGAGTATAATACAGGATGTAACTCAGGATCAGTACAGGATAAGTAATGTATGTACACAGTGACTGCACCAGCAGAATAGTGAGTGCAGCTCTGGAGTATAATACAGGATGTAACTCAGGATCAGTACAGGATAAGTAATGTATGTACACAGTGACTGCACAGTGACTGATTTTGCATTGCGCAGAAAATTATATGTTGTGCAGAAATCTGACATCGAGGTCAACTGAGCATCGATGGGGGAAGTCAACGAGATGACAACGCGTCTCTGACGTAGACTGAAAGCTGAACACACTGCATGTTCTGCGAAAACTCCCCAAAAATAAGTATTGCCGTTCCCACAGCGGGATTCAAATCCAATCCATTATATGTGTGAAAGGTGCCGCTAACTGTTAATCCTTCCACAAGCAGCAAAGTCTATAAATACCTCGCTAACACAGTAGTGATCCTACACAGTCCTCAAATATCTTTTCCTCCTTCCTTCAGGGACTCTCTCCTTCTGTATTAGAGAAATATTCTTTTTCCTTCCCTCCAGCTTTCCACAGGCTCATAGGCAGCTGCTTCTCTCATAAGCGAAGCCCATAACGAACTAGCAGCTGCCCTGAATGTCAGCCAGAGCTAGACTGAAGTGGCTGATGCAGTGCTAGCTAAGAAGGTCATCCTTCAGGGGGAAAAGCTAATTCTCTCTGCTGAGTCAGAGCATCATTAATCAAATAGTGCCACCTATAGACAGCTTTTAGGAATGCATACAAAATGCATACTACAAATTAAATAACATCAAGAACAATTTGCAAGTACCCTGTGGTACTGCCCATACAAATTTCATGCCGATGGGCCTCTAGGAACCCAGGTCTCCAGCGCCCTCCAATCATTGAACCTTCTTAGACATAGTTTATGCCTGATGCTGCCAGTAGATGGAGCTCATTGCATATAGGTAGTGTTGAGCGAGCATGCTTGCCCGAGCACTATATTCGCTACGCAGCGATTAAACGTCCAGGTGATTACTGCCATTCACTGTAATGCCGTAGCCATGTTGATTTGTACGCTAATGCTACGCATTTTATGTTTATGCGTTCAAATTTGTATGCTAATGCTACGCATTGTGCGCTACTGCGTACAAATTCAGTTAATTAGCATACTTTTACAAGTGAAAGGAGTGAAAGAGGAGAAGTCATGATTCTGACCTTTTCCTATGAACCAGACATCCTCCCCATGCTGTTCCCTAACCATTTCTGTGGTGTTTCCACCACTTTCTCACGTTTTCCTATGAACCAGACACCCTCCCCTCTGCAGAGCAGGGGGTGCCTGGTCTTCTCCCATTGACTGCCATTATACTCAGGTGCTCGGCCGAGCACTCGAGCACCACCTAGTGTTCGGCCAGAGCACCCGAGCACCCGAACATTGGGGTGCTCGATCACCACTACATATAGGTTTTACAGCTCCTATTGAGTTCAGTATTAGCTCTACAACTCAGTAAGCAGTGAGCTCCCCCTAGTGGTGACTGCAGGCAGCCAGAATTTTGTCAGGATTACTGTGAATAGCAGGACAGACAATGTGTTTCTGTGTGGGTGCAAAAAGTGGCTTTGACAACAATAATATATTTCTCACCAGCCAATTATAGGATGTTTTATAGAGGACATGTACCCACAATTCAGTTCTTTTCTTATAGTATGGTATAGTAAAAATTAAAGGGGTTCTCCAAGTTATAATTATTGATGACCTAACCTCAGGATAGGTCATCAATATCAAATCGGCAGGGGTCCGACTCCCAGCACCCCCGCTGATCACCTGTTTGAAGAGGAGGCTCTCGCCGTACCAGCGCTGCCTCCTCTTCACTATTTACATGCTGGCCGTATCGGGGGTAGTGGTGAGTAGGTGTAATTACACCTAACTTCCCCATTCATTTCAATGGGAAGAATCACTCCCATAGACTTGCATAGGAACAAGCCTTCCCATTGAAATGAATGGGGCGGTTAGGTGTAATTACACCTACTCACCACTACCCCCATTATGGCCAGCCTGTAAACAGTGAAGAGGAGGCTGGTATGGCGCGCGCTTCCTCTTCAAACAGCTGATCGGCGGGGGTGCTGGGTGTCGGACCCCGCCGATCTGATATTGATGACCTATCCTGAGGATAGCCCTCCCCGATCAGACATGTGGACCGTCTGACAATAGTCAATAATATAACCGATGGTCAGAAGAATAGGGTGTCACAGAAAACCATCTAAAACATAGCTTTTAATGTCATCTGATAAAAACCTTGGTGCAACATACAACACAAATATAACATACAACATGCACGGGTTCAACGCAGTGAACACACACGATTGAAAACAAAGTCCGTCTACAAAGTACCGTCAATAGTCAGTAGTATTTAACAAACTTAGTCATATAGTAATAAGATATTAATTATTTGTATCCACTGGAAATCCCTAAGATACTAATGGAAGAGATAACATTAATTCCTTCAAAATTAAACCAAAACCCGACGCGTTTCACTGAACCTAAACAGGCTCAGATCATCAGGGGATAGCACAACTGGATGATGCCAATGGTAACCCAGCATACATAGTTTAAACCACCAACATGATGTATAAATACGCTGAAGTACAAAATGTTAGCTGGAGCTTTTATCATATATGAAAGAAAAGAAAATGAAAGTGTGGATAAGCTCAACTCGCTGAGTAGATAATGTTGCTAATACACCAAAATCATGTGATACCGGTGGTAAAAGATATAAATATAAAGCCACCCAAACTTAAAATATAACAGGCACATTCAGCATAAGGATGATATCTGCCCCAGCTAAAGACATCAGGTAGTAAGTAGCGCTACTTGTGTGACCAGATACATTTGTAGGTGCCTAAAGATGTGTCATGCCCCTCCTCCATGATCAAGATACTTCCTGCCAAACGCCGCGATCACGTGTTCCCAACGCAGGGCACGTGACCGCGTTGCGTTCCACCATGCGTTCCATAGCGCTAATACCCGGAAGTAAGGTGGATTCATAGTATCTAATCCCTCCAGTTATGAAGGGTGTACTATAGAGGGGTAAGAAATAAAACTTAATATTTGTTAACTTAATAACCAGCACCAAAGAGCATCCAAGAAAGTAACCATAAATATAACAAAAAGGGAAAAGATAAAATAATTATGCACAGGGACCAGATATTTAACACATGACCCCTATGCACTCCCTCATACAAAAACATGGAGAGACCTATTATATAAAACAATTGAAATCCATATTCTCATTTAGGCCTAATGTATTAAGTCTATAAATCCATTGTGTTTCCTTTTGCCGCAGCAAAATATCCGTATCTCCACCTCTGATAGTAGAGCCAATCACTTCACTCATAGAGAAGAAAATCCCTTTGCATTCACCATTATGGAATTTGCTCATATGTCTTGGAATTTGCTTATCCCTTTTATTCCGGATGTCACCCAAGTGTTCCAGGATATGGGCTTTAAATTCCCTATTGGTTTTTCCTACATAGAGTGTTGATTTAGAGGTGGTGCTGGGCCCTTTCCTGTGTCAGGGCCTCATCAGGGATCCTAGGAGGTTCGAGACACGGGATCGCTCCTATCGGGGCGGCTATTCCGTTATCAGGCAGGGCATATTAGTTTTATAGGGAAAATACTAGGGACAGTTTCTTCTGCCCAATATTCAAATACGTATCCCATAACAGTACATTCTTACCCCGTGCATGTTGTATGTTATATTTGTGTTCTATGTTGCATCAAGGTTTTTATCAGATGACATTAAAAGCTATGTTTTAGATGGTTTTCTATCCTGAGGATAGGTCATCAATATATATATCTTGGAGAAACCCTTTAAAGGGAGAAAGGAAATGAATGACATCATAGGAACTAATGAAACAGAGGTAACATAAAAGAAATGACCGTGTGACTGAGATTCTGAATGAATGAATGAAAGAATTATGACATTTGTCTGAAAGATGCAATAATCAATCAGAACATGACTGTACCATAGACACAGATATGCCCTGAAAGAAGGAATGAATGAGTTAGTGGACACGTGGACATATAAATGTAACGTCAAAATGTCTGAATAAACCGCTTCCTGCCCAGCGCTGTACTAGTACGGTGCTGGACGGGTCTTTAAATATGGCGCCTGCTCTGCTCAGGCCACGGGTGAACTGGTGATTCATACAACAGACACCGACGGCTGATGTCCGCAACCGGAAGTAATGCCGATCGCGGACATTTAACCCCTCAGATGCCGTGGTCAATCCTGACCATGGCATCTGAGCGTACGTAACACGGAAGCGGGCGCTTCTGGTGTTGTTCCGGCTCCCCTGTGCGGCAATTGGAGGAGCTGGAGCGTGTCTGCAGCAGCCCCTGTCATAGTGAGTGGAGGAGGCTGCTGCATAGACTTTCCTTCTGTGTAATAGGCTCCACAGGAAAGCAGTAAAATCATCATAGACTCCAATGTAAGTGCATTAGAGTCTATGATATCAGCAATCAGATGATTGCTTGTAATAGCTCCCTATGGGAACTATAAAAAAGTGTAAAAATAAATAAATAAAGTTTTTAAAAATAAAAAACATAAAAATTCAAATCACCCCCTTTTCAAAATAAAAATAAAGTATTAAAAAAATAAAAAAATACACATCATGGGTATCACCGTGTGCGAAAACGCCCATACTGTATAAATAAAAAAACTTATTTCCCATACGAAAAACAGCGAAACGGAAAAAAGCATCAAAATGGCCGATTCACCGTTTTGTCGCTTTTTTTCCTAAAAAAAATTAAATAAAAAGTGATCAAAAAGTCATACACACCCCAGAATGGTATAAATGAAAAGTTCAGATCGCCCCACAAAAAAGCCCCCATACAGCTCCGTACTCATACATACCAAAACGTTATAGGGGACAAAATATGGCGACGAAAAAAAAAAAAATTCCAAGTTCCAATTTATAATTATTTTATCACTATCAAAACGCAAGAAAAACTATACATATTAGGTATCGCCGGATTCGTACTGACCTGTAGAATGAAAGTAACTGCTCGATTTAATGCATATCAAACGCCGTAAATAAAAAACCTGTAAAACTGTGGCGGAATTGCGTTTTTTTTTTACATTTTTTCCCTGCTTCCCACTACATCATATGCAATATTAAATGGTGGTGTTGGAAAGAACAACTTGTCCCGCAAAAAACAAGCCCTCAGACGGCTATGTGAACAGAAAAATAAAAAGGTTATGGCTGTGTGAAGGCAGGGAGCGCAAAACGAAAACAAAAAAAAACCAAAAACCTCCGGGGTGAAAGGGTTAATGGTTGCATCGCTCCCGTCATTGAACCCCTAAGATGCTGCATTCACCGCTCATCGTGGTTTCAAAGGCTAAAATTTAGGCCTTTCAGGGGTTAATCAGTGTAAAAATACTCAATAAATAAATAAATATTCACCTTATCCATTTGCTCGTGTAGAGGCTGTCGCGGCCATCTTGATTACATTTCACGCTGTGACGTGATGACATCATCATGTAATCACCCTGCCCAGGCGCAGTGATGTCATCACTGATTTTGCGTGGTTTCTGCAACCCAGATGGTCACAGCGGCCTCTTTGTGTGCAAATGGATGAGGTGAGCATGTTTGGGGGGGGGGGTTCGCCGCCATTTCCAGAAAAATGAATTTGTTACCACGAAGCACAAGGAAGTTCAGCTTTGCAGCAAATCAAATTTTTCCTGAAATTAAGATCACAGTCAATCTTTTTGACTTCGACTCATTCAACACGAACTATGAATGTGAATGAATATATGTACATATAAAATTCTAAATATAAATCAAAAATAACTGAATGAGATCATATGTCACTGCTGCAAAGAATACAATGTATATTCTAATAAATGTAAACAAACCCGGATGGATGGATGGATGGATGGATGAATGAAATATTGTTTGGGAGAGCAGGTGAATGATAGCAAAAAACTATAAATACTAGTGCAGTGAATGAATGATAAGAAGTATAAATACTAGTGCAATGAATGAATGATAAGAAGTATAAATACTAGTGCAGTGAATGAATGATAAGAAGTATAAATACTAGTGCAGGAATGATAAGAAGTATAAATACTAGTGCAGTGAATGAATGATAAGAAGTATAAATACTAGTGCAGTGAATGATAAGAAGTATAAATACTAGTGCAGTGAATGATAGATGTGCAGTGAATGAATGATATATAATACTAGTGCACTGAATGAATAATA
>ONZH01003051.1:0-330099 GCA_900303285.1 Rhinella marina
GCCTGCTGAGGATTTGATTGCTCCAGAGAACGTCATCACCGTGAGAAGAGGACACTTCGCTATCAACGAAAGGGCCCCACCGCGCGCTTCTACGGACTGTAAGCGGTCCACCTGGACCACTGGGAAAAAGGGGGGTGCGCACCCAAAAGTGAAGTTAGGGTCAGTTAGGGATAGTTCGGAGGGAAATTGTTCGCTCAGCGTCCGTGTTCAGAAGTGGACGTAGTAAACGTGGAATCTATTGCAGAATCTGTCTTGAATTGTTCATATTACACTGTGTACATTGCTTGTTTTTCCCCTTGTTCTTTTACCTTTATCTTGCCTTTATTAATCTATAGTAAATGCATTGTTCTTAAACTTAAACACCAAGTGTGCGTTCTTTCTGGTTGCGGAACAACCGCCTGCCTTGCTCTCGGTTTACACTTTCACCTGATGAATGAGCATTTGTGCATTCATCTGATGATTAGCAGCAGCTTTACATTTATCTGGAGAGATTGTTTCTACAAATATTCACTCCGGATAGTCAGCCCAATAATCGTACCTTGTAATGGGGCCTTAAAGGGGTTTTCCAGTTTGCATCAACATCCTTTAAAATAATCATTTATCAAAATAGCTGTACTTTGTAATGTATTTCTTTTCCCTTAATTGCTCCTATCTCCTGTTCTGGGCTGTGGTCACATGACCATGTCCATGCAGCTTTTTCTTATTTCCTGTGATATTATATCCATTGGTGGGGCTGTCATAGAGGAGTGTCTATGTAACTAGCTGGGTGGGAGGAGCTATAAACTAGCTGGGCGTTGTTAGGGGCGGTGATAGGGGAGTGTCTATGTAACTAGCTGGGTGGGAGGAGATATAAACTAGCTGGGTGTTGTTAGGGGGCGGTGCTGGAGCTGTGGAAGAGAAAGGAGAAGTACATTATGGGTTTGATTGGATACAGCAACAGGAAGTGCTACATACAAGATGAAAACAAACCAGAGAGATTAGTTTAACATGGTGAAAACAGGTCTGGAGAGTGCCAAAAAATAATAAAAAAAAGCATGTGCAAGATATAAACGAGGTAAACAAGTACTGGTGGCTATCTTTTAAACACCACTCCACTCCGGTGGAGACAATGGAGTGATGACCCTGAATAATTTAGGGTTTAGATTCTCTAGGAAGATTAGCAGTAGTCATTAGTAGAAAATCATCCAAATCTCCTGTTACATGGCACATAAGTGTGATAAAATTAGACTGCCTGCTGCCACCACTAGGGGGAGCCCCCATTGACCTTGATATGTATATCGCCTTAATATATATGTAGTAATCCTATAATGGCTTTCAAAATTTTCACTATGGAGGAGTATTGTATCAGGAAAAATGAGCTCCAAACTCTATAAAGATATATAATAATGAATCAGCCCATAATTATAAGGTGTATTCTGTTTATGCTGGATATAACTATAGCTATAACAGTCAATTGCACTGATAAGCGTTAAAAATATGGACCCAGGTTTAATAGTTAAAGAAATTATATTGACCCATAGTGACCGGAAGTAAATTGTGTCACTTGCTTGGAATTTTCCACTGCTCCATGTTTAGTCATAACTAGTTATATTTTTTGCATCTGCAGATCGCTCTACTAGAGTTGGGGTCTCACTGTGCTCTGGCAATGAATATGAGAAAAGCTGGAGTTGATGAATGTCAGGATCTGACAACCTGCGCTTCAGTAAGAGTCAGATTCCGGGCTTGGTATCTGCACTCACCTACCGGACTTTCTGCAGTCAGATGTATTTGCTGAAGAAATGAGTTTCAAAGGCAGATTCCGGGCTTGCTCTCTGCATTCACTACTGGACTTGACATTCAATGGACTTTCTGCAGTCAGATGTATTCACCGAAGAAGTGAGTTTCCTGCTGTATCAAGAGTGCAGCAACAGGGCAACAGGGGTGCATGTGAGTGTGGGTTGCCGGATGGGTGCAGTAGACATACTCACGGTTTCCTGAAGCTCCCTGGGCCGTTGTGCAGTGATGGGAAGGGCACGCCGGTTCTTCCCTTTGGGGCACACTCTGGTTCTGGGGTTCTCCTGCTTGATGACGGTTGAGGTGCCCTTAATGTTGCTAGTTTTATGGTGTGAGGCAGAGTCCCCGTTGTTATGACACCAGCACCCTATGGGGCAAATGTAATTTTGGTATAACAAATCTACAGTACTTTACTGAAGCCGGTCAACACGTGATCCACACAAGCACTATTCACATGAAATGCAGGGGGTAATTTGCTAACTAGCAATACCCCTCTATTAGTTTCTGTACAGCATTAAAATGTATTGGCTCCATGTAGCCAAACTTGGTTGCGCAAAACTTCTGTCAATTACTACGGTATTCCTATCTGCATATTTAAAAACATTTTAAAATAGGAATCCAAGTGGGCTTTGGTACTGGCTGGTACCTCGGTACCAAAACCCACTTCAGATTCCTATTTTAAACAGCATTAACAACAACGTTTTTGAACAAATCGACTTCAGATCAATCCTAGGTCCAACATTTGCTAAAAGGTGGCCTTACCCTTCAAAGCTATAAAATGATTTTAGCGTCTCCCATAATCTGAGAAAGTAATGAGGAACAAAGCATGGCTGGATGTCCATATGGGTGAAGGCTACAGAACATTATAGAAGATGGATGATTGGTGATGATATACTGAAGTCCAGGTCACACTGTTAGTTTATAAAAAGCGAAAATTACAAGAAAGGAAACAACAATCACATGGAACAATAATAAAAAATAAACATTTAGGACGATTTATAATGGCCACTTTACCGTCTGACATTTATCAGTCTCCTGAGCTACTAGAAAGCTCTTCACTAGCCAGTTTATTGAGCTAAGTGTACAGGTCGGAGGCCTGTAAATCTGGTTGAAATGCTGTCTATATATTCATGACATTGATTATACTATCTTCTTTTTCCTAAAAGACAATGTAAAGGGAGTCTGTCACCAGAAAATGCCTTCTAGGACTAGCTGAGCTGAATGTAATGATATCTTTCACTCAGCGATTTGCTGATTTATTCTGGAAAAAAAGTACTTTTAATTCATATGCAAATTAGCATTTAAGTGCACTGAGGGTGGACCTAAGCCACTCTGTGCACCTGTGCACTTCTTGTTTCGTATGCCAGTCCCTCTCTCTTCTTCTTGATTGACAGGGCCAGGAGATATGACGGAGGGAGGGGCTTGTAGAGGAGGCGGGAGAAGCAAGGAAGCACAAGGTGGCTCGGGCCCGCCCTCAGAGCATTTAACCTCTCATCTGCATTTTCCCTTTAAGAAATGGGTAGTTATATGGTATGCTCATAAATATATATGTATGTGGATAACTAGAACCTCTCATAGCTAGTTGGTTAGTGGTCAAACACTAGATCCAGGCAGAAAGTGTGGGCTGACTTCCTTGGGTTACTGGTACCTTCTCAACCTATAAACCATTCATAGACTTCACCAGTTTGGATTACAATAGTAGATATTGATAACTAATGTAATGTCTGCACAGAGATGGAGCAGTGATGCCACATAGTGTACTGGTTTTGGGAGACTTCAGTAATACATGGGCCTGAAGGGCTGAGTTACTGAATAGTTTTTGGGGATGAATGGCATCATCATGTGACAGGCCTATCAGGATTTCTCCAAGGAAAGTCAATGGATAATCCATCCCTTAGCTTAGAAACATTCTAAAAACTGACATCTTTAGGTTTTTATGGGCCTATGTAAATCCATTTACATTAAGCTCCTCCTAGTGGCGGCTGAAAGCAGCCAAAATTGTATAATTTACCTGTATTACTAGGCGGGCGCTGTGTATGAGAAAAAGTTATAAAGTTATATTATGAAATTATTATTATTATTATTGTTTAGTACTCTTTTATCACTATTACACTTTTACTATTCTTAAAGGGGCTTTCTGAGAATTTTTTGACCTATCCTTTCTTTTCTTCTTCCACCTCATTGTTGGACCTCTCATCGATACTCTCTTTATCTTCCTCCTCGTCTACCAACTCTTCTTGCTTCTTGGTCTCTTTTTGTTCTTTCATGACCTCCTTCATCTGCAGGTCTTGGCACAGTTGGCTGGCCATCATAGGTGTGGGTTTGGATTCTTCTTCATCCAATGGCCAAAGCAGATATTTCCCCTAACCTTCACAGCTGTTAAAATGATGTACATTGTGTTGAGAACCTGGAAAAAAATCTGGGGTGGCACTGGAAAAAATTTATCTGTGCCATGGTTTTACAGGCTTAGATTTCACAGCGTTCACTGTGCTGTAAAAATGACACATTAACTAAATTCTGCAGATCAGGATGATCACAGTAAGGCCAAATTTATGCAGTTTTTCTTGCTTTAGTACTGTCTACAATTGTGTGAGCGCTCATTTTACATAGTAACATAGGGCTGCCATCAGGAATTTCGGGGCCCCCTACAGGCAAATTTCGCGGGACCCCCCCCCAGTGCCCCCATCAGACCTCAGGTCCAGAGCTGGAGATGAAAATACAAGCAAAATGACCCTTCAGACTGGGCTGGGGGCAAGTTACTTACTGCACCGCGTTGCTGGGCTGCTGTCGCTGCACCTGCCACTAACATGGCGCCGCCTCAGTCTTCATCTCTCCCTTGCGCTTCAGCTGTCTCCTCCTCTGCTGGTGGCGGTGGAAGGAGGAGACAGCTGAAGCGCGGCAAGGAGGTAGGCGGCACCCACTGAGCCGCGGAGAAGACTGTGGCTGGGCACTGTTAGAGGGCAGTGGGGTGAGTGAGGACTCGGAGCCGGCATTAAAGCGGCTCAGTGGGACGGGACTCGGGAGGGAGCAGCAAAAATAAAAAATGAATTAAAAAAAAAGCCAGCGGCTGAGTGGGCCCCCCGAGGAGCAGGGGCGTAGCTAAAGGCTCATGGGCCCTGGTGCAAGAGTTCAGCTGGGCCCCCCCCCGGCTACATTCACATGACAGTTGTTTTTGCAGCCTCCGATCTGCATATTTTGCGGCTCAGATGCGGACCCATTCACTTCAATGAGCACTGTGTGCTGTTCCCATCTGTATGTCCATTCCTATTTTTGTCCGTTTTGCGGACAAGGATAGGCATTGTTACAGTGGATCTGCAAAAAAAAAAAACAGATGCCATACGGAACATCATCCTTTTTATGCGGATCCACAATTTGCAGACTGCAAAACACAACGTTCGTGTGAATGTAGCCTAATCCAGCACCCCATACCTTGTACATCCAGTATAATACAGCGCCCCATACCTCTTACATCCAGTATAATACAGCTCCTCATACCTCGTACATCCAGTATAATACAGCGCCCCATACCTCTTACATCCAGTATAATACAGCACCCCATACCTCTTACATTCAGTATAATACAGCGCCCCATACCTCTTACATCCAGTATAATACAGCGCCCCATACCTCGTACATCCAGTATAATACAGCGCCTCATACCTCTTACATCCAGTATAATACAGCGTCCCATACCTCTTACATCCAGTATAATACAGCGCCCCATACCTCTTACATCCAGTATAATACAGCGCCCCATACCTCATACATCCAGTATAATACAGCGCCCCATACCTCTTACATCCAGTATAATACAGCGCCCCATACCTCTTACATCCAGTATAATACAGCTCCCCATACCTCTTACATCCAGTATAATACAGCGCCCCATACCTCTTACATCCAGTATAATACAGCGCCCCATACCTCTTACATCCAGTATAATACAGCGCCTCATACCTCGTACATCCAGTATAATACAGCGCCCCATACCTCTTACATCCAGTATAATACAGCGCCTCATACCTCGTACATCCAGTATAATACAGCGCCCCATACCTCATACATCCAGTATAATACAGCGCCCCTTACCTCTTACATCCAGTATAATACAGCGCCCCATACCTCGTACATCCAGTATAATACAGCGCCTCATACCTCTTACATTCAGTATAATACAGTGCCCCATACCTCTTACATCCAGTATAATACAGCGTCCCATACCTCTTACATCCAGTATAATACAGCGCCCCATACCTCTTACATCCAGTATAATACAGCACCCCATACCTCTTAGATCCAGTGTCGTCTCCTGTAATATAGATCTTCTCTTTCCTCATCTTCTCCTTTCAGACCAGACGCCATTTTTCAGCCATTTCTCATCTCTGCAGTTTGACAGAAAAAAATCTTAGTTTACTACCCCCCAATAATGTGCCAGAAGTGCCCCCAAAATTTCACCCCAATAATGTGCCAGTAGTCCCCACCCATAGATGCCCCCCAAATTATGTGCCAGTAAGAAGCGCCCCCAATAAGTTCCCCCCATTGATTCCCCCCAAAATCATGTGCCAGTAAAGTGTCCCACCCCCATAGATGCCCCCCAAATTTTCCAGTAAGAAATGCCCCCCAAATTATGTGCCAGTAAGAAATGCCCCCAGTGCCAGTAAGAATGCCCCCCAGTGCCAGTAAAAATGCCCCCCAGTGCCCCCATGTGCCATTAAGAAATGCCCCCAGTGCTCCCGTGCCATTAAGAAATGCCCCCAAGTGCCCCATGTGCCAGTAAAAATGCCCAGTGCCCCCATGTGCCAGTAAGAAATGCCCCCAGTGCCAGTAAAAATGCCCCCAGTGCCCCCATGTGCCAGTAAAAATGCCCCCAGTGCCCCCATGTGCCAGTAAAATTGTGCCCAGTGCCCCCATGTGCCAATAAAAATACCCCCAGTGCCCCCATGTGCCAGTAAAAATGCCCCCAGTGCCCCATGTGCCAGTGAAAATGCCCCCAGTGCCCCCATGTGCCAGTAAAAATGCCCCCAGTGCCCCCATGTGCCCGTGAAAATGCCCCCAGTGCCCCCATGTGCTAGTGAAAATGCCCCCAGTGCCCCCATGTGCCAGTAAAAATGCCCCCAGTGCCCCCAATAAAAGCTCCGGTCCGCAATTTCAGCAATAAAAAACAAAACAAAACCCTTATACTTACCTCCATCAGGCTGGCAGCAATGCGATGCAGGCCTCTTCTGGCCTAGTGCCTGCAGAGGAACGGGCAGGGGAGACGCCTCTCCCTCCCCTGCCCCGCAGTACAGGCATCTGTATCGCCGTCCTCAGGACGGCGATACAGATGACTATGGAGATGAGCGCTTCCACAATGGAAGCGCTCATCTCCCTCTGCAGGGCCGTGCCGCACCTTGCCTAATTGGCAGTGCGGCCCTGCAAGTGGCAAGGGGGCTCTCGGGGCCCCCCTAGCTTAGGGGCCCGGTTGCAACTGCGACCCCTATAGCTACGCCACTGCCGAGGAACTCAGGGCCCCGGCACATGCCCGGGTTTGCTGGGTGCTGACGCCGGTCCTGTGCCCGGGCCCCCCACAGCAGGTTCTGCTGTACCCCCCTGATGGCTGCCCTGAACATAGTTTATAAGGCCAAAAAAGACATCTGTCCATCCAGGTCAGCCTGTTATCCTGCAAGTTGATCAAGAGGAAGCCAATTTTTCTCACTTTAGGGGAAAAAATTCCTTCCCGACTCCAATCAGGCATCAGAATTACTCCCTGGATCAATGACCCCTCTCTAGTAACTATAACCTGTAATATTATTACCCTCCAGAAATACATCCAGGCCTCTCTTGAACTCTTTTAGTGAATTCACCATCACCACCTCCTCAGGCAGAGTTCCATAGTCTCACTGCTCTTACTGTAAAGAATCCTCTTCTATGTTTGTGTACAAACCTTCTTTCCTCCAGACGCAGAGGATGTTACCTCGTCACAGTCACAGTCCTGGGGATAAATAGATCATGGGAGAGATCTCTGTACTGACCCCTGATAAATTTTAATTTACTTCCATTACAATGTTCACCATATGGAATAAACACATATGTTTTGATGATTTGGTCATTTTGGGACACGGAAACACAATTGATATTTATTTTGGTAGTGGTTATTTATTTTTTATTTGAATTGATTTGAATTTTACAAACAATGCAGATCGAACATGGGCCGAAAATATGGTCTTTTGAATTTAAAATAGGCAATTATTGTGAGAGCAGGATTATGTCGGCACTAAGGGGACTGGGTAGGTTTGGGCATGTATAGATAGATATTGGGATGAGTTTAGTGGTGTGGCTTGGTGTAAAAAAAAAAATAAATTACCAAGGTGCATGTAGCGTGCTGCTGCTATTATCCCTTCTTGAGCTTTTATATATGTATCTGCAGCATCATCTTCAGTATCACTTTCAGAAATGTCCCCAATAAGGCTCCACCTTTCTAATATCTTCATTCATCATCCTTAAAGAACATTTGAAGTGTACCAAGACTCAGAGCGGCTGCCAGTCTCCTCATCTTCATTATGTATAATGGATCCCTTCCCTCTGAATGTTCTACATGATTATAATATAAAACTGATGGAGGAATGTGCTGGCTCTAGCTTCTTCTCAGGATCCTTACTCAGATGTAGAAGGTTCTTCACAATTTATGCAGATGCAGGCCCATAATGATGGATTTATCATACTGATGGATAATGATTTCATTTATTTTAATATCATCAAAATATGAAAAAATGACCAGTAAATGTCCATTTTAAACCAAGCACTGAAAATAGCTGAACATTGTTTCATCAGTGCCAAAATCTGGACTGCCACCTTTGCCGTGATAGGCGGGGACAGATGTGTTTTGATAAAAAAATATTGGCTAAGGGTCCATTGACATGACCACATGTGTTTTGGGGATCCGCAAAACACGGACACCGGCCATGTGCCGGCACTATAGAAATGGTTTATCTTGTCCGTGGCTGCGGAAAAGAATAGAACATGTTCTATTTTTTTGCGGGGCCACGGAATGGAAGTGCTGTCCGCATCTTTTGCCGCCTCATTGAAAATAAATGGGTCTGCACCCGTTCCGCAAAATTGCGGAATGGATTCGAAACCATTCATACAGACGTGTGAATGGACCCTAAGGCTCAGGGAACAGCCTGTCGGATCCGTCCTTGCCGGGCGGCGCCGGCATTCCATCCTGCCTCTCCTTGGCATATTTGCCGGGTTGCGGCTGGATCTCTGCTGGCCCCCATTATAATGAATGGGGCTGGACGGAATGCCGGCAGCGCACGGCTGTGCCCGGCAAGGAAGGATCCGACAGGCTGTTCTCAGCTGGAACACCCTACTGGATCTGTTTCACACAAGTGTGAAACAAGCCTAAAAATCTCAGAATTTATCATATCAGAATGAGGTTTTAGTCTATATATAATTTTTTATTTATTATGTGAGTGCAATTATTTTCAGTGATTTCTCTGCTTCTCCCAGGGGTGTAGTGAGTGGGGGGGTGGCAACCAGGGCATGGGAAGGGGCACCAATAAGACACTTTAGCCCAGTGTATTTAGACTCAAGGTTAGTATCAGGCAGACTGCCTAGACCCAGGGCAGTTTCTAGGGAATTTTAACCCCTTCGCGCCCGGAGCTTTTTTCGGTTCTGCATTTTCGCTCCCTGCCTTCAAACAGCCATAACTCTTTTATTTTTCTGTTCACATAGCTGTATGAGGGCTTGTTTTTTGCGGGACAAGTTGTACTTTCCAACGCCACCATTTAATATTGCATACGGTGTAGTGGGAAGCGGGAAAAAAATTCCAAACCGGGTGAAATTGCAAAGAAAACGCTATTCCGCTACAGTTCTACGGGTTTCTTATTTACAGCGTTCGATGTGCATTAAAACTGATCCGTTACTTTCATTCTACTGGTCAGTACGAATCCGGCAATACCTAATATGTATAGTTTTTCCTGCGTTTTCATAGTGATAAAATAATTAGAAAGTTGCCCTTTTTTTTTTTTTTTCCTTGTCAAATCTTGACCCCTATAACTTTTTGGTATTTATGTGTACAGAGCTGTATGGGAGCTCATTTTTTGCGGGACGATCTGAAGTTTTTATTGATACCATTCTGGGGTGTGTATGACTTTTTGATCACTTTTTATTTAATTTTTTTTAGAAAAAAAAAGTGACAAAAAACGGCAAATCGCCATTAGGACGCTTTTTTCCGCCACACAATTCGCCGTATTGGAATTTTTTATATTTTAAAAGTATGGGCGTTTTCGGTCACGGTGATACCCATGATGTCTATATTTATTGTTATTTAGGTATTTATTTTTTACTTATACGGAAAGGGGGGTGATTTGAACTTTTACATCTTTTTTATTTTTATATATTTTTTAACATTTTTTTTTTTTTTTTTTTTTACTATTAGAAAGCTCAAATATGGGCTTATAAATTGTGGCTTTTTTTTTTTCTTTATGAGCAATTCTGGGTTTTATAGACTCAGAAATCCATCAATTGCTCATTTCTTATCCTGGCCTGCCATCTAGTGGCCAGAATAAGAATTGCACTTTGAAAACTGTAATCCTCACCAGCGAGGATTACAGTTTTCATATGGTGTACAGACACCCCGATTGGCCACACGGGGTGTCTGTACACCACCCGGAAGCGAACGCTTCCGGGTTTAGACGCAACTAGATGCCGTGATCACGTGTGATCACGGCATCTAGTCACCCCGGAAGACGCCGCCGATGGCGGTAAGTAGCGGCAAGTCTCTGCTGTTAGAAACAGCAGAGACTTGCCGGCCATGACGCCCGCCGCACCCGCGAGCGGGCTCCATGTGCCCGCATCGCCCCAGCACCGTACATGTACGGCGCTGGTCGCGAAGGGGTTAACAAAAGGGCAAACATTAAAAAAGCACCCCCCTCAATCAAATAACACTGACTTATGCACAGCCCCCCGCCACCCTGCACACTATGCTACAGGGGTATAACTACCAGCAGGGCCGATTCTAGCTTTTCTGCTGCCTGAGGTGAAAAATGAAATGTTGTTTTCTCTTTTTTGTTCACCTGCTCATTTGCAGTGGTGATCAGGTAAATAGAGCAGAGAAAGCAGCGCTCGTACAGGGACATACAGCTCCACATATGTACCTCTTACATCCAGTGTCGTCTTCTGTGATGTAGATGTTCTCTTTCCTCATCTTCTCCTGTCAGACCAGACCGCCATGATGATTTCTTTCAGCCATCTCTTCTCTCTGCAGAGTTTGACAAACAGACATTTTAGTTTCCTACTTTTCAATCATCCTCCTCACTTTCTGAACATTCCATTTTGCCACCTCTAATACTGTGCTCACTGTGCCCCCCAAAACTATACTGTAGAAACAGTCCCCTGGAATATACTGGTACCACACAGATAATGTGCCAGTACAAAAAATACCCCCTTACTGTTCAGATCAGACCTATATCAAACCTCAGATGAGACCCCCATCTCAGACCAGACCTTCATTAGACGTCTGTCAGACCCCATATCAGACCTCAGATCAGACCCCTATTAGACCTTCATGTCAGAACCCCCACCATCTCAGACCAACCCCCCCCCCATGTATAAAACCTCAGACCCCCCTTATCAGCCCTTCAGACCCCTTTTATCAGCCCTCAGACCCCCCTTATCAGCTTTTCAGACCCTCTTATCAGACCTTAGACCCCCTTATCAGCCCTCAGACCCCCCTTTTCAGCTTTTCAGACCCCCTTATCAGACCTTAGACCCTCCTTATCAGCCCTTCAGACCCCCCTTATCAGACCTCAGACCCCCTTATTGGCCTTTCAGACTCCCTTATCAGACCCCCTTATCAGCCTTTCAGACCCCCCTTATCAGACCTTCAGACCCCCCATCAGCCCTTCAGACCCCCTTATTAGCCATTCAGACCCCCTTATTAGCCATCCAGACCCCCTTATCAGACCTCAGATCAGACCTTCAGACCCCCTTATCAGACTTAAAAAAAATAAATTAACTTACCTCTTCTTCTCAGCTGCTTCTCTCCTCTTCCGGTGGTCTCCTGTTGTCTCCTCTTCACAGGGCCCGCGCTGCAGTCACCTGACCTTCAGAGAGTGCTCTGTACATCCTGACGCTGCAGGCAGCCAGGACACAGCAGCGCAGACCTGTGAGCCGGAGGAGCCGGAGTTGGTAAGTAACCCAGCGCAGCTCAGCCTGTATGAAGATATAAGGCAGCGCAGCGGCCCCCCTCTTCTTCCCAGACACCTGCGCCCCATGCGGTCGCACCCCTCGCCAGCCTATAGAAACGGGCTTGCCTAGACCCAGTGGGCCTATGCACAGATGGTTGCCCAAGCCCTCCTCATAGCCGCCAGCCAGGTACAGAAAGATCTGATCCACTCAGCATTAATTATTGTAGCAGCATCAGGCACTTATACACCCGGCCAGCGGCCACAGGTGTCCTCCTGTATTCAACTGTATTGTTGTCCTCAGGATAATGAAACAGTTTCATACCGTGGCCCGGGTGGCAGTATTTTGTGCTGCACTGTGGTATTGCTGGCCCCTCCTACTTCTGTTGTCCATCCTTCTATCAGTTTGGACACCACCTACAACATAGGACCACTAAGTTTTTTTTTTTCCCCAGGGTCCCCACCTGTTGTACTGTTGGAGACCCAGGTAAGGCGAGATGTACTCATGTCCTGGTCTCTAGAGGAAGAGACTAAGGCCCCATTCACACGACCGTATATTTGCGGGCCCGCATTACTGCGGACCCGCAAATATACGGGGGCCGCCCAGCGTGTGTTCCGCAGCGCTCGGAACACACACTGTGCGGCCCCATTGAAAATGCCTATACTTGTCCGTGCACATGGACAAGTATAGGAAATGCTACAAAAGAGCCACGGCACGGAGCTAGCTCCGTGCCGCGGCTCCCGGCCCCATAGAGGTGAATGGGGCCGCATGTATTCCCGCATTTTTGCGGATAGATACGGCCCCATTCATATGGTCACATGGCTCTTTTGAAGCATGTCCTATACTTGTCCGTGCGCACGGACAAGTATAGGCATTTTCAATGGGGCCGCACGGCGTGTGTTCCGAGCGCTGCGGAACACACGCCGGGCGGCCCCCGTATATTTGCGGGTCCGCAGTAATGCGGGCCCGCAAACATAGGGTCGTGTGAATGGGGCCTAACATGGATGGATTTTCCATAGATGTCAAAGGGACACAGAAATGTGAATGAGGTCTTACGATGTATCTAAAACCCCAAATATTAATAAGGGGTCAATGAATAAAAATATTAGATATTTGTGCTGCTGCTAGTACAAGGATAGGGGAAGGGCAGTCAGGTTGTCAGTGACCGTGTGCAGATTAGGAGTGCCGGCGTCCACTGGTAAACAATTATATGTGATATGGAATTTACAAGGGCAGAAGAGAGGAAATATAATTTAAGATTGTAAGACGGATCTTCCAAGCAAACATGTGTCCATGCTTCAATTTCTTCATGAATTGAATATAAATTCTTTACCTGTAAGACATGAGAGAATGACCCAGTGAAGTACATAGCGTAATCGATGTACATGCAAAACTAAGATGCCATCTACTGGTGAAAAGCAGAACTGCACAAAACTACAAATGATATGATCACTCCTCAACATTCAGACTGTATACTGTATGATGTACGGTATATGTGAACACACTGGGGACTGTATAGAAAACCGTCGACTCTTTGTGCATCCTCTTGAGACATTGCACTGTGCATGAGGATTCTGTTATCTATTAGCTTCCTTTCTCAGTTATATTGCAGTTAGGGCTCATGTACACAACCATATGTATTTTGCGGTCCTCAAAAACTGATTCACAGAAAATACGGATGGCCTCCGTGTGCATTCCATATTTTGCGGAACGGAACAGCTGGCGCCTAACAGAACAGTACTATCCTTGTCTGTAATGCGGACAATAATAGGACTTGTTTTATTTTTTTGCGGAACGGAAATACGTGCATATGGAAACGGAATGCACACGGAGTAACTTTCTGTTACGGAAAGACAATACGGTCATGTGAATGAGCCCTTAAAACGATAAAATATCCAATGACACAATACACACACAGTGTCAATGTCTACACTTTTCAGATCTTAAAATATCACCCTTACTCATGGTAATGTGTGTCTGTACTGTGTCACTGGATATTTTTATGCTTTAAAGAATAAAGGCTATCACTTTCATATCACCTATTGATATGCCCCCAATGTCAGAGATGGAAATACTCCTTTCCAGCTTCAATATCTTATTGGTGGGGGTCCGAAACCTGACGAAAACAGCTGTTCTTGATTCTTTTTTAGGGTAATAACAGGTAAAACTGACTTAGTTATCCATAGCAACCAATCAGACTCCACCTTTCATTTTCCAAAGGAGCTCTGAAAAATGAAAGGTAGAATCTGATTGGTTGCTATGGGCAGCTAAGCCAGTTTTCCTTACATTCAGCTTTGATAAATCTCCCACACTGTGTGTCCCTGCCTAACCTCGGCTGTACTGAATTGTACTGACATAATGCTGTCGGTAATGGTAAGGTTGGGCAGTGACACACAGCATTATAAATCATTATAAGGGCTCATTCAGATGGCCGTATGAAGGAGTCCGCATCGTTCCACAATTTTGCAGAATGGGTGCAGACTAGAGATGGCCGAGCGTACTCGGGAGCAATTTTCGAGTAGTAGCATACGCATTTTATAATCTGTATGCTAATGCATACGCATCTTATAATCTGTACACTAATGCGTATGCATCTTATAAATTTGTACGCTAATGCATACAAATTACAAGATGCGTACGCTACTACTCGAAAATTGCTCCCGAGTACGCTCGGCCGAGCATGCTCGCTCATCTCTAGTGCAGACCCATTCATTTCAACGGGGCCGCAAAAGATGCAGATAGCACACCGTGCGCTGTACACATCCGTGGTTCTGCGGCTCTGCAGAAAAAATAGAACATGTCCTATTCTTGTCCGTGCGGACATCTCCATTCTCTTTTCCTGCTCGCTGCTGCTATGTCTAGAGCAAGCAGGAGGAGAGAAAGGAGACAGCAAGAGTGTACTGCACCCGCCTTCCCTTCATACAGCTTTTCAGCAGGGGTGCCGGGTGTCGGACCCCCGCTGATCTGATATTAATGACCTAGGATAGGTAATCAATATTAAAAGCCCTGAGAACCCCTTAAATCCCACCGTTGTATCTCCTGAAAGCGAGAAGGCACTTCAATGGACTGCATCTTACTATCATAAGGCTACTTTCACAATAGTGTTTCTATTTTCCGGTATTGAGATCCGTTATAGGGTCTCAATACCGGAGAAAAAAAGCTTCTGTTCATTGTTAATGGGGACAAAACGTAACTGAACAGAACATAGTGCATTCTGTTCCGTTTGGTCACTTTCCATCCTGGGATGCGGAGCAAAATGGATCCGTCATAACTCACAATGCAAGTCAACGAGGATGGATCTGTTTAACTTTGACACAATCTGGTGCAATACAAAACGGATCCGCCCCCCCTTGACTTTCAATGCAGTTCATGACGGATCCGTCTTGGCTATGTTAAAGATAATACAACTGGATCTGTTCATAACTGATACAGATGGTTGTATTATCAGTAACGGAAGCATTTTTGCTGAACCCTGCCCGATCCAGCAAAAACGCTAGTGTGAATGTAGCCTGAGTATGCCAACAAGCCGGAAAAGATGTTTGCTCTTCAATTAAAATCTAGACAGAGAATTAACCAGGTTTTCCAGATTCAGGCGCAAACTGGTCACATAACCTCTAACTCTATTTATGATGTTTTCCAGAAGTTCTACCAAAAGCTTTACACCAAGCCTTTTGCCGCCCCTGGAGGAAAACTTATCTGTTCCTATCCCTCAGGTATAGGTAAGGAGGAGCAGCCAATTGCAGACGGTGACGAGCCTCCCTAGCATTGTGGGGGGACCAGGAGCTGCAAGCCAGGTAAGTAGAATCAGTGTGAGGGGCCCGGGCGTATGGAGGGCCATTTCCAGCCTCAGATAACCCCTCTAAATACTAGAAGGCTGCTCATATGGCGCAGATGTTTCTGACATTTCTAGAATCGGAGGCTCATCCTCTCTAGATTTCTTTGCTCCATATACAGTACAGACCAAAAGTTTGGACACACCTTCTCATTCAAATAGTTTTCTGTATTTTCATGATTATGAAAATTGTAGATTCACACTGAAGGCATCAAAACTATGAATTAACACATGTGGAATTATATACTTAACAAAAAAGTGTGAAACAACTGAAAATATGTCATATTCTAGGTTCTTCAAAGTAGCCACCTTTTGCTTTGATTACTGCTTTGCACACTCTTGACATTCTCTTGATGAGCTTCAAGAGGTAGTCACCTGAAATGGTATTCCAACAGTCTTGAAGGAGTTCCCAGAGATGCTTAGCACTTGTTGGCCCTTTTGCCTTCACTCTGCGGTCCAGCTCACCCCAAACCATCTTGATTGGGTTTCAGGTCTGGTGACTGTGGAGGCCAGGTCATCTGGCGTAGCACCCCATCACTCTCCTTCTTGGTCAAATAGCCCTTACACAGCCTGGAGGTGTGTTTGGGGTCATTGTCCTGTTGATAAATAAATGATGGTCCAACTAAACGCAAACCGGATGGAATAGCATGCCGCTGCAAGATACTGTGGTAGCCATGCTGGTTCAGTATGCCTTCAATTTTGAATAAATCCCCAACAGTGTCACCAGCAAAGCACCCCACACCATCAAACCTCCTCCTCCATGCTTCACGGTGGGAACCAGGCATGTAGAGTCAATCCGTTCACCTTTTCTGCGTCGCACAAAGACACGGTTGGAACCAAAGATCTCAAATTTGGACTCATCAGACCACAGCACAGATTTCCACTGGTCTAATGTTCATTCCTTGTGTTCTTTAGCCCAAACAAGTCTCTTCTGCTTGTTGCCTGTCCTTAGCAGTGGTTTCCTAGCAGCTATTTTACCATGAAGGCCTGCTGCACACAGTCTCCTCTTAACAGTTGTTGTAGAGATGTGTCTGCTGCTAGAACTCTGTGTGACATTGACCTGGTCTCTAATCTGAGCTGCTGTTAACCTGCGATTTCTTAGGCTGGTGACTCGGATGAACTTATCCTCCGCAGCAGAGTCGACTCTTGGTCTTCCTTTCCTGGGGCGGTCCTCATGTGAGCCAGTTTCTTTGTAGCGCTTGAAGGATTTTGCGACTGCACTTGGGGACACTTTCAAAATTTTTCCAATTTTTCGGACTGACTGACCTTCATTTCCTAAAGTAACGATGGCCACTCATTTTTCTTTTTTGTTAAGTATATAATTCCACATGTGTTAATTCATAGTTTTGATGCCTTCAGTGTCAATCTACAATTTTCATGGTCATGAAAATACAGAAAACTCTTTGAATGAGAAGGTGTGTCCAAACTTTTGGTCTGTACTGTACCTGGGAGGTCCTGCTGTGGCAACAATCTCCACTGCCATCAATTGTCTGAACCAAGTCTCTTTTATCCCACTATTCCTTACTCCTCTGGAGGTCAGTGTGATTTAAGTGTATTTCCCCAGTGGTTTATATACTAGGAAATCCTGCCTTCTCTGCTGGACTCCACGCCCAAAACTTCTTGTGGTGATTGTCCTGCAATTTACACACACTGCATATCCCGTAGTAAACTTATTACCGTATTTTTCGCCCTATAAGATGCACCTGCCCATAAGACGCACCTAGGTTTTAGAGGGTGAAAATAGGAAGAAAAAAAAAAAAAAAAAAAAAAAGTGTGTCAGCAGAAAATCCCCCACATAACATTATGTCAGTAGCAGATTACCCCCACAAACTTTCACATTAGTGTTAGAGAAGGGACAGTCGGCCCCTTCTTCACAGCACCCTCAGTGGCCAGGTAATACAAGATATCCGGCGGCAAAGCACTGAACATGTTTTTTTTTACTGTATTCACCCCATAAGACACACTAATGTTTTCCCACCATTATTTGGGGAAAAAAGTGCATCTTAAGGGGCGAAAAATACGGTACTTTGGTGGATTTTAAAACAGAGCATGATCTCCCAGTTCAGGAGCTTTTCAATGCTAATCAGATTTTTTCCTTTCTTCTTTTCATCCTCCTAATGACACTTTACCTATACGCCCTTTGAACGCTTTATTGTGTTGAGTGAGCTAAACTGTTATATATGAACAAATGAGAGGAGGACTTGGATCTCGTTTTCTCACCCTCTAGATCAGGGCTGGCCAACCTGTGGCTCTCCAGCTGTTGCAAAACTACAACTCCCAGCATGCCCAGTCTGCCTACAGCTATCAGCCTACAGCAGGGCATGGTGGGAGTTGTAGTTTTACAACAGCTGGAGAGCCTCAGGTTGGCCAGCCCTGCTCTAGATGGTGTCAGCGCTCCAAGACTTTGACCAAGGGCAGGTAACAAACCACCCTATATAGGACCTATATAGTCCCAGCCCGACTACATTCTATTTACCCCTCATTTTCCAAGGTTGTGATGAGTAGGGTACAATACTCCTTATATATGGTGGACATGCCGGGTAGCGAGGAGGTTATGGAATAGAGTTTGTATCTGTTGTCCTCTGTATTGGGGTGAACATATCCCTCATCATTGCCCCTCTGTCTTTTAGGCGACAAACCCTCCCGGTTGATGTTTGCCAAATTTAAGCTTTCACAAAGCATACTATTAGCCTCCAGAATTCATAAAGCTTTCAAGTGGCGCTCTACTACTGTATGTTTCCAAGCAGGCCTAGATATAGGATCAATGATTGGTCAGTGTTTGATAGTGATTATAAGTAGAGTTGAGCGAACGTGCTCATCCGGATCCGTCCTCCTCACCCGACTGCAAGTCAGTGGGGACGGATCCATTTGGTATGACACACTCGTGTGTTATACTTACAGTCAGGTGAGGACGGATTCGGATGCCTGCGGCCATGTGAGCACAGGGGATCTGAGCACTACAGTGCTCGTTACGAGCACTTTCGCTCAACTCTAATTATAAGCCAAAACCAGGATCTTTCCATTATACCTTATCTCGGTGGAGTCTTCTATATGAAAAGCTGAGCGATATCTGCACGATACATTTACTGCCTTTGAGAAGCTTTGGGAGCCCCAGCTGTCCTCCTCCTATACCACCGATTTTTAATATTGTATTACCTCGTAGCTTTTATTTTCTTGGTGGAGCTTGTCCGCTTCTCTTTCTCTTAGGCATGTACTGTATAACCAGTTGTACTTATGGAGTTTATTTTCCGGCTTTTCTTGAATTTCTTTGTAACCTCATAATGTTGTTACCCGTTACTTGTTTTTCTTTATTCTAAAATCCAATAAATGCTTTTTGAAAATTAGCCTTGACTTTAACTATTAAGTGACAAGACTGCATACAAAATAAAAATAATAAAAAAACAATATTAAAGTGGTATTATACCTACTAGAAATGAAAACTGAAAAAATAGAAGCTCTTTGCACACATTTTTGATCAAATGTGTGTCGGGCCCATCTATCACACGTCAAGGTGGCTTCTGCAGATGGGTACCCAACACTAACAGACTGCCTCTCTTGGACTTAATTAAGCCTACAATATTCAGGGCAGTGTAGGGACCAGCTACATTTATACTCTGCTCAGAAGCCCCAGGCAGATGGGTGTTGCTCAGTCTAAAAGAGGCGCGACCCTCAATTTATACTACAACAAAATTTAGACCAGCAATTCATGTTCACAGGTTCATATCCATTTCAAGTAGTAGTATAATATGACTTATTTAGAATGATCCCCATTCCTTAGTTCTATTGTTTGCATGTGAAATGTTGTGCTGCCATATTTTTATTATTTTTCTGAAGCCCCATTCACTTCTATGGAGCCAGGGCTGCGTGAAAAACGCAGAATATAGAACATGCAGAACTGATGCGTGAAAAAAACGCTCATGTGCACAGACCCATTGAAATGAATGGGTCAGGATTCAGCGCGGTGCTATGCGTTCACGTCACGCATTGCACCCACGTGGAAAACTCGCTCGTGTGAAAGGGGCCTTAGCGCAAATGAGCTCTTTGCCCATATGCTGGAACTGACCATGGTGCAAAATGGTGTTTTAGTTCCTTTCTCAGGTTGCTTCCCCCACATTAAAGTGAAGCCATAAAGCGAAAAAAAATCCCTTTTGATTTTTAGGGGTTTGGGCACAGAGACTCCCACAGATCACAATAAAGAGGAAGGAGAATTGCTCTCTAGCTGGAGACAGGGTCATAGACTTGCACCTTGCTTAGTGTTTGTCTCCTTGTTTTGGTAATTGATGAGGGTCTCGGCACCCAGACCCCCCTCTACAGAAACAATACCTGCACAAGTTCTTGCCACTCGAGTAGCACGTGGTAGCCAGGGTGAGCTCATGGATCAGCACTACAGATTTGGTGAAACTACAACTTCCAGCATGCATACTTTTTTGGCTGTTCTCCAAAGATCCATAGTAGTGCACAGAGCATGCTGGGAGTTGTAGTTTCACGACAGCTTGAGCCCTGGAGGTTGCTCACCCTGCCATAGCAAAAGCATGGCCTGACTCTATGCTATATATGACCCTGTTTGCCTAAATATTTTTTTATTTATTTTTGGTGGTCAAATGGCTCAGTATCAAACAGTGACTAAATAACCTCATCACTTGGCTACTTTTTTTTTTTTTTGGGGGGGGGGGGGGCTGCATAGTTAATTTCTATTAACATGGCCAATTTTATTAGATATGTATGTAACATCGCTTGATCGCTGCCACTAACACTAAGACATATATTAGGGGCTCATGAAGAATCAAGTTTAGCAAAGAATCAATTAAATCCGTCACAAGGAAATTACCCAATAACCTTGGAGATGAAAATTTTTTATTTTTTTGTTACTAACACTGATGAAATATAAACAATAGTATGCACACTAGTCCTCCCAGAGTCAGAATATAATTAAAGAGTGCTTCCGGGCTCCAGATTTATTATCCAGCCTGATCCCCTGTGATATATCCGGTGCAGGTCTAGACAGCCCGTCTAAGTTTACCCAATCTATAGTATTAGTAAATCTGAGCCGTTGTGTGTATTTAGTCAGAAGGTTCATTTACCCATTTTGTCCACAAAAAAAGGTTAGTAAAATCCCTGCCTCCGTGATCACTACTTTATGTCACATCTCAAGTTCTGAGAACCTGCAGGTACAAATACATACAGCAGCTCGTGAATTCAGGTTGTATAAAGCTCCAGCTTTATAATTTAGCTTTAAAAGGTTATCTTCAGTATAGACCATCAATATCTGATCAGCAGGGGTCTGACACCGCACGGATCCACTGTTCTGCAGTAGTTCTGACGCTAAAACTATACACCTCCAAGCATTCTGTACTGGACTGAGCTGGTTACTGTAGCAATATTCACACTGAAGTGAATTGGGAGCCCTGCTGCAAGTACTCAGCTCCATCAACTACGCAATGGAGGGAGCTATATACTGGCGTTGCGGACATCCGGCATCAGAGCTTCCCCGAAACAGCTGTTTGGCTGGGATGAGGTGTGTAGGACCCGCACCGATCAGATAAGGATGTGCATATCCTGGGGTAGTAAAATCCTATCCTAGACAACCCTTTTACAACCCTAGACATCAAATCAAACATTAAAGGCTATGTACACCTTTGGGGGCATTTGTTTTTAAATTAATGCATTGTACTTATTTTGTGCTAATCATTTTTTCAATTGGTCTTTATTAAAAATATGGAATCTTTTTGGTGTACATAGCGGAGATGTTGTCTTTTGTCTTTTTCGTCATCTGGGGAGCAGACAAATTACTTATCTCTGCCCTTATAAACACTCATTTAAGCTACATTATTATCAGTAAGATAAGAACTGAGCTATAATAAGTCTTTATGACCTCTTAGTAGTTTAGAGATAAGGTTTATTGGCATAAAGTGAAAGTACCAGTCACACAGTTAAAAAAACAGTTAACCCTTTGTGACAGAAGCCTCAATATTTTTATGCCCAACGGCCAATTGAAAATATGATTTTTAGCCAAAAATGCAATCAAACAAAAATTGCATCCAAATGTGTACATAGCATTTAACCAAACAGATTTACCTTGTGTAAAGGGACATTTATCTGCCCAAGCACCTAAGTCAATAACGAGGGACTGGTCACAACATGTTAGCATAGAATGAATCGAGATGTGGTCGCATCTTTTATGGGAGATACAAAAGAGATGAGAAAGTGTGAAAACTGTTTCCCATATAAGTGAATGGTGATAGACACACAAAGGCACACATGTATCCACTTCTCCATTCATTCACACCTTGCGCAAGGCAGTGGCCTCCTTACCAGGCCAGGTGGTCATCTATCATAGGTGCAGCCATGCAGAACCTAGAGATGGGAGCCATAGCTATCAGACATACACTGTGGATATGCAATAAACATCTAAGATGGGAGCACCCCTTTAAGGTACACAGCCCCATGCCACGAATAAGTTGCACGTCACAACATTTTGTGAAGCTTTTTTTTTTTTTTTTTAATTTGGGATCTTATATCACAAAATACATGTTTAAAGTTAACATCGGGTATTAGAAACTGAGATGTCTTCTATTATAAAGTACAAAGATCAGATGCTTTTTATAACTGCTTCCAAAATGCAGACTACATTTTTCCTGTATATAAACTGTACACAAAAACAAGGCACTATACAGTTGGTTACGAGCCCCTTAAGTCTGACATATAAGCACGAGGGAAAAAAAAAAATACAAACATATTTGTGAATAACACCAGCAGTGCTTCTGTGGGGGCGAGCACGCAGGACGCCTTGCACCTGGACGCATAATGGTTGGGACAGCTAGCTCAGCCTTTTCACTTCTGTACCACCAGAGGGCACTGTGGAGAGAAGTGCATCCACACATTGTTCCTTACCATCACATGCAAAGAAAAAAAAAAAAAATGAAAAACAAAAAAACGTCACAAATGCATATGGTACAGAGACAACCTGAGGTTATCCGCTGTTAGCACGGCATTGAATTTCATGGTTTGTGTAATAACACACAAATCTTACACAGTGATTATATTGCATAGTTAAATACACAGTGCTGATATAAATACATTCTACTGGGTCTGACAAACACAACATTTACAAGAGAGAACCTAATCCCAAAAGGTTACGTTTTGCAGCCAAGGAATAAGTTTGCATTTAGCTTAAGTGCACGGTAGATATCTGTGGGGGTTTCCTTGGAGAAACACTCATCTTTTGAAAGGCTCCTTCAGTACATTTATAATAGGACAGGGGTCAACAGGCAGCGCAGTAATCACCGTCATCAGATCTCACACTGGATGCGGCTACTGTCCCTCACTGTCCTATCCACACAGGACCAGAAGACATTGAATTGTGCACAAATGTAATGACAGCAAGTGCAAAATTCAGCTGTAGCTCAGCGGAGAGGCGGCTGGAAGACGACGGCAGGCTCATCCAGCAAACCGAGAGGGAAGGTGAAGAGGAGGAGATTTCGCTCTTTAGAAAAGTCCTTTGGATTTTTTGACATTGACTTGTTTCCAGGATGGCAGCGTGTTGTATTCTTCTCTAGACATTTCTAATGCAATCTGTAAGAAGAGGATATTGTAAAAGACAGTTCTGAGGTTCTCTACAGGTTTACAGCATCTTAAAGTGTGCGTGTCAGCAGGCTCAACTCTATTAAACCAGGTGTACTGTCTGGAAGGGCCAATCCTGCTGATGAAAATGATACCTGTCTTGTGAAATTGGTGTCCAAAAAAAATAAAAATAACTTATTCTTTATAAAACTGAGGGCTATCGTGGTGTGTGTCGAGGGGAAGGGCATGGACCCTCGGTGCACCTAGGCTTTCCAGCACTGGCCATGCCCCCCCGCTTCTCTGAAGCCCTCATTGGCATAAAGCCCAAAACATTTTATTCTCAGGAATGCTGCAAATTTTTTTTTTTATTACAAGGTTTTATTTTAATCAGCAGGATCATCCCTTACAGGCAGGCACCATGCCTGGTTTAATAGGGCTGCTCATGCTTACCAGTGCCATTTAAAGCAAGCAATATCCCAAAACTGTGAGAGACACAGGGTATGTGAGTGTGCGTGAGAAAGCATGTGCAAGAGTAAGTGGGGAAACTCTCTTTAAGGACTCAAAATAGGGATGAGCAAACTTGCGTTTCAAGTTCGGCGTACAAGGATCGGGTTATCTATGAATTCTGATATGTATTCTGCTACCACGGATCATAAAGTTATGGTCCATGGTAGCGGAATCCATAACGGAATTCTTAGATAATCCGAATATTGTACGTCGACCTTGAAACACAAGTTTGCTCATCCCTAGTCAGAAGTTTTCCTATTCTAGGTGCTCTGCTTTAAACGAGAGATAAAGAGGATCATTGGAGCACTAGCGCCCCACGTAATATGTACAGAGCATAGTTCAAATGCAGGCGGTGACAGCCCAAGGGTACCTGGAACTCCTAGGCTTCTGGAGTGTCTCTAGAATCACATACTTCTCCAGAAGTAAGTAGCCCGCTCAACACGCATTTCTTTCATACAGGAAAAAGAGGTTATGTAGGAGCTTTGTTTTACTTTTATACCATTTGTTTTACATAATCCACTATAAAGAAAATCACAAACTAGGGAAGCAATCAGCAGGTCAGAAATTCTACAATCTCGCCCTCCAGCTCTCCTCGGTCAGTGCTGAACAGAAATCATGTCCCCCTCCACTGTTCAGACATTTATGAATTATCTATCTTATGAATACAACATAAAAACCTAGGGCCAGAACGCCCCTTTAAGATGTCAATGAATGATGTTTACCTCAAAATCTTTATCAGAAAGATAAATTTCAAGGTTTAATGGATCCACTCCCTCAGGCAAAGGGCGAGCAAGGAGTTCCTCCAAGGGGTAAATCTTTTTACAGAGTTTGGCCAGAACATCTTCTACAAGGATGATCTGATTGGAGACGTCAGCATCCTGTCCAAACACAAAGTATACAAGGTAAATCAAACAAGCAGCAAATACATAAATGACAAATATATATAGGTTAGAACAGTAAGTGAATGAGGCAGAGGTGCAATACCTGCTAAGTAACCAAAGAAGGTCATCTAGCTCACCAGCCAGGCATAGTAGGGTTCAGTCAAGTACAAATTTTGGTGACGAGGATCGTGAATAGTCCATCAATACACCACATAACTTTGATTAAAGATTATTAAAAATCCACCAACAGAAGCTGTAAAATACATGACCACTTACACGTTTCAAATGGAATGCATTAAACGGTCACATATTTTACAGCTCATGTTTGTGGATTTTGCTTAGGCAGGGTGCAGGATCTCCTTAAAGAGACCAGCCCTGTATAGAGACTTACTGGAAGTGCTTCGTGGTATGGGGACTTATTAGCAAAGCTCCATGGGAAACAAATATACAAAAAGGCATCTCCCAAGAAATAGAACGATCTTACCAGCGCCACCTTGTGGAAGTGGCTCCCTACGAGTTAAAATCCAATTTTTCAATAAGCTTTGGGATTTGACAAGGGAACATAGCCAGACCATTTAACCATCTGTATACATCTGGCTATATTCCCTTGTCAAATCCCAAAGCTCGTTGGATTTTGACTCATAGGCAGCCACTTCCACAAGGTGGTGCTAGTGAGAAGGTTCTCTTTTTTTGAGAGAGAACTCCTGGCGTGTTGATTTCAATATTCAACAATTTAGATTTTATTGCTGGACTATTCACTGACCCTCTAAGCAGACAGTGCTCGGGTACAGGGCCCGCTATCGATCTTATCTGGATGGCCTATAAATGCTGTGATCCCATAAACCTTGCTAAGGGTACTGCCATACTTTGTTGTTGTTTTTCCTGACTTTTTTTGTACATTGTACTTGTGTATTGTTAAAGAACTCCCGACAAAAATTTTATTCCATGTCTTGCTACAAATGTACATGATGTAATCTGTAGTGAATGTCATTTTCTTACCAGTGTCTAAATTTTTGACTTATATCATCCTGAAGTTTCTTATCTGTGTCATGTGACCAGCAATTAGACCCACCAACTCACACATAGACTTATGTGTGGACAGGAAGTCTAATTCTCTATGCATTCCTATGAGACTGAAAGTGAGGCTCCCATAGGAATGAATAGAGCAGTTACTGGCTTTCTGTCCTGGGTCAGTTGGAGGTCAGGAAGTTGGTCACATGACCCAGCTACAATAAGAAGAGGTTTTTACTCACAGAAACAGTCACTGACAAGAAAATGACAATCACTACAGATTATATCATGCACCTTTCTAACAGGTCAGAGAATAAAAATTTTTGCGGGAGTTCTTCTTTAAGATAGAGGCTTCATTTTCGCAAAAAAATAAAAAAGATGCAGTGGGGAAACAACCCTAATACTCACCTTTTCCGTTATCTGGGCGATGTCTTCTCTGTGCTCCCAGCTTGGGAACATGTTTGTAAAAGTTAGAGGTTCTAGACCGGCGTGAATTAGGTAGGACTTGGGTGGTTTTTTACTGTTCTTGCCTAAAAGACAGAATACATCAAACATAATGAGATTATAATACACATGTGAACACACATCTCTGTCTCCCAATCATTTATAGAACTGGAGGCGAGGACGAGCTCATGAAATATTTAGTCATAACAGAACGGTAAAAGACAGAACAAGAACTGGCTCTACTGGGAAGTGAATGTGACTGTGCAGTCTGATCCTGTGCCAAGGGATTACCCCGGCTGTCTGAGCAGCAGCTATAAATCACAGGGAATATTTCTTCCCGTATCAAAGTCCAGTACAATAGAATTAGTCTCATTGTGCTGGGACATGCATGACTGTGTACTGCTTAAATGAGCCTCTATGGGAGTATTTTCTAACTTGCTGAAGAGTGCAGTGTAAAGCAGTTGTCTCCAACCAGCGGCTCTGTAGTGGCTGCAACACTTACAACTCTCAGCATGCAGAGACAACTGGTGTAAAGGATAATTAAGCAATTTATTTAAAAGAGCTAGTACCCCTAATCAGGGGGAAGGTTGAAGTACGCTATGTAACTTCTATGTTGTCAGATGAATTAATGGCAAGCAATAGAGATAAATGGGGCTGCACACTTTTGGTGGCTTTTGCCCTTGTAGACGATGTAAACAGATTTCCACTGCAGGTACACAAGTACCTGTGCAGGACACACCCACAATACATTTGTGTTGGGGCTCATGCACAAGACCGTAGCCAGTTTTGCGGTCTGCAAATTTCGGATCCGCAAAACACACATACAGGCTGTGTGCATTCTGCGAACGTCCAGCCCATAATAGAACTGTCCTATCCTTGCCTGTAAAACCAACAAAAATAGGACTTATTCAATTTTTTTTTGCAGGGCTGTAGAACGAACATACGGATGCGGACTGCACACGGTGTGCTGTCGACATATTTGGCAGCCTCACTGAAGTCAGCGAGCCCGCATCCGCTCCAAAAAAAAAAAAAATACGTTCATGTGCATGAGCCCTTAGTTTGGCACTTCTCTTCCTTGGACAGCAGGAGGTGTCACATGGTGGTCTTCAAGGCGATAGTATCTAAAAGGCAATAGTTTAGGGAAATGGATGGGATTTTAGATGCCAAGGGGGAATTTATGACGCTCTGTACACCAGTTTTCTGGCATAAAAAAAAGTCAACATTTTTGGAAACTTATGACTATTTGTGATTTTATGTAGCTCTCGCCACTGTTGAAGTAGGTGGGAAAACAGGAGTGCCCAGCTGGTTGAGCAAATGCAGGTTTTTTTTTTTTTTTTCACTCCAGCGGGGGTGGTGTAAAAACGTAATGTCTAAACTAATTCCCTCAATCTCCCCCCATAATCTTATCCGAGGCCAGGAAACTGGTGATTTACTGTACATCCATCACATTCCTACTACCTTTGCAATACTGCAGCACGGTCTCCATGGCACTTTTTCTGTCTGCATCCCATCGTATCCGTGCTGATCCAGGGATGTCTTCTTCTGTGGGCCACCAGCCCTGCCAGAGGTAAACCTCGTGGTGATTGTCAACAAGGAATAGAGCTGCATGAAAACGAAATAAAAATGTTGAATGTCTGCCAAGTATGCACGATCACTTCAACTGCAGCATAAGCAGATCAGTCCCTCCATACGGCATTCGATGTGTAATAAAATGTTTTTACTACTTAAAGGCTATGTACACCTTTGGGGAAATATTTTTATGATTATATTTTACTCATTTCAGCCTATAAATAATTTTTCCATTTGATCTTTTTTAATAATGTTCAGCTATTCCTGAGACACAGGGTTAATAAAAAAAAATCTGTCTGTTTGCAGGCTGTCAGTTTCTGTTTCCTTTGAATCCCATCATCTGATGGCTTGTGTGTTGCCCTTAAGCCTGATCTCTTCACCTCATAAACACTCACTTAAAGAGCTTATCCAGGTATTGATAACGATGACCTATCCTCAGGATAGGTCATCATTATCACATTGGCAGGCGTCTGAGTCCCAGCACCCCCGCCAATCAGCTGTTTCAGGAAGCCGTGCTCAACGAAGCTCTGGTGACTACAGCCGACTCCTACAGCTTACATTGTATAGTGGCTGTGCTTAGTATTGCAGCCCAGACCCATTAACTACAATGGGAATGAGCTGCGGCAAGGCCATGTGACTAAAGTGCAGTGAAGTCACATGGCCTAGGAAGAGGGTGCATTGCTCACGGAGCACCGGCCTCTCTGAACAGCTGATCGGCCGGGGTCCTGGGTGAGGGACCCTGGCCGATCTGATATTGATGACCTATCCTGAGGATAGATCCTCAATATAAATTGCCGGATAACTCCTTTAAGCCATATTCTTATCAGTTATCTGTCTTATCTTGTGACAGATCGCTGAGAGTACTTACCTGGCTGTGAGGCTGTGTACAGGTCCTCCTGTAAGAATGGCATGGAATTTACCACTGACGGCAACCTGGACGGATACATGAATTCGGTAGCTGTGAACTCCCCAGATGAACTACTGAGACTGAACAACCGTGGAGTAAAGTTAAATTTCCCAGGATCTGTTAAAACATGAAAAAGTAAGAAAGAAATCATTATTGCAGAATTATAATTTAAAGCAAGAAAGTGTTCCACCTGCTCTATCAGCCTTAGGACCACCACGGATCTAAAAGTTATCCCCTATACTGTAGAAAGAGGATAACTTTCTATAACCGGAAAGAGCAGAGGTTTAAATGTATAAATTACAAGTTTTAATTAATCTTTTCCCATAAAACTATATATTAATCGTCTCAGCTCCTCCTGCTCTATAACATACTGCCTATAGATAGCATTGCATTGTGTGGTGATAGCTCCCCTTGAAGTGCACCAGTAGTAACATCTGTAAGGCAGGAGACGGTATAGTGGGACTTACCTTGCAGCATGCAGTCATAGGCTTTACGGTCTCTCCTGCCAAGCGCATCCCAGAATCCTATGGGTTCTGAACCTTCATCACATTCATATATAGTCACCTTGCTGCTGCTATGCAACCCGGCTTCTAAAGGACACCTGTAGGGACAATATAATGATTATTAAAACAGGGTCTGAATTGTGGGGAAAATTAAAAACAATTATATTTCTGAACAAAATATATTTAGTTTATGGCTGAGCTATATTTGGGGTTCCTACAAGCCGGAAGACTCTTTCTCAGGCTTCGTTCCAGCAGTCAGCAGGGGGTCTCAATCACCGGGACCCCTCAATACCATCCTATGACTGTGGATAGTCGAAAAACACAAATATTTCATCCATATTCATTTTTAAAGGGGTTGTACAAAATGAAAAAAACATGCTTTTTGCCCAGTTACTTCGCTTCATCTGTTCATGGGTTCTACCCGATACTGCAGTTAAGCTCCATCGAATTAACTGGAGCTGAGCTGCAATACCACATCCGACCTGTAGGCAGGGGTGGCGCTGTTTCTAGTTAAAAAAAAAAAAAAAGGCCATATTTTTATACTTCCTAACCCTGTACAACTCCTTTCCGCTGGGTTCTGTACATTTACTATTCGTATACGTATCAACCACGGGGGAAAAAAAAAATATATTAAGGGATTCATTCCTTTTTCTGACAAAGTCTGTCTGTAAATAGGCCCTAAAAGGTTTGGCTCTCAATAATTCCTCCACATTCTCATGCACTATACAAGCACTCGTCAGTGTAAGAAGTGTATAATGTTCCCGGCAGCCCCCATACTCACTCTTCTTTGATTTTGTTGGCCGCCGTCCTCCCTACTTCCTTTGTGTGATTCTGTGCTTTGCATCCATGCCAAAGGTAAATGACGGCTTTATTCACATTAAGCAGTATCATAGAGGTCTGGACCGGAGGCTGCTGCAGTGACAAGCCACTTCAATGAGATTGCCCTCCATGGGAACCTCTCCCCGAACACAATACAGTCTCCAGTCACCTGCAGGGGAACAGAGGAGTCAATGATCAGGGTCACATCGCTGCAGGTCACTGGTATCTAGCCCAGGCAGGACACTTTATTCAGATGAATATAAAGCGAGAACAACCAGCAGACATCTGACTTAAGGGAATATGAGAATTAACTATCACTACTACCCATCATTACAGTCAGAACATTAACAGATTCGCTACATTCATGAACCAGCATAAAATCAGGACATACTTTGGGCATTTTCTTCTTCCTCTTCTCTCCTCCCAGCATGCACAATCATACTGCCTTCAAAACACTGAAGGAAACATGGTGGCTCCTTCCCCTGAAGGACTTGGACCTGGAAGATTAAAGACTTAGTTTTGCAAAAAGCTTGTTATAGTCTTGAAGACATGTGCGGCCTGCAGCGGCCACCTCCCGTGCACTCAACATTTGGGGATCTGACAACCAAACATTTATTTTTCTACCAGTGAAAGTCTGATTGCAGAATGTATGACTGTATGATGGATGCTTAAAGGGTTGACATTTGTTATGTATAGAAAGTTAATACAAGGCACTTACTAATGTATTGTGATTGTCCATATTGCTTCCTTTACTTGCTGGATTCATTTTCACATTATGCACTGCTTGTTTCCATGGTTACGGCCACCCTGCAATCCATCAGTGGTGGTTGTGCTTGCACACTAAGAAAAAGTGCTGGCCTCTTTGGTGGCAGGGACCGTGGGAATTACATAGGCTGGTGCTTTTTCCTATAGCGTGCAAAAACACGACCACCGCTGCTGGATTGCAAGCTGGTCGTAACCATGGAAACGAGCACTTTATGATGTGGTGTAAAAATCAATCCAGCCGGCAAAGGAAGCAATATGGATAACAACAATACATTAGTAAGTGCCTTGTATTGAATTCCCCTACGTGATAAATGTAGATATTTACCCATTTAAGGTGGATTTACACCGGCTGCAGATTGTCGGGAAGGAAGAGCTCCTTCTTGATAGTCGGCTGCTTGTTAAATGGAAGTGAAGCGCGGCATTTACCTGCAGTGATCACCTCCACAGTATGAGGACGATCGGTAGCTATTGCAATCACTCATCCTCATACATCTGCCTTGTTCGTGGGCAGCAGATCACTGTTTAGACCCCACGATCTGCTGACCAGAAATGATAATTTAAGTGTCTGATGAATGAAACTTTCACCTGATAAATGAGCATTTGCTCGTTCATCGGGTGATCTGCTGCACCTTTACACAGGTAGATTGTCAGGAACGAGCAATGGCAGGAACACTTGTTGCCGATAATCTGCACATCTAAATCCACCTTTAGACTCTGGTGACTACTACTGTACTTACTATCAGTCATTCTGTTTGCATACTCAATTATACAGTTCAAGGGGTTGTCCATGATTATTATGGATATACACAATGGAGCACATTCAACATGTTTAAAATGGGTTTTTTTTTTTGGCGCAACTGTTTTGCCGCAGTGGAGCTCCAGCAGTGGGAAAAGTAGCTAACCTGGAGAGGGAAGGGCTGCCTTAGATGCTACTACTTTAGTAGCAGCTAGAAACATGCAACTGATCTTGTTTGAAAACAGACATTCCAAGCTTTCAGACAATACCAAAATGACAACAATATGTTCAGGACAGAGAAAGATATCACCGATAGAAATCGGGATGCCGTGAATGCAGCTGAAAATGAAAGTAAAAACAGGTTTTACTTGTGAGCATTCCCTTTTAACAGTGATTTCTCCTCTGTTGCTTGGATTTTAGCTGTCATTTGGTCTTGCATGAAAGCCTAGACTGTCAGCTTTCTTACAAGACCAGTTGCATGTTTCTACCTGCTACCATTGAGGAGCTATCACCATCTAAAGTAGCCCTCCCCCCCTCCAGTTAGCTACTTTTCACACTCCATTCGACTGCCATGAAATAAATGTGGGACATTACACGTTAATTTGTTGGAATGAAAATTATTTATAAAAAAAAAAAAAGAAATTCACTGCATTTATCCAGAGAAAAGGCGCCCACCCCCCTCCCGAAGTTATACTTGTCTGGTCTCTGCCATTCCATAGGTGCATGCAGTCTGTATACAAGCTCTCCCTATACCGAGCACGTGGACAGGAGATTAACCCTCTGCTCATGTTTAGGGTGAGGGGGCTGGTACCAGGTAAGTATAACTTTGCCCTTCCCTTTGGGCAGTTTCAGCTTTTCCTCAGAGGGTCACTTTAAAATGGTAGACGTCACATCCCAATAAATGTCACTTGCCTGTGCTCCTCGCTCCTCATCCAGCTCGATTGTCATCAACGCTGAGGTGCCCTTTTCACTGACAGGTGAATTGCGACCCTGCCAGAAGAAGTAGGCGCACTTCTCCTTCCCAGCCACTCTTACATGTTCTGTCTTCTGCCGATGTCCAACTACATCAGACAAAGAAAGGAATTAGACTGAGAAGCGTACAGATATTATTTTGGAAGTTACATAATTTTGGAGATCAAATCTTTGTACTTAAAGGGGTTCTCCAGTACCTACAGTGTATGTTTAGAGCCAGCGCTGCAGTTACCAGGCATGGCTACTACATAGTGGACAGAGCTGTGCAGTTCTGGTGCCTGGTTCTGACAAAACAGCTCCTGGTAATGACTGATCGCTGGGGGTGCCAAGACTCGGACCCCAGCAATAGGATACTGATGACCTATCCTAGTGATGGGTCATCAATACGTCCTGGAGAACCTCTTTAACCCCCTAACTGTTTTGCCAGAGTTCAGCTGCAGCAGTGGGAAAAGTAGCTAACTGGAGAGGGAAGGGCTGCTTTAGATGCTGCCACCTCCTAAATGGTAGCAGCTAGAAACATGCAACTGGTCTTGTTTAAAAGCAGACAAGCTTTCAGACAATACCAAAATGACAGCAATATGTTAAGGACAGAGGAAGATATCACTGATAGAAAACGGGATGCTGTGAATGCAGCTGAAAGTGAAAGTAAAAACAGGTTTTACCCGCGATTATTCCCAACTTGATTTCTAACAGTGATTTCTCCTCTGTTGATTGCACTTTAGCTGTCATTTTGGTCTTGCCTGTCAGCTTTCAAACAAGACCAGTTGCATGTTTCTAGCTGCTACCATTCAGGAGATATCACCATCTAAAGCAGCCCTCCCCCCTCCAGGTAGCTACTTTTCACACTGCCCGAACTGAACTCAGGGAAACAGGTGATTAAACTTTTTAGGTTTCTAAACAAATTTAAAGGGTATATCCATCTTCATGAAAAATTTTACGCTTTATATATAGAAATCTACATAAAAAGAGAAACTAACTAATTACACTGGCCCTACCAGCCAGATGGTCAGTCTTCTTCTACGCCAAAAAACTGTTGTAAAAGAAGATAAGTGTGGAGGGGCTGTTGGCCCTGACCATTCCCCACTACGTCCCCCTTTCTGGAAAGAGGTGAAGGTGGCGGGGCAAGTGGTGTTAAAAATGTCGTAAACATGCAGTTTGCAACTTTTTAGCGATTTAAATTAGACCCACTGTATTCTGGCTTCAGAACTGAAAACTTTCACAATCTGCCTTCTGGGAAACTTCATTTTTGCACAGACAATGCACAGTAATGTAAAACCAACTATCCCACTGCATTACTGGAGTTTATCTAAGTGTTTAGCGCGGTGTCTTGTTGTCAGACTTCGAGAACCGGCAGAATTGTGAATGCAGCTCCGGAGTTTTAAAATGAGTTGTAACTCATGACTAGTACAAAATAATGTATTTATAGAACAAGTCCACTTTTCATGTAGGTGAAGTCCATTTATAAACTGCTAAACTGTGTTCAAGGACCCTTTAAGCTTCATAAAGCTGAAATTAACACGGTTGCATTTCTGCAGCAATGATGGTAAAGCTGTGGCTCTGACAATGGGTTTGTGACATTCAGAGTGGATAACAGAGAGATGGAAGTAATGGATGTACGTCACCGCAAATCAAAGCCAATTAGTGAAAGGAAGGAACTCTGAGCCGTTAATTACAGGGAGGGCGATCCAGAGGAGATGAACCACATTACATGAAGCTGGGCACAATCCAGGCTGCAGAGGAATATAATGGTGTAATACTGCACTATCCTGCCCTGAACATCGTCTGTTTATAGACATCCCCTCCTACATACAGCAGGCCACAGACATCAGGTTTCCTTACTTGGCCATGTTCACATACGTATGATAGAAGTCATACAAAAACCTGTACTGAATATATGTGGTTTCGTTGCAACTTTCAATGAACCCTTCTCTCAACCGTGGCAGTTTTGGTATAGGGCCGATAATGTGCCTTGAATGATGACCAATACACGATATAGCATATCCATCGAATGCAGCAGATGAGGAAGAATGATGGTTAGTGCGATTGTTCATTTCACATATAGTTTGCTTTAGTTGCCAGCACATTCCTGTGTGATCAGCGTTGGCTCATCTGTTGGGTGATCGGTGGACATGTTTACATGGGGTGGTGATCGGGAACGACCATTTGTTTGGCAGATTATTGACCTGCATAAAATGGCCTTAACCTATATACAGTGATCCCTCAAGATACAATATTTTCAACATATAATGGTCTTTTCTGACCCATCGTACGTTGAAAACAGACTCAACATACAATGTCTCAGACTCAGATCCAACCAAAGTCACTTCTCTGGTAAAATAGCTGTATTAGTTACTAGATAGCAGCTAGTCCTGGATTTTATATGTAAGGACTTGTTTTATCTGTCTTAGTTATCTGCTTATTTTTCTTAAATCTTAATTTTCTCTTATCTTGAATTACATTTTGGGGCTTTGGAACCGATTGCTCAACTTACAATGGTTTCAACATACAATGGTGGTCCTGGAACCAATTACGGTAATATTGTATCTCGAGGGACCACTGTAGAGGGGAGATTATTATATAACTAATTATAATGGTGTAACAGTCCAGAACTATCATCACTTTTGTTTCCTTATGCCTCCATCCCCCCCTTCCTGGGGGTATCCCTGTGGTGTCATCAATGAGGTCACAGGAACCTCCCGAATGCTAAGTAAGCAACTTCTGCATCTGAAACCACAGCACAGGTCCAACCTGCCAACATCTCCATGCAGTGCCATCAAAGGGAGCACAATAGCATGGCTTTAAGAGGCAGTTTTAGGAAACGTTCCAATAATGCTCATAAGTAAAATCGAACTCTCAGTAGGCCATGCCTTCCCCCAAGCAGATACATGGAGAGCAAATATGAAGAAAAAACATGCATCATGGAAGAGTTGTCATACCAGCGCTGCATGGGTGTCAAACTATCCAAATCGGGCTTCTTACCTGTTGTGCTCACCATGTATTTCCATTTCACCACATACGCATCGCCTTCATGGAACTGACCAATGCTCTGCTTGGGTAACCTACTGTAGTCAAATTCCAAAATATGCCAGACGTCCACAGAGACAGTAGTCAGTTCATACTGCCTCCCATCATCTCCTTCAATAGTCCCATAACCGCGGCACACGTTAAATCCATCTAATACTGTCGCCACAGCTGCCTGAGAGACTGGGACCATCCGCATCACATCATAGCCTTTGACATCTTCCTGCTTTTCAACCTGTCAGAAGAAGTGGCTGTTTAGAACATTTATTAGGTTTTAAGAGACTCCCGGCTGCAATTAATGAGATTTTCGGTCCAATATGGAACAATCTTTTCAACATCGACCAAGTCAACTGGGCCATAGTTTAGGGGATATTCTCTTCTTGCGAAGTGATTGGATATGGATTTGCATAATCCCATGGCCATAATGCAGTGAAGGGGACGCAACACATCACCAGCACTGCAGCTCCATCATTCTCAGGATTGCAAAGGGGTCCAAAATCATGGCATATCCTGCCACTTTGTAAAGTCACTTATTTTGCACTAATCCTGAGTTACATCATGGTTCACACCCCATTCTCATCCACATCCCTCCAATCTCACAACATTCCCTGCTTGTTCAGTATCTGCTCAGAGCTTGTTTTTATTATTTGGCAACCAGCAAATTTCTGAATCCAGATCTGGACTGCAGGATCCGTGCAAAACAAGGAAAGCAAAGTATCTACAAAGTTACTCAACTTGTCATACACATTATCACTGTATGCACACTGGTCTTCAGAGGTGAGCCTATGCTTTAGGTTCCAGTTCCCCCACCCGCTAGAACCTACTGGTCTCCTTTCTTGTACATAAAAAGGTAAATGTGTCCCTTACAAGACAATGTAAGAGTCAAGAACAGTAGCCCCCTAAGATACGTGCATATTTTTATCACTGGTGTCATGCAGTTAGACTCCAAATGAGATATGTTGCCCTTTTTCTCTCATATGGGTCATCACCAAACCCTCCCAAACCCCTGTATGGCAGATGAGTCTCTTTATACTGTGATACTATCCCCCATATGGTCACTTAGTGTAGCAGGTTGACGGTTTAAGTGCTGAACACATTATATAAATCTAGCGCTTTTGCCTTTTGCTTTGGGAGTTCCTCACACAAAGTCTTCTCAATGGGTTTCTTCATTTCTGTCCAGTCCAGGAACTTTTCTTTAAACAATATCGTTTCGTTGTGCTCAGTCAGTCGCCCGAAAATAGCCCAGTCTGGACGACCATGTCCTTTCCTGAAGAAGAACACAATGAAGGTTAGACTGCTGTACTCAAGGACCATCTTACATATGTTTTGGCCATGAACTAACACAGCACGCCTTCTCTAGTGAACAGACGGGCTGTATCATCTTAAACACTGGCTCAACTTTCATATATATTGGTTACTAATATTTCATAGAGACTTTCTGTGCAGTAAAGTCCTGCAAAAACGTCTAAATATCTTACCTTGGTATAAGAGAATTGCATTCCCCGGGATCTAGAGGATTAATATCACAGTTCTCATAGTCAAAGACCCCGTTCCAGAGGTGTTTTGCTAGTTGGAATGCCACCTTCCTCTGAGACAGCGTCACCTCTTTTCCATGCCACACGTAAACCTCGCTGCCAAAATCAAATACCAGGACCTCAAAAAAAAAAAATAGGACATAAAATATTTATTTTATACCTGTTGTCATAAAATGTACCGAGAAATGGTTGGCAAAAAATTAGACCCTTCTCCACACTACTCCCAAGGCTAGGTTCAAAGCAGAGAGGTGCATTCAGTCCCTGGAGATGTCTCTGCACCCAGTTTTCCTCCCCCTCCAGACCCGTATAGGACAAAAAATGGTCTCAGGTCTTTAGGGTATGTTCTTTCGGTCTTGTTTTCTTGTTATGCACTCTTCACAGAGAAGCCCTGTGTAGGATCACTCTAGCCGTGGAGAAATCTCCTGGGGACAGGGTCACGCCCATCATGGACCTCACAGTTATATTCAGCTGCCGCTATGGTACATATGATATACTGTATGTACAACCCCACCCTCCACATCAAATTAGGGTCAAATTGAGTCCACCAGGAAAGAGAAGACTGAGGACCCATCAACTAGTTACATGACAAGAGCGTGTCCGCCCTTTAACTGAATCAAACTCTGGTAGACTCGTGTTTTGGTTGGAGCCAAGTATCATGTCCAAGCCTGCATATACCACGGCCTATATAAATTTCACAAACGATCAAGTGCTGACAGAACACCTACGATGGGAACAATGCTCCTTTAAGCCAACACCATGCAAGGTTTTGGCTCATGACAGCCTTTTCAAGCGTGATGGATTAAAGGAGCTTTATTCACCTTCATTATAGAGTACATGTGCTGTCACCACTTGATTGTTTGAGAAGTGTATTGGAGCCTGGGCCAGTTGACCTGCCGCCATCGGGTGACAAGCCAACGGGAGGTCTTTCTATAGGGTGCTGCTTTTACAATATTGTATGCCGCCCTAGATACATCATGCTCACTGACCTCTTTAGACTTCAGAAGGGAACACTTAGGGATTTTACCCCAAAATTCATCCACAGGGATCAGCTTATCATCCACCAAGTGATATATACAGTTTGTTTCAATGATTGCATTTTCATAGCGTTCATCTTCTTCCGGGGTTCCAGCATCTGCAAACACAGAAGGAAACATAGCAATATCAAGCTATTCTTCTTTGCTTCACAAATGCTGATTCAGTTCATTCCTAGTGTAATCTGTCAGCAAACTACGGTATGTTCACCTGACGGATTTTGAAATTTTTTTCTTTGTAAGTTTGTACTGGAGGTGTGGCTACTCCATTTGGTCATGCACTCCTGACTAGCCCGTCTGCCCCATAGGCTGATTTTTAATTAGTGCAACTATAAAGCCGAGTGGACTCGGCATGCATGTTGGTACCTGCATCCCTGTATTAGTGGAGGCCTTTGAAGCACCAGAAATGGCAAAAGGCAGAGGGATCCAGCATGCATGTGGAACCAAACACCCCCTGATTATACGGAAGCCAAGGTTGGCACATAACAGGTAGGAAATAGTGTTAGGTTCCCGTCCTACAGAGATCACCTTGACGATTTGGTGGACGGGCTCAGATAATTTTGTACAAAATATATTTGCCAAGAATCTCTAATTCACTAAACAAGCATAGCATTAGCTCCAGAATACCTCATATTACTATGGCATTTTGTGCTTTATCTGGTTGGCAGTGTGCCGGTGCATTGTATGGATTTTGAAAATCTGCCTACAAAATTCAGCGTGAAATTTGCCCTTTTTATCAGGGCGTTTTTTATGCCGTTTTTTGATGCTTTTTTAACCACTGGGATTTTACTTCAATACAAAACTGCATTTTCAGCTTGTGCTTTATGGCACAGACCTGTTCCAAAACCATGCAGACAGTGCAGACACTTTGGGAGCTTTTTTTTTTTCCCAATGAAAGATTGAGGGCAGATTTGGCGCCAAGATAAGGCATGCTGCTTCTAGTTCCCCAAGTGGAAAAAAAAGCAAGTGCCGGTTCCCACTGAAATAAATGGGAGGCTATTTTAAGGTGGGTTTTTTGGAGCTGATTTTGAGGCAGAAACGTGTGTCAATTGGCCCTAAAGGTACATTTAACCATTATCGAGCAGATTATTGGGAACGAATGTTCTTATGAATACTTGGTCCTGATAACTGCCCTGTGTAAAGGTGCCACCAATCACCTGATGAATAAACAAACACTCCTTCATTGGGTGAAATCATGGTTTATGTGGACACCAAAATCATGATTTCTGGGCAGTAGATCATCCTGTGCCACCCAGAAAGAATGAACCTCTATGGGGATGAGTGACTGCAGTAGCCATCGCTCGTCCCTATACAATGGAGGCGATTGCTGCATTTAAATGCAGCTCTCACCTCCTCTGACGAGCAGACATTTATCAATGCCAGTAATCACTTGTAAAAGCGCCATAAGACAAAAAGCAATGGGCGAGCTTATAGTGGAAATTTTTTACACAAGACTTACCTTGATATTCAGTCTGTCCGCTCAAAAGTTTCCAGAATTCCCGGGCAGAGTGCGTATGGGTGTTTATCCCCTCCTCGATCGTCTGCACATATGAGGCTCGACATCCCACTTCCCTCTTTGTCTGAATTATGGAAGCCAGCTCTGAAGCCTGAGGATAGATTTACTGGGTTTAAGCATATAAAGGGTACAAAAACAAAAGCAACTTTGTGTAAGCAGCTAGAATGATGGCCGCCTCTGCTCCAAACATATCTGTCCTCACATGGACCTCAACCTTTATTTTTTTATCATCTGCTCATATGGCCCTCATTATCTCCTCCATGGCTGCATGGGTGTAGAACAACAACTCATTACATTCAAACCAATTGTAAAATTGAATTATAGTGCAAAAAGATTATTCCATAAAATGTGGGAATTTCCTGTACAGAATCTGCAGGAGGTTGTGCAAGCAAAGGCAACAGACCATTACTGTGCAAGAAAGACAGAGTCAATGTCATGTACTGCAAGAGGGCAGGAAAGGGAACAAGAGGTCCGGCAGACTGCGCTGGGTTGGATCGACGCCAAGCGTTCGTATATTTGGCGTAGTATCTTTAGCTTTAATACGCTCCCCACAAACACAGTTGCAAAGGAACAAAACAAGTGCTCAACACTAATGGCATGTAAGCTCCTTTCCAGAGGATTTCCTGGCTTTGCAATCAGGCTCACTTCAAAAGGTTGGCACGCCATCACCCTGAACCAATATTTTTAAAGGGTGCAGACATCTATATCCGTCTCCTCCTGGACCTTATATAGTGTTTTCTATGACACTGCATCCCCTTACACTTGCATACCTGTGCCAGAACAAGTCACACCACTCTGCAGCAGAGGAACATCGTGTCAACATCTCCGCTCACCAACCTTTGCTTTTTCGATGACGTTTGCAAACTCTCCGACCCACAGGAAGCAATAGTGCGGGGAGATCAGCAGGAAACAGTCACCGCTGTTCAGGGAGGAAGCCCGGGGTTCAACCAGCCTTGACTGAACGTGTCTACGTCCTAAACAAAACATTGGTGGATATTTGAAAAAAAAAAAAAAAATTCGGAGACGTGTGCGACGGATGTGATTTACTGAGGAGACTAAGCATCAGTAACTGCAAACGGGATGTAAACGTAAATTTCCCCCCCTCGCAATATAACCAAGATTTCCTCTTCTGCGACATATGAGCTCCCCTAAAAGGTCTCTTATTCCCTATGGAACGACATTATACAATCCATATGATGTTGTAAACTGACCGTTTCACCTGTTGTGGAGATGGTGACTTCCTCTACATGACTGGATACTGTATTGCAACATCTGCAATGTGTATACTGTGCTCCTGATGAAGGGGCTCTGAATAGTCACTAAAACACCTGCTGTTTGTACTTTTCCTCATCTCTGTCTACCTTGCTGAGGTGGCCGCACATGCTCAGTTCCATCCAACTGTCAACAGCTGTATCTACTGTTAGGTGTGACAGTTACAGGACACACCCCCTCAGAAATTACACAACCCTTGAGCTGCCAGCTTGACAAATATAGCAGAAATGGAGCAATAAGTTGGGAGATCACTGTCTGCTTCTATCTGTCATGTGTTATGAGACGTCTGATTTTCACTTTTTAACACTAATCACGGAATAAACAGATTTGTGGTATAACCGGGCAGACCTCTATCACATTATGTAGATAATACAGGGACGCCCGTTGCAGACACATTACATAATGCTCACGTGCACTCGGCTCAGCGTCCTTACATACCTTTAACTTGTATTAACATAAGCTTCTTATATGGCACCGCGCTGTTGTTGGAGTGCTGCTCTGTAAGGTTAACACTGCGCAAACTGACACTGCTGAAGTTCTCTTTACTTGCCAGCCCAGCCAGCGCCACTTCAGAAAAGTTAGAATTTTTGGACACTAGAAGAAAAAAAAAATTTTTTTATTTTTTGGGGGGGGGGTAAAGTCACAACCTTTATAGGATAAAGTCATGCAGGATCAATAGATTTAAGGTAAAATGACAACTTTTTTAAAATTAATTTACCGCTGACAACTGTAAGGTCATGTGCCAGTCTGTGAATGGCGCAAGCACTCATGTTATACGTACTCTTTTCCACCTTCATCCTTTTGGATTCCATAAATGCCACATTTAGCCTGGTCTCCGTGTACTCCTGCAGGAGGTCATCACGAGCTGCAAGCATTTTAAGCGGGTTCCCTGAAGCCTGGACCTTCCGTACGGGTCTCACTGCCCGCTTGTGCTCTGCGACGGCGGAGGTCAACCTGAATTTACAGCAAAAAGGGAGAAAAAACAAAACAGGCAATTTAAAGAGCTTTTTACAGAATTAGAAAATGATGGCTGCTTTCACCAGGAAAGTGCACCATGTGATCACAGGTTGCACCTGGTAGTGCAAATACACTGAATGAAACGGCAGTGACCTGCACTACCACACACAGCCTGTGGACAGGTGTAGTGCTGTTTTTGGAAAAAAGCAGCCATGATTTTTTTTTTTTTTTTTTAATCCTGCACAGGCTAGCAACAACTTAATATGCAAATAAAGATAAAAAAAAGGATAAATATAGCTTTCCTCTTGCAATAAATTGCTAAAAATTCTATGCCATCTGCTTTTGGGAAAATAGGGTAATATGACCACATTTAGCTATCCAACCCATGTCTTACAGATTACTGAACAGCCGATACTTCTAGATGTGTATCCCTCAATATGTATCTCAGCCTAAGGGCTCATGCAGACGAGCGTGTGCCGGCCGTGACCATGCTGCAGTGCACGGGCACTGACCGTGGGGCTGCCGTATGCGGATCACTTGAATGGAGTTCGCGATCCGCACCGCAAAAAAGTAGTGCATGCACTACTTCTTTGCAGTGCGAAGGCATGGACAGAAACACCATGGAAGCACTCCGTAGTGCTTCCGTGGGGTTCCCATCCGTGCCTCTGCTCCCCATCTCCAGGATTGCGGACTCGTTCAAGTGAATGGGTCCGCGATCCGAGATGCACACGGACGGTGCCTGTGTATTGCGGACTCGCCGTATGCGGCCGTGTGCATGAGCGCTTACTCAGGAAATTCGCAGGAAAACTAGGTGACAACCTTAGTGTGAAAAGCGAAGGTGAGCATACAGGTTGTCACCCAGCAAAATGTCTGAACAAAATTCTTACGCAACCTGAGAGACCGAAAGAGAACTTATTTTATTGGCGATTTTCCATATCAACGATAACTAGTTAGATATCTACAGAGCTGCTCTCTGACAACACATGGCCAGATGAACGGAGGCAAATATGTCCCAATAGATCGGCTCCCCTCCTCCACGCTCCTGGCCTGTGCTGAAATCAGGGATTATAATCCATTTAAGGTAAGGCATGAATTATATGGCCTAATGCGGCCGCCCGGCTGAAAGCCTTGATTACATTGAGCGCCTGTAAACAGAGGAGAAGAACGCCCTGGACATTTCTGCAGAGACAAAAAAACCTCAAGTCCAAACAAGTAATAAAACACGCCTGACATTTAATATCCATTAATGCGATTCCCACCGGCTCAGCACGGCTGGAGCGTGCACATCAGGAAGGCACAGAAGCTGTATTTATGCTGACAGACATGCTAACAAGGTACCGTCCCTGATGCTTTTCCCCCAAAGGTTATGACGCTAGATGAAGGGAGACGACCACTGGCCATGGATCACATATAAAGTGGTTATACATAACCAGAAAACTATAGGGTTCCCGTTTTAGGCTGGGTTCAAACGGAAAAATCTGCTGTATTTTTTTTGTTGCATTTCTGTAGGCAGTGTGCGGATGAGAATTCAGAAACTTTCATCCACTTTGCTGGCACTGTACAACACTGTGGATTTGCTGCAAAAAAAAAAATCTGCAACAGCGAATCCACAGCTAATCAGTCACATGCGAATCCGACCTTAAAGGGGGTATTACAGTTTTCCAGTTCTCTGTTTCATGTCACCGACCTTTCATCATCTACTCCCGGCAGTAAAAAAAATAATCTGTGCTCCTCCTGGGATGGAAACACAGAAGCATGGCTCATAAACGGCTCTACCACATGAACGGGGGCAAATACTTAACCCCCCTTTGATGAAACAAAGGGTTAGCTGAAATCTCAGTGACAACCATATACTGTACAAATAAAGGGTCACAGGAAATACCGCAACGAGGAACGTCCTTTGGTGCTGATAGGGTCATGGGAAATAGTGTTTACCTGAAGAGGATGGATTTGGGATGACCCCTTTGGGTTTGTCGCTTACCCCTAATAGAGACTTCATATTGCAATACCACAAGCTATATTCAGGCCAGAACATGAGCTAAATGTCATGGTAACTGGAGATGAAAGCTGGATTTAATGGACATTGGAGGACCTTGGATTCAGCCAAAATTAACCTGGCTCTTGGGTTGCTTGTCTTGACTAAAGAACCCCCTCACCTAGAAGCTCAGCATGGTGTGATGTGGGTCTCGTATGGTCAGGTGAAGGATCAGCAACTTTCGGCACTCCAGATGTTGTGAAACTACAACTCCCAACACACAAACATGCTCGGCTGCTCGTCTAACTCCCACAGAAGTGAATGAGGCATTGTGGGAATTGTAGTTTCAGAACAGCTGGAGTGCCGGAGGTTGCTGATCCCCGTCATAGGTGATTGCCAATGCAAAATGAATCCAGAACAAAATCGCTGTAAAGAGCAGCACAAATGACAGGTCTACTGTAGTCATCACCTCCTAACAAAGTGAAATCAATGGCCAGGTGCAAATCTGCTGCGACTACAATGCATAAGCAACAGTGATCTGCCACTCAATAGCTTCATCCCCAAAAAATCTTCAATCTTTACACACATCACTAAAATCAGGACATATATCCAATACATACTGTAAAAGATGCGTATGCGCTTCGGACCGCACTGCATGGGCTCTCACTCACAGCCTGAATACACATTTACTTAGCAACCTCCGCTATGTACAGTCAGGTAAATGAGTAGAAACCCATACAGTGTGGTTTTCGAAACACGTAAGCATCTTCTATGTATTGGACATATCTCATGGTTTTAAGGATGTGAAGATTTTATGTGAGGAATTCAGTGTCAATATGGCGTCTCTCTCATGTGCCATGGCTAAAAGAAGAATTTAAAGTTCAAACATGTTGAATGGTGAACAGATATATATTTGTTTACTTCTATTATCTTTTGACAGCAAAAAAATATGCCGCAGCCCCCACAGAAGCCATGATTAACATATCGGTGACCTATTGTGAGGAGAAGTCCTCAATATGAGAATGGGGGCAGGTCGGGGGGGCCGTTCCAACTCCCAGCACCCCCACCACTCAGCTGTCCGAAGAGGTCACAGCGCTCTGTAAGCGGTTAGGTCTCTTCCTAGGCCATGTGATATCATCTTCATCGGTCACATGGCCTAGGCCAGTGATGACTAACCTCCAGCACTACAGCTGTGGTGAAACTACGACTCCCAGCATGCTCCATTCATTTCTATGGAGATCTGAGAACAGCCAAGCAAGTGTGCATCTTGAGAGTTGTAGTTTTACCACAGCTGGAGGTTAGCCATCACAGGCCTAGGCGCAGCTCAGCCCCACTGAAGTGAACAGGGTTGAGCTGCAATACCAAGCACAGCCACTATAAAATGTATGGCGCTGTATTTGGCGGGGGTGCCAGGAGTTAGACCCCCAAATCTCATATAGATGACGTATCTTGAGGAGAACCCCTTTAGGTGCAAATTTACCATCTTGACATAATATTTTACTAAGTGGCGTTACGCTAATATATTTAATTGCTGCCATTTTCTTGTTGTGGCAGGTAGGCTCATACAATTTCATCAAGATTTGTACTAAAAACACTAGATTCTAAATATACTGAAGCAATAATGTAATTAAGGCCTCATGCACACGACCGTATGAAAAAATGGATCAGAAAAAAACGGATCCGCATAAAATACGGATGATATTCGTGTGCATTCCGTATTTTACGGAACGGAACAGCTGGCCCGTAAGAATAATACTATCCTTGTCCGTAATACAGACAATAATAGGACATTACTAGGACATGTTCTATTTTTTTTGCAGAACGGAAATACGGAAACGGAATGCACACGGAGTACCTTCCATTTTTTTTTGCGGACCAATTGAAATGAGTGGTTCCGCATATGGTCCGCAAAAAACGAAACGGACGCGGAAAGAAAATACGGTCATGTGAATGAGCTCTAATAAAAATATCACGCCTGCACATTACTTTGCACTTGTATACTGTCAATTGCAAAGTATACCAGCACTATACTGCTGCAGATGATCCACCAACAATACAATACCAAAATGTAAAGCTAAAACACAAAAAAAGACACAAATGACCTATGTGAACATACTGGAAAAATCTCCTCGATTTTTACCACCCACAGCTGAACCTCCATTACCCATACCACAACCGTTCCCTATGAACCCCGTCTACTTCAGTGAATTCTGCTTTTTCCAGCAGAATTATTAAATGTGATTACCCCACAGACCACCCGAGCATTTGGTCATTCTACTACATTCTCTAGAAATTAATGTTCTGAAGGCATGCCTCCAGCTGTGTATATATCTGCTGCTAGCCGCAGAGGTGGAATACAGGATGATGGTGAACACAATGATCCATCGTAGGTACTGCAATACGATACCCATGGGTCAGCAATGCATGGGAAAGTAAAAAAAAAGCCAACTGAGAAAACAAGCCGGCTATGGGTATTATTATACTGCAAGACCACTCCGAATATAAACAATCTATATGGCGCCCGGGGCTGGGAGCAGGAATGAAGAATGGCTGAAACACTAGAACATCCTGGATTATTCAAAAATAATTCACAGTCTATAGTCATTTACGTCCACTTAGCATCCAGCTAAGAATTGGTACAGCTCATGCCTCACTGTAGAGTGGAATTACAATGGATGCAATGTCAAAACCATCAAGGCCCTTGGTCGCTGCCTCAGAACAGACATTTAGGAATGCATGAAGCTCAGCCATGAGAACCGTCAATAAAGTTCAAGCGATACTTGGGTCTTCTTGAGGCAACGTACGTTGTGTACTCACAGACTTAAAGGAGTATTCCAGTTACCATAAATATAACTTATGTTTTAGACTAATGCATCAACAATAATTACCTAATATAATGTCAGTTTCACATATTTACCGTTCAGTAGTTATAAAAAGTTTTCTTCCTCTGCTACCCACAGTGTTTCCTAATAAATTACCATGGCATCGACCTGTAGTTCTAAGCCTTTGTTAGATCGAGCATGCTCAGTGTGTTGCTTTCAATTCTCTAGCTAAATGTCTTGTGAAACATAGGGAGTGTGAATGTGCTGGTGATTGGTGAATAGAGGGAGCGCCGACTGGACTGTGATGTCAGGTATCCAATCAATAAACATCCACACTCACAGCTGAAAAGCTAGGGATTGTGGGGATTGTAGCTCTGTAAGGGAAGATCAGGAGCCATGATACTCTCAGGGTGTTGCAGGCTCACACAGGAGCTAGACAAATTGATTGTAAGGTAAAATGAAGCTCTGGTTATATGTACAGGGACGGGTTCTGGTTATATGTACAGGGACGGGTTCTGGTTATATGTACAGGTACGGGTTCTGGTTATATGTACAGGTACGGGTTCTGGTTATATGTACAGGTACGGGTTCTGGTTATATGTACAGGACGGGTTCTGGTTATATGTACAGGTACGGGTTCTGGTTATATGTACAGGTACGGGTTCTGGTTATATGTACAGGTACGGGTTCTGGTTATATGTACAGGTACGGGTTCTGGTTATATGTACAGGTACGGGTTCTGGTTATATGTACAGGTACGGGTTCTGGTTATATGTACAGGTACGGGTTCTGGTTATATGTACAGGTACGGGTTCTGGTTATATGTACAGGTACGGGTTCTGGTTATATGTACAGGTATGGGTTCTGGTTATATGTACAGGTATGGGTTCTGGTTATATGTATAGGTATGGGTTCTGGTCGGGTCACAGTTTGCAGCCTAAATGTATTTTTTCAAAAATCCCTTTACCGGAATACCCCTTTAACATTACTTAAGCCCAGACTGATTACATTGACTCACTTTGGTTCTTCAGTGTTGAACAAAAGATCAAAATCATCATCAAAGAAGAATGGCGCGGGGCTGGCCTGGAACTCCAATGGCCGGTAAAAGCGAGAGAATGTCTCCTCGTCATCAAGTTTCATAACTTCTTTCACTGATTTACTGGTGACTGTAAGTGTTGTGTCCTGCAGACCCCCAACTGAAAAAAAAAAGAGAAACAAAATGTCTAATATTTTGAAAGAAGCAAACCAGGAAAAAAAAAAAAACGGTAACTTCAAAATGAATTTCCACCTGTTATCAGCATTATTAGCTGCATGATGCTGAGCAGATTCATTTCTCTATATAACTTTATACTGTAGTGATTGGAGGTCCGTTTTCCCGGTTCGGAGCTCCAAATCTACTGCATATATACAGATTTACAAGATAACGTGCCGGCTGCCTGCAGCCACCACTAGAGGGGGCTAACTACATAAAGCATGGTTACTGGGGTCTATGTATTAACCCTATGCAGCAAGCGCCCTCTACTGGTCACAGTTGTTGGTGGAATACATTTTAATCATTACTGAAAAATAAACCCATTTGCAACCAGAAAAAAGGCTTTATGTGAATCCATTAACACTCACCTTTATTGTGTAATCTTCCCAAAAATGACTCAAGTTTATCCAGTTTTCTATCAGATTCCAACTGCATTTCAGGCTTGGCTTCAATTTCTAGAAAAAAAAAAAATAGTCCTTTTACAAAACAAGGACAATTGACTTGCTTCACTGTGGAGGTTGTGTATAGAAATGCAAACAATGAGAAAATTAAAGGGGTTGTCTCACAAATAATATTCAACATCGTTCAAACCAGCACCTGGATCTGAATACTTTTGTAATTGCATGTCATTCAAAATGCTATAGAGCCAGTGAGCTATTCACTGAAATCTATATGTAAAGCGCCACCTGCTGTTTGCTCCTTTTCGAATTTCTCTGTCCTGCTCAATGAGATGGAATGGAAGCACATAGTCCATTTCATCCCTCAATTACCATCAGCTGCAGTAGAAAGGACACGCCCCCATAACAGTGCACGCCCACTAAGCTGCCAGCTTGAAATAAATCTAGCAGAAAAACTGGAGCAATAACCGTGCAGATCTCTGGATCTGCGGGAGGTTCAGGGCTGGTTCTAAGTTGCTAGAAAGGGACCGTCGAGTACTATATATCATCAGATTTTTTATTTTTTTACATTAATCGTGGGATAACCCCTTTAATTGCACCAGGAGAAAACAAGAAGGGGGCTAGAGGACATATCGAAAAATGCTAGATGTTCAACAGGGACACCATAGGAAGAACAAGACTGTCTTAAAGGGGTTGTCTCTCTGCAGCAAGTGCCATTTATCAATACAAGGCACTTACTAATGTATTGTGATTGTCCATATTGGCTCCTTTGCTGGCTGGATTCATTTTTCTATCACATTATACACTGCTCATTTCCATGGTTACATCCACCCTACAATCCATCAGTGGTGCTTGTGCTTGCACACTGTAGGAAAAGCGTTGGCCTCACTGGTGGCTGGGACCGTGGGAGCTCACATAGGCTAGTGCTTTTTCCTAGAGCGTACAAGCACGACCACCCCGCTGGATTGCAGGTTGGTCGTAACCATTGAAGCGTGCAGTGTATAATGTAATGGAAAAATGAATCCAGCCAGCAAAGGAAGCAATATGGACAATCACAATACATTAGTAAGTGCCTTGTATTAACTTCCTCTACATGATAAATACTAATTTTCTGAAGTGACACAACCCCTTTAAGAGGGAATACACTGATTACACCAACATTCGACTTATGTCTTTCCAGCTATTCACTCTCAGACATAGATTAGGTAATGACCTGAATCTAGTGTAAAATCGAACAAACGGGAAGAGCCTCCCCCATCTCTGTCTGCAATAGAAGACAATTAATGTTACTCCCCGATCCTTTAGTGGACCCACCCCTAATCCTTCTGCTAGTCATAGAGGAGATAAGGAAGAATTTAACACCTGCGTCTCTATAAGGGTATGTCCACACTGCGCCACAGTTCACTTTGGATGCAGTAGACACGCTCACCGCTTTGCTCCATGGAATGTGCTCCACTGAAAGGGGCTAAATGAGCAACCACCCACCACGGCTTCAAGCTGGGTTTGTCCAGACACCGTGCTAAAAAGGCTGCAGTCGTAGCTTTAAAATGCTGGCTGCCTGAACTGCAGCTTTTCCTTCCATTGAAATCAATGTCAGGACACAATGCATCAGACCCCTGAATTTTAGTGCCAAGTCTGTGCCGAAATTCCTCCGGCAGAAAATTCTGTAGACAGACAGATAAACTTGCTCACTTTATCTCAGTTCACAGTTTTCTATACTTCGTGTTCATCTATGGCTGAGAACATTTAGTTTAGTTGTGTTTTTCTGCATGTCTGAGATTTTAGCTGTGTTTTTTGCACATGCAATTTATGGTGTAGTTTTTACATAGTAACATAGTTTATAAGGCCGAAAAAAGCCCTCGGTCCATCTAGTTCAGCCTTTTACCCTGCAAGTTGATCCAGGGGAAGAACTCCAGATGTCGGCTAAAAGTCTATGAGAAATACGATACACACGACAGAAAAGTGTTTTTTTTTGCCTAATGTTTTATAATTAGTTTTTTTTTTTTGGTCTCTGACTTTTTAAATACAGCACACAGGTGTTTTTCATCCCCTTCTCTATAGGGGAAAAATGCTAGAACAAAAACCGACATCCAAATTTTTAATTGTTTTTGGGAAGAAAAAACAAACAAAAAAAAAAAAACCAGAATGTGCTTCCTGTGTGCACATCAGCAATTCTAACCATGCTAAACTGAGCAACAAACATGCCTTTCGTGGAGCTTTTATCAGGAGCAGTGTGAATATGAATTCTTATTCCGCTTCTGAAAAGGCCCGGGAGGCGGAGTTTCACTGTGAATACTGTGTTGAGCTGCTTCATAGCGCCTCAATGCATAGAGGACTTCACAGTGAGGCTCCACCTCCCGTGCACTCACAGGGACAGAATCTGGCAAAATAAAAGTTCATATTCTCACTACCCCTGATAACAAAAGGTGTGTGTGTACTGCTCGCCAGGCCCAAAAAGAATTTTTTTTTCAGTGAACAGTTACTGTACTATAAACATGGCACCATAATAAGAACGTGGGAAGAAGAAATGGCTGATAAGATGAGGCTCCCTGGGGTTGTGGCGTGTATTTCCCCATGTGTTCTGCTTTAATCCCATAAACTGCCAGATCATTGTCTTACTGCATGGCTGGAGTTTTCCTCAAAGCCAAAATAAAATTTGGCACATTGTCCTGGAATTGTACAAACAAACAACAAATCTGTATTTATTAGCTTGACATAAAAAGCAAAGCATTAAACATCAACTTCACAACCCGGTTGTGAAACTAAAAAGCTGACCACACACATTAGATGAATGTCTGTCCAACTTGCCGATTTCGGCACGGCCGGCTGGCTAACCATCTAATGTATATGGTGCAACGGCAGATGCTAGGGGAGAGAAGGGTCAGGCATCTCCTCCTGGGAGGAATAAGGGGACCACGGATGCCGCAATTTGCGGAACACACGGCCGGGCGCCCCGTTCAAAATGCCATGTTCTATATTTTCTTGCAGGGCAACGGCTGACGCTCTAATACAAGTGAATGGGGCCGCATCTATTACGCAAAATTGCGGAATAGATGCGGACCCATTCACACGGTCGTGTGAATGGGCCCTGTTAGATAAAACATCGACATCTAACAATACTGAAGGACAACCACTTCTGGCAGTCATAACAAGGTCCACAGATGAGCCTCCCAGATGACCACAGGATCCTCCAGTGGACTCAGGTTCAATGATGGCCCCCAAAAGGTGCAGCAAAAATCAAACCCATTTGGACCCAATCATTTGTCACTGGAGATGGATGGAATCCTAAAAAAAGCCTCATTGACGATATATCCTGCATATTATGAGGTAATTATATATGGATACGTTCTGTGTAACACTGCTCGAAGACGTCACCACTCTGCTTTCCACACATACTGTATATCTGCATTTTAGGCAGTAAACACTGCATCACCATCTAGATGTATTCACCACCCAGTTAAGCCTAGTTTCCCATACACACACCGGCCGATTCTCATAATATTTGCTGGTTAGCGGCCGGATCTCCACTGAACCTTATAGTTCAGCAGATATTCCGGTACTGTCTGCAATGCCGGATCCACAAAGCTCCAGCAGGCTGTTCTCTGCCGGATCTCTTGCGGACTATGTAAAAGTAGCCTAAGTATGCTTATCGGGTAGAAAAGGAGAACCAAAGTTAGCTCAGCAATCTACAAACCTTCAGACGGCTTCGTAACGACATTGACAGACTTGGGTTTAAGAGCCAATGGTGATGACACTGGTGTTATGGCGGTAGGTGAAGCCAAGCCTATAATAGAAACATTAGAAACATTAAGAGAATATTTCTTACAGTTATTACAAAAAAGACAAAACCCCGATATAACAATCTGCTTCTTTCAAGATCAACGTATGATGATGTAAAGGGTTACTGCACAAGGCCTAAGTGTTTTGCGGACCCACAAAACATGGATACCAGCCAAGAGCGTGTGATCATTTTTTTTTTTCCACTCCGGCAGAAAAGTCCTTTCCTTATCTGCAAAACAGACAAGAATGGGACATGTTCTATTCTTTGTGGGGCAGTGGAATGTACTTATGCTTGCGGACTGCACACGGATTTGCTGTTCACACCTTTTGCAACCCCACTGAAAAGAACGGGTCCCAATCCGATTCCGCAAAAAAGGGGGATCGGATGTGGACCAAAACTGCAGCCATGTCCATGAGTCCTAATTGAAATAGGATGTGTTGGCACTGGATGTTTTGATGACCTGGTCAAAGGCCACACCATGGAATGAGTCGGGTGATGGATGGAATCCATCTATATACTGACTGGACCGACTGGCTATGGTGAACAGGACTGAAGTTGATTTTACAGGGACAGTCATGTCAGTTCCAATTTGGGTTTGTCAATATCCCAGTAGGATCAACAGTGAATTGATGGGAATGACAACAACGTGTCCTCCTACTGTCCCAACCAACAAAATCTGTATAATAAATCCAGTGAAATAAACTAAGGCCACAAACCTTTTTTTACCATTCGCCCGGCAACAGTAAACTGAGTGGAGTCATTGGAGGCTCCAATGCCCTTCGACTTCCAGGCCTCTTCTCTAACAGTAATCTGTTGCTTCCTCTCCTCGATGGTCATTTGTGCCCTGCCATCAGTGACCCTTTGCTATGGAGAGAAAAAGTCCATTAGTGGAGGCATAAAAATTATTTTACAACACATTCCCAGCATATGTGATCAAAGCCCTAAATTATCAGCATTATACTTCAAGAAAACATAAGACAACCAGGACATGACCTCCACGCACAAGGCGGAAGCTTCTGTGAAACAATGTAAATGACCACAGCAACTCAAAGATTTCCTTCAGAAGTAGGGGCAGATTTACTGTGTAAAAGTTCCACAATTTTGGCAGAATTTACACCAAAAAAACCTGACGTACAGTATATGCCTAGCACCACAATGCTGGTTTAGACACTTTTTCTGATTTACTGGAGTGGCTAAAATGCACCAAATATTTGGCACATTTTTATGGAGTATAGTAAGCCAAAAATTATGTGATGTACAGGTTGGACTGACAGTCTAAAGGTGCACCAGATTCATCATCCAGCATCAGCCACAGTCCAAATAAGGGCCAGTTCACATGACTGATTTTGAAAAACACGCTTAAAAAAAAAAAAAAAAAAAATTATAAATCAGTAAGACATTTTTTGTGCGTTTTTTTGATGCTCCCCCGCCCCCCCCAAAAAAAGCACAGAAAACGGACTTAAATGGATTTTTTTTTCAGCTTCCTATTCATTTTGATAGATTCAGCACTGATTCTGCCCCATAGGACATGCCGCTGCTTTTTCCCCCCCAAGTGTAAAAAAAAGCAAGTGCTGCTTCCCAATGAAATGAATGGGAGGGTGTTTCGAGGCTTTTTTTAGAGTATATTTTGATGCAGAAACACTATAAAATCAGTGCCAAAGAACTGTGTTTAAACTGGCCCTAAGTCTACATGGCTAAATGATAGACAGTATTAGTAAATATGCCTTAAAGTTTTTGTGGGTTGTTTATGGGTTTTGTAAACCTAGTGTTTTTACAAGCATTATTTGGGTTGTATTTTTTTTTTTCATAAATTTTTTTTACATGTTTTTTTTTTCCCGTTTCCACATCCTATAAAGAAGACTGTATGAATATGCCTTACAAAAATAACAGAATGCCTGCTGTGTTTAATAAGACACCACAGACCCCAAAACACACCAAAACTGAACAAAAAAAAAATTCTTTGTAGTGTGTTTTATTTTTTATGAATATCTTTCAGCAAACATCTGGTTGTAGTGATCACTGCAAACAACATCTAGGTGAATGATTAAATACAGGACATACAGGTTTCTGTTTAGTTGATTTTTTTCACCCTTGAGGGGTGCTTTTTGGGTCAAATGATAGCATGATCTGGGCCTGGGATCTGCAGGAACATCTAGGAATGCATTTGCAACAGTTTCAGGAAATGGTCCATTTACAGAATAGGACATAAAATGAATACGAGCACTTGAACATTATTCGTTTTAAACCTAAATTGTTCCAAAATTAGGCGCAGACAAATTTATTTGTACTAATGTTCGTTTTTTACGTTACAGAGCTCCAAATCCTCTGCTTAGACGGAGCCAAATGATAACATTCTGTCTGCCTGTAGTCGCCACTAGAGGGAGCTTGGGAGAGAGTTGCACATTGTTTAGCCCTTTGGTGACCAAGCAATTTTTTTTTTCTTTCATCATCACATTCCAAAAGCTACAACCTTTTTCTGCCGATGTAGCCATATGAGGGCTTGTTTTTTTCGTATAACAAGTTGTAGTTTTAATGCCACCATAACTTGCTGATTAACTTTTATTGGCTCTTTCTTGGAAGGAAGGGGGAAGGGGGTGTCAGGCATGGGAAACAAAAACAACCACATGTCATTGAGCTGTGTTTTTCTATCACAGCATCCCAAGACCCATACCTATTTTTGTTTCTACAAAGCTGTTTGAGGGCTTGATTTTTGTGGGATGACTTGTAGTTGTCATTGGTACCATTTTGGGCTAATTTACACTTTTCGATTACATTTTATTTCTTTTATTTGAGGTGAATAGGCCAAAAAACAGCAAAACAGCAATGCTGGCACAGGTTTTTTTTTTTTCATACGGCGTTCACCATACAGGATAAATTAGGTGATAATTGTATAGTGTGGGTCTTTACAGACACGGTGATACCAAATATATTGAAGGGTTTTTATTTTTGCAATTATTTCTATTGGAAATAATTTTTTAATGGAAACATTGTGCATTTTTTAACTTTTTAACTTATTTTTACTATTTATTAATCCTACATGGGGACTACATCTTCTGATCACTCATACAGTACACTGTACTATTTATGTAGTACAGTGTACTATATACTGTCAGTGGGCCACTGGCACTGCCTGATAGGCTTACACAGCAGGCCGATCGGGGGTCCTTGATTAGGCACCCGGCTGCCATGCTAAGACATTGGCATCCCGCAATCTCATTCACAGCAGTGCCAATGATTGGGAGGGTGAGCCCCTCCCTCTAATCCACTAAGATGCCAAGGTCAATAGTGACCATGGCATCTACGGGGTTAAGCGGCCTGAACCGGGGCTTCAGCCACTCTTACAGTATTAGCCTGACTGAGATAAGAGACCCGTGCAGTGCTTCGGCTAGGCCGCCATGAAAAGGTGACGACCTAGCCTAAGGCCCATTAGTGGCCGCTGTAAAAAGATATCACTAACAAGTTATATTAAAACAGTCTGGAATAAGCTCCTAAGTTCCCCCTAGTGGTAACTGAAGGCACCAAAAATTTTACCATTTACCGTTCGAGATTGGCAACCAGACAAATCAGTCATTGACCAATATATAATACGATACGCAGAGAATGTTGGACCTAAAAATGACACGTGAAATGGTGGACAATCCTTTAAGGTCTATAGTAAAAAGATCCATTGCACAAGTTACAGATCTGGGATATTAACAATTGCATTTCTATCATTCCAGCAATTCTAATTCCCACTATTTCCAGATTGTTTTCATGACTAGAGAAATACTGCGCCCCTCCCCCACCGCTACTCCCTTACTGTCAGTGATCTCTCGGCCAGAAAGACACTGAAAGGCAAAGTTTTGACGATAACCATGAGAGGAAGGAAACGTCCCTTGCTCTCTGCTTCTCAAGGGAAGTTCAGTGAGAAGACAACAGTAGACACACGACCGTATCCTCCTACATAGCGCAGGATGTGGGAGTCACTGAACGGGGCACACCTGTGTCCTTCATTCATGCTCACTATATACCTGCCGACGGACATTTAGGGTCTACAGCAAAATTAAAAGGAGTCTAGAAAAATAAAATTAAAAAATGCTTTTTTTTTTCTTGCAAAGTTCGTAAAGGATACAGGAAAAAAAAAGTGAAAAATACACCGCAAAAACTTTCGTATGACTCTGTATAAAATCAGAGGCACATTAAGAGCACAAGAACTAATATTATGAGAGAAATTTGGGGGTCATCATTTGTAGAGGTCAAGTCCTAAACATAATAATAGGTCCCCTTTAATGGTTTCAAAATGTATTAATTACAGTTGCAGCCATGATGACCAATTCCTCATTGCTTGTCCATCTGTGGGCTTTTTTGGGTTTCACTTTTCTTGACAAACAGGTGGTAATAGGTAGAACACCGTTTCACCCTCTTGAGATATGGAATTAAATCAATACCCTCTATATCAAACCACTCTTTGGACCCAATATGGCAAATCTCACCAAGAAGACTGAACTGATAGGAACTTGACAGATAGCACTGCTCAGATGCTTTACATGCTGAAAGGTCTTAAGTGTCACCAAGGTCGGAATTTACTAAGAATAGTGTTTCATCTGCCGCTTGCGCAGTCCTCCTAATAAATATGCCATGCTTACGCCTGTCCATGCGCCATACGAAGCCACCAATTTGTGCTATAATTTACACCAGTTTCTGGGGGGAATTATAGTAAATCTGTTGGTCCATGGTAAGTGTGGCATAAAAGTGAAAAAAAATGTGTGACTTTTCTCACCATAGTTCTGCTTAATGGCCCATAACAGAGCATCACCCCAACTCCCCCAAAGGTTTACTAAGCTTTAAGGAGATTGCCTTCCATTAAAAGTGAAAAGCTAGTGAAGGGCCTAGATAGATGCAGTCCTGGAACCCATAATCTGCCCATGTTACTCTAGGATCTATAAAGGAGTCTGTCTTTCGGAAGAAGCATTCTGCCAATTAACGTCATGAAATAGGGAAATAGGGGGTGAAGAGTCAGTAGAATATGTAGTGGACTACTCGTACATTGATCACGAGTCATACAATAAGTAGGAGGTAATGTCTCTACACAGAATATTCACTGGGACTCTCAGACGCTTCAAGCTGTGTGCAAAATGAACAGTGGTCCTAGAAATATCCCAACTAAGGACCTATTCACAAGGGCTGATCTGGTTTCTGAAACCTTCACCAAACACTAAACCAAAGAGGCAGAGGAATTCAGCCCAAAGTCATATCTTCTCACTAGCTAGCTAAGGGTATTGCCTGGAAACATCTCAGCTATCAATTTATTGATATTTTGCCAATATCTTCATTGGGATCCAGGTCTATGGTGCAGCTGGCAGAACCTCCACACTTCTGATAGGTCTGATCTGTTTCTTTTGCTATCTTGTGCATTGTGCAAAAAAAAAAACTGTCCCTCCAAAATAAGCAACTTCAGAGGTGTCAGGTAGATCCTCCATGAGCTGAACTCGGTAAAATATCCATGTCATAATGAACTGTATGCCTGAGGATGAACGCTATGGACTGTGCTCAGACACCATTTTTATCTGCAAATATATTCGTATTATAAACTCTACCCTGCCCTCCCCAAATGGTCACTAGCAGATGGCGATGAGCCCTTTACAGTCTAGACATATGGCATCTGACCTTTATTGCTCTCGTCTAGCTTAGTGAGGGAGATGGAAAGGGCTAATCTGTGATGTTCAGAATCTGTTCCAAATGACAAGACGCTCTACCTGTGCCAAACCCACTAGAAACTGGATTATACGAGATGGCCTGAGGCCAGAGGTATTTATACGGCTCAGATAAGGCACGCTTAATCAACGCGTGGACAAAGTCAAAATTACTTGCCTTGTCCTAAATTGTGACTATTTCTCTAATTTGTACTAGGGCATTTGAAACTTACTTGATTATTTATGACACATAAAATAGGTCTTTAAAGGGGTTCTCCAGGAATTAAAATGAAAAAACATAAATATTACTTTATTATAAATATATTCTCAAATACCTTTCATTAGTTATAATGGCTCGTTTTCTCTGGGGAGCAATCATGAGAAAAAACAAAATGGCCGCTGTCCTGTTAGCACACACAAAACCTGTCCTCATCACACAGCAGGACAAGTTACTTCACAACACTGAGGTAACGAGCTGCCTCATCCTCCTCTCTGCTCTGTCAGGGATTATGGTCCTGAATACAGTTTAATATGATCTTCAGCTGAATCTCTGAAGGAACGGAGTTCATGAGGAGACATGAAGTAAAGAGAGGAGGTGGGGATGTGTCCTGCTGTGTGATTAGGACAGGTTTTCTGTGTACTAATAGGACGGCTGCCATTTTATTTCTCCTAATGATTGCTCCCCAGACAAAACAAGCCATTATGCTAACAAAAGAAATTTGGGAATATATTTATAAAAGTAATATTTAGGTATTTTCATTTTCTTAATTCCCAGAGAACCCCTTTAAACCAATAAATCTATAAAGATTAAAGATTTACTTATACAGTTCATGCATTTTACATTTTCATATAATTTTATAAGCTGACATTGGGAGTGGTCCATGACCTGAAAGTCTCTAAGTGAGAACACTTCTGAAGTCAATGCCTAATGAAGAGGTTCAAGTTAGGGAAACCTCCGATCACAAATGAAACTGTATAACCATCTACCATGTGCAGGGACCCACCACTCTAGTCATTAATAGAGGTCCAAGGCCCTTGAAAGAGTATTCTAATAAGAAAACACCTTTTCGAGCATCTATGACTATAACGTTTTCCAGCTGTTGACCTACAAGCCCAGTACCCATCCCTTTCTCTTCTCAGAGCACTTACACAAACATCTAGGTCATTGCTATGGCCTACAACATATAAATCGTCATATACATTCACAAAGACCTAATAAAATACACTCCAGAGATCTTCTATTTATCTAAATTCACCTTCCATCTCCAAGGATGACGTTCTGCAAACATCACCGGACTTGACTCTCTCACTCTATAATTACTGACCTTGAAGGCAGAGAAACAAATGTAAAAACAAAGGAAAAGAGAAAGGAACTATGGGGAAGTATCACACACACCAAGCAGCACCCCGCTAGTATCAGCCCGAGCCGCGTGTATATCACAGGGGAACCCAATGGGGGAAAAGGCACTCTGGCACCTGTAATAAGACTCACACAGGCACGCTACAGGTAGATAAGAAGCGGTTAAAGGCAATACGGGCAAGCTAAAAGTTACAAAGAGCAAAGTTATAGTGAAACAAACAAAAAAAGGCTTAGTTTTAACGCTTGCCTAGTAATTTTACTGGCTTACTGGTAAATGCACTCAGGGCATCAACATGTTAAGCTCATACCTTGCATATATAGCGAAGGCCAAACAAATGAACCGTCGCTCAGCTATCTCTGTCCATCCCATAAAGTTTGAATGACGTGGCAGTGTGCATGCTTGACCACTGTTTTTTCAAATGGGGGACAAAGGACCCTACTGCTCATGATTTGATCCCCACAGCTCTAAGTAATCACCTATCCAATGGGATAGGGGATGACTTGTTGTAAAAGGAAAACCCCTTTATGTCTTCCTTGTCTGGAAAATTGACCAATCCCTGGGACTCCTGTCCATTCCAAGAACAAAGGGACTGAGGTTCGTTCAGCTTTTCTCCTGTCCAGCTACTCTCCCAGCCATTTTCTGAACAAGGAACAGTGCCACAGCTTTATTTAACTGAGTATGTCTGTGCTCTGAAAAAACTTTGAAGGAGCCACACCCCCGAGGATCATAGGAGTACAGACATTCAATAAGTTATGGCATAGGATAGCGATAAACCCTTTGAATTCTCCTTGGCTATTCCTTGGTTCAGGAAACCTGGGTGGAGTAGACTGTATTGCGAGAAATAACCAAAAGGTTGATAGAGGATGGGAACTCAATGGCTTTCAGGTGAAAATACAATATATAGAACCAGCACAAGGTTTATATGATTTGGATTATAAGATGCATCTGACCTTAAGGCTTTAGAAATTAAGACTTTACAATAAATTATTTGTTATACATGGTGCCCACCATCTCTTCTGTTGTACCCACTTTTTCTGCAACACCCAGGGCCTGGTTTCTCCATATTAGGCAATAGAGATAGCATTAGCTGGTGCACACGGTTTCCTCACCTGATGTATAGGAACAAAATACTGGCATTTATAGGCGGCAGGTATAGCAGGAGTGTAAATAGAAGCATAGACAGGTTCCTATGGATAGAGGCAGAAGCAAAGCAAGAAAATTAGAAGAAAGGAGTGGTGATAAAAGAAAATAAAAATAACGAAAAAAAACTGAAGTATAGATGGATAGCTTAAGAAGCGGCATTGGGCAACAAGACAGGCAGGGGACAAAACACTGGCATATGCAGCTATGATAATTCATTATGTTCTCCCAAAAGCCATACAAAGCCCATGCAAGGTACAGTATTCAGCAGAGCCCAAGCAACATTCCTATATATGACATGTTCCTGTATATTCCTAAGCCCAGTCCTTCAAGAATCAAATTGCCACCACCTATACATATCAAACGTGTGTAAGATGCACAACCAAGACTGGAGAGGACACGTTCACAGAGCTTGCAGTATGCAACGACCTCAGTAAGAACAGAAAGCACAGCATTTATCATTCAGCACCAACAACTCAACAGTAGACCTAGCAACATCTGGTGACATCACGTCAAAGCTGCACAAAGAAGCGGATGACAGCACACAGCCAATATTAGAAACACTTCATCCAAGCCGTTGTGGAACAGTCCGGCTTACCCACAGCTGATTAGACAGGACATAATCATCTTTAATATCTCCTTCTTCCTACAGGTTAAAACAAACAGATTGATGAAGTCCAAAGACCCAAGTCAAGCAATACTTCATAAATCATGGGCTATAGCCAGCACTAACAAGGGTACCGCTAGTCAGTAGAGGTCATGACTGCTGCGGCACTGTGGGGCACAAAGGGGGGTACTCACTAAAATTCTCAGGACAACATTGTGTTGACTCCCTATTACCAGCATTTTCAGATTCTACAAGCCATACGGTATAGTAAATGCGTTAGAAGAAAAGCTGACCACCTGTGGACAACCTGACCATTTATAGATGTATAATCAGGTTATGAAATAATGGTGCTAGCCTTTTACAAGTAACCTTCTCAATAGGCATGAAGTCTGATAGCTAAACCAGAGAAACGATTACGTTTTTGGCCAAGGAAAGGATTACAAACCTATACTGCATGGAAAATAGTAAAAACTAAGACGTAACATGACAAAAAACAAAGTACAAAATATGTCGCAAAAATACATCTTCTAAGTGTAGTTATGCGTTAAAGAGTCATGGCCACTAGGGGTCTCTATCTAAGTTGTTGGATAAGATCCAACCCTAGTAACAGACAAAGAAGATGGCAGACATGAAACGGGACCTATCAGAGCTAGCTGAGATCCTGAGCCTGATAAATTAACTACCGTACTTCTACACAGCTTTTGAAGATTATAGGATGCTCCTGTGTCTATTAGTGTGATCCCCCCTTCTTTAAATCTGTTCTGTGAGCTCTGGAGCTGAAAACATAGATGAAAGTAAAAGGAAAGGACGTCACAGCAGTACAGTGCTGACAAATTCCACAGAAGGAAATGGCCTCTGCTTCTGAGTGAAATGCATCTAGCTGTGCAGCTGAAACAGGGAATATTAAAACTAAGAGAGACATTAGGGAAACCCAAAATACCTGTTCCTTCACAGCAATGATTGTACAAAGCATGGCCATTATGCAAACTCTGAGAAATCGGGTACGGTTTAAGCACATTTACTCAAACCACCAATATGCTCTTAGCTTTCCCTATGGGCAGTATATCCCTAAAGCTTCATTTAGATCAAGTCACCTGCAGGGCTAATGTCCCTCAAAGGAGTTGTTGGACCACATTGTCATTTAACTCTAATGATTCGGGGCAAATCCAATAAGTCACTTTATGTGACCCAAGTTGCACAGTTCTCCCACACTAGGCAAATCACCTTAAAACACCTCAAAACACAGAGAACTTATCCCTTTAAAAAAATCAATCTTGTATTTAAAGGGGTTATCTGACAACACAAAGGTTTTTCCATTGTTTTGTAAATGATTTAATTAAACTTCCTAATGCATGCTTTATCGATGCCCTGATTTCAGTGCCAATCCTGAAAATGTAGATTTTGCTCTTGTCCCGACACAGTCCGAGAGGTTCCTCACACTCACTGTATCAGTGACGTGATGGAGGCACTGGTTGTCTATAGCAGTTTATTAGCTAAGCAGCACCCCTTTGGGTCTCTGCATCAGTCATGACAAAGAAGGGTGCTGGTTTAGGTAATGAACTTAAGCTGAAAGTCAGCACCTTCATCAAGGGTAGCAAGAAGCTATCTGCCAGTATCAGAACGACAGAAGAAGCTACAATTCCTGGAAAGACACTGAAATCGGGACATCATTAAAGATTACTCAAAGTACAGTATATTAGTGCATTTTCTATTTAAAGTAGGATACAATACATGTCAACCCTTAAATCTCTCATCTTAACGGCAAACTATGACGGGAGCGGGCTACCCCAAGTAAAACCATACTTAAGGGGACCATGAGTGGGGTCATAGGACTCTTTGGGTTGTCTAGTATTTGAGAAAAATCAAATAAAATGGATAAAATGTTTTTGTTTTTTGCCTCTTCAGACAGAGTACCACTGCTACCTATGGGCTAGATACCAGACACAAAAATGGAACGGTTTCTGGAAAAAGAAATCCCTGCTTTTTCGAATGATGGACAATCCATTTAACATACATTGGCCAAAAAGGCTGCACAAACTGACTATGCAGCTGAACTGTGTAAATGCAGGATTAAAATATAAAGTAAAAGGAAAAAAAACTGCCAGTAATTCTAAACCATATATATTCCTTTAGGAGCATATTCCCATTAAAGCCTGTGCCAAGGATATTTAACGATAATCTCATCCAAGATGAAGGGAGCCAAACATGAACTAAGCTAACACTTCTGCAAATGTCTTAAGGCACATCTGGAGAGAGGTGATATCCCCCTTCCCCCCCATAACCCAAGAGAACTGCACAAATAAAATCATGCTGCAGCATTTAATGGATTCACCTCAATTCACCATCCAGCAGTTCCATTTCTGGAAGAGCTTTATAAACATTTGCTTGATAAGTTTCCTGCTCGAAGAAACTCAAGTGAACTTCTAAGATAAAAGGAGGTGCAGAAGTCTATGGGAACTGCCTATCCTGTTCCCAGCACATACAGGATGCCCTGAGATGTATATAAAATATTAAAGAGGCTGCGCCAACAATAAAGGCGATTTAAATATAATTGAGCAAGAAAAACAACATACTTTTGTAAGTCTTAATGCTTTGGTTGTCAGATATTCCATTAAATTCAATACAATGGTATCCTTTGGTCATTTAATCTGAATTATAATGAGGACGTCCACCTACTGGGGTGGACGCACATGCTCCGTTCCATCCTTCAACTGGCACCAGCCATATCTGCTATTAGAATCTGTGACAGTAAGGTTAGGGCTATACGGAGATATGAAGCATGAAAAAAAGGGTACAACTACATTGTGATATGTGCTGTGTGACTTTTATTATAATTATAGTCTATGTGTCGCACAGAAATCCAACTTGGATGGATTTTTTTGAGACTCTCGTGTCACAGTATGTTGCATGACAAAGTGCAACACCACTGACTAGCATTATAAAAAATGTTGCGTGACTTTTCTTCGACATTTCTCCGTGTAGCCCTAGCCTTACAGGGAGAGAGCTGCAGCAGAAAGGACTTGCCCTCTGAGCTGTGATGGGGAGAGAGCTGCAGCAGAAAGGACTTGCCCTCTGAGCTGTGATGGGGAGAGAGCTGCAGCAGAAAGGACTTTCCCTCTGAGCTGTGATGGGGAGAGAGCTGCAGCAGAAAGGACTTTCCCTCTGAGCTGTGATGGGGAGAGAGCTGCAGCAGAAAGGACTTTCCTTCTGAGCTGTGATGGGGAGAGAGCTGCAGCAGAAAGGACTTTCCCTCTGAGCTGTGATGGGGAGAGAGCTGCAGGAGAAAGGACATTCTCTCTGAGCTGTGATGGGGAGAGAGCTGCAGCAGAAAGGACTTTCCCTCTCAGCCATGATAGGGAGAGAGCTGCAGCTCCTTGCCTTGCTGAGAAAGGATACATACCTAAGCTGCCAGCCTGAAGAAATCTAGCAGAGCAATGAATGAGGAGATCTCTGGATTAGAAAGATATTGTTATGTACTATATGATGTCTGATTTTCATTTTTTACATGAAACATGGCATTAAGCCTTTAACAATGACTTTTTTTTAAATAAGAGTTTATTGGAATTGCTAATTGAGTCCATTTAACTTGTGCTTCTAACGAAACTGCAGAGGGTAATTCTGAAACGTCAGTGGAAAGTTCTGAGATTCCTAGGTGTAATATAGCATAGCGTACGCCCCGGGGCTAGCTGTATATCTGCTACCCTCCTGTGCTCAAAAGCCTAAATAAGTGTCAGGACATGCTTGGGATAACAGGACAGAATTTCAGAGATTACTTGAATAATTGCTTCTAATTATAAACTATGTCGGGTAGGTGTGCCTGTCATGTAAAGCAAACCCGATATGGTCACTGGGCAGTCCTATCACTCTGTGTGTACCATGGGTGGATTGGCCATAGACCTTACAGGGAAATTTCCCGGTGGGCCGATGCCACCTAGGCCCTCCTCGCGGCCGCCAGTGGAAGTTTTTGTGGATGTATTTTGTGATGGACTGTGGTATTTGGCTCTGTTGGGGTGGTATAATGTGCCACAATATGGTATTGCTGGCCCTTCTTTCCATCAATTTGGACCCAACTACAAAATGGGGCCACTTTTAGTATTTTTTCCAGGGCCACTTTAAGTTCCCAGCCCGCCCCTGGTGTGTACAAATCAGACAGGTCCCTTCATAAATCTAGAAGCAAAGAACATAGTACATATAAAACAATTACTGTTGAAAGTGTCACATAGTAAGTTACCTTTACGGTACAAAGAACCACAAGGATATTAATCTATTGTGTTTTAGAAAGGTTTCCTATTAAGCGGTAACCTTTAAAGGGGCAGTAACATCACATCGCCACAGCAGCCAATCACTGGCCTCTTTGGGTGCACTGCTGAGGCCAGCGATTGGCTGCAGTGATCATGTGTGGGAGGGCCATCTGGGAGGGCGAGAGCAATGGGACGGGATCTGTCAGGTAAGTACATATCAGTTCCCAAGGGTTGCCTGGTTTCCTGCTGAAACTGGACAATGCCTTTAATGGGGTTGTTTTGTTGTATATGAAAGGACCCTGATGACAACCTGATCATCACAGGATGTGCAGACACCCAGAGATGAGCTAGAATCTGTGGAAAAAAAAGAAAAAAAATCAGACAATGACACCACAGAGCAAATAGAGCATTACATGGTGCCAATGGTTGTGTGGGGTCCTTCAGAGACCCTCTGGTGCAGGCCAGCGAGGGGCATCTCTACTTCTTTCTGAGGAGCAGCTACTGTAGTGACCAGGTATAGAGAAGGTTTCCAACCAGGAGAGCAAGACTCATACTGGTTTCACATGCAACATTTTTGTGAAAAAGGTGAATTTTTCCATGGCATTTTACTTGGCTAAAAACACTGCAGCTATATCTTGCTTAAAAGTCAAAATACTGAGTACACTGCATACAATGTGTGTTGGTTTGGGAGCATTCTGTGACTTTTTTTGGTCAGTATGCTGCTTTTTCTGGCATTTCTCCATAGGCTTGTTGATAAGGCTCGAGAAACACCCAGAAAAACACATATGCAAGGTCACTGTAAATGAAAAACACAGAAATGCTCATTTTGATACTTAGCCCGTGTAAAAGGTGCCAATGTTCACCCGAGGAACGAGCACACTCATTCATTGGGCATCTAAAAAAAAAAAAAATCAACATTCCTCTACAGTAGATCGTGCTGCCTAAACAGCAACCTTTAAAGGGGTTTTAGAAGTTTTTTTTTTTTTTTTTTTTTAACCGATGAAGTATCCTCTGGATAAAAATTAAGTCACTGGTCACTTGTTAAGTGAGATTTCCCCCCACAGAGGATTAGCACTATTTGGTTACGCCTATGTGCCTGCACATCCGCGGTGTCCGTCTCGGATTTCTGGAAAATTTCAGCCTCAAATTCCATGTTTGAACACGGCTTTAAAGGGAAGACTCCAAGAGAAACTGGTATACTTTGTTTTGCCTAGTACAGGCCTGAGGGGGCAGTATATGACACAGAGGTGACCTGTTACAGCTGCTGATTGGCTGCAGTGATCACATGCTCCTGTGTTGGAATGTCACTGCTGGATCGGGAGGTGAAAAATAGCAGAGGATCCATGAATGTTGTGTTTTGTTTTTTTTGAACAGCAGTTTTAACAATATATTAAAAAAAAAACCTTTAAGGCCAGAAATAAATGACATTTTTGCATTAGCCTCCTGGCAGAAGACAATAATGACTTTCATAAAGTGTGTTCTTCATCACAAGAACACATGTCTTTCATCTGCTTTCATCTCCTGTAAGTGACGGAAAGCTCTTCAAGAACTCTACACCACATATGGCTATCAGCTGTGAGAACAGTATAGGAGCGGATACTGTATAGGGCCATTTCTTAAGATACTTCATCTTCTAAGGTATACAGCTATTGGTGGGTGCACCTGGGACCCATTACCGGACCTCCATAGACCTTTTGATGTTAAATGAGCAGGAATCTGTCACTGGGAGGGAAAGGTACATTTTTAACATACTGTTGACTTAAAAGATCAACCTTTATGAGACCAGTGTGCATACGATATTCCACATGTAAACCCTGCTAATGGCCTATAATTTAATTTGTGATGGAGAAAAGGGTCTAAGACATAAAATATTCACTGTTTACAAGAAGGATTGGAAAAACCGCCATCAGAACCACATACTGTACCCTCCTATTTTCCTCATTTAAAGCCCAGATGAGCATTGGATACAGTATAATAGGCAAGAACTGTAATCTAATGCTTCATAAGCAGCAAAACAGTAATAGATGTAACCTAAAATATATATGACGTTACCCCAGTAACCATGTAAACTGCACCTAAACTGTCCAGCTGATTAGTTCACTATTTCTTTTAATAACCAGGCTGATGTCAGCAATGGCTTCAGATATGCTTGTGAACTAGAAAAGCTTAAAAGGGGTTATCCCATGACTGAAGCAAAAAAATTACATCATATAGAACATGACAAACTTTTCTTTTAACAAAGCTAGAACCAGCCCTGTACCTCACATGGATCCAAGGGGGTTATCTAAGATTAAAAAATGTCCCCCATGTGCCCGGGCCCCTCACACTAAATATACTTACCTTGTTGCTGCTTCTCCCCGTGCGCGGATGAAAACATGCGGCATTTTGGCAGCTCGGTGACAAGCCTTCCTAGCATCGTGGGTGATGCTAGGAAGGCTTGTCCCCATCACAGCCTGACATTGGCTGACCACCAACCCCCCCGACACCGGATGTTTTCATTCGCCCACAGGGAAAAGAAGCGACAGCGCGGGAACCAGGAGCGACTCGGGGAGCCTGGTAAGTAGATTTAGTGTGAGGGGCCCAGGCTTATGGGGGACATTTTTTTGTCATAGATAACCCCTTCAAATGGTGGCACAAACCTTATATGGCATCAGCTAAAGGGGGGTGTCTGTTTTGGACTATTTTTTTTTGTTAGTAGGTTCCCCTGACAAACTGATAACAGGGAATCAGTGCTAGACATCATGGAGATTAGCTGAAATCTGTGGGAAACCTAACAGTAAGCATTAGCAGCGACACCACAGGTAAATGTAAGCACTTCACTGAAATCAATAGTCTGTCTACGTAAAGCAAAGAGGTTCTCAAGACAAAGAGCTGATCTTTAGAGACGTTCTCTGCTAACGCTAATTGGTGGAGGTCCTGAATAAAGAGAACATTACCCTATAGCCTCATATATACAGGCACGGCTGAAATAATACTGGGGACTTTGGGAACTACTTTTACTAATTTAAGGGCCAACATGAATACTCCCTTCCATACAAAGGTAGTTTTATGGTCATCAATACAAAACCATCTCAAGATGCAGAAGCCAATAGCAGGTTATTTAGGAGCATTGGCTTCACAACGACAAAGAAACATTGCTATAAGTCTACCCAAACCTAAAGAAGAATGCTCACTTCTGTTCCTTACTTTTTGCCCAGCCTCTGGTGACTGAGATTTACTACCTCACAGGATCTGGACCTCTGTTTTACTTTAAAAAAAAAAAAAAAAAAACAGAAGATGGCACTGGAGACCATGAAAATGCACCATATACTCAACCACCAAGGTCAAGTACTTTACTTGATAAAGGTAACTGCACTAACACTGAATGTTCAGCTATGGTGGAGGGGGTCTTCAGATACTTGATCTTCTGTTTTCAAAGCATTTACTCTTGGCTAAACTGAGCAAGGGTGGAAGTGGACATCCCTTCTCTTACCCTGCAGGATGCCCACTATCAAAGTGAGAGAGTACCTGCAAACAAATCCAGTAGAACAATTTTTGAAGAATATGGATACCTTGACTAGTTTCAGTCTGGTGGTTCTCAGCTCATCTACATCAGTAATGAAATCAATATGGGTTAAGCCAACAAATTCTACTCTAAAGTCTCCTCATAAAACTTTTTAATCACTGGCCTGGAACTTTAGAACTATATATATTTTTTTGCTGATAGAAGAGGACTGGTCTCTGAAAAGGTCTACATCTAATGAAGGATATACATAAATTTTGTGCTTTCTGGCAGCGATTTCCCTTTGTGACAGTCACACGGGGACAGCAGGATATAGTGAATCTAGTATGTTGTATGGCCCTTGACCTCGGCTGAAAAGGGTCAAATTATATACTGTAGATAGTACGGAAGCAGAACAATGCAAAAAGCTTAGCATGAGGATGGCTATATGGAAAGGTAATGTGGTACAAGGGAAAAGTGTGGCTGGTTTTCCTCACACTAGTTTTGATAAATCAACTCTACTGTCTAAACAGTGATCTGCTGCCCAGAAACAGGGGAAATGTATGAGGACGAGAGATGGCAATAGTGAACCCTCGTCCTCGTACCGTGGAAGTGATCGCTGCATGTAAATCCAGCTCTTCATCCCTGCTGAACGGGCATCCAACTTTCAGAAAAGACATTTTTGGTGCTACAAGGTGAAACCATAATACAGAGATCTAAAACTGGTCTCCAAAGGACTGACTCATCTGAGAAAACCCTGTTCAAATGACCATTTGATCCCCCCTTTGTCCCATTCCCAGTAAACAGCTGATTTTGCGAGGGGGAAGCCATGACCAGCCAATAATTTCCCTTGCGACGGCCATTGCAGAGGAAATGTAGTATTGCATGGTGGCTATTCATGAGTGGCTGTCCATGTAATACAGAGACTGCTCAATGCCAGCCAACTAGAAGCTGTTCACTGATCAATAGATGGGAAAAAAATCTCAGAGATCATCTATAGTACTTTAGACCATTTTTTATTCCATTTCTGGCTTAAAGGCCATGTACACCTTCGGGGACAATATTCTTTTTTGTGAATGCATTTTACTCATTTTGGGCTAAAAATCATGTTTTCAATTGGCCTTTATAATATTGAGCCTGTCTCAAAGGGTTAACCGTTTTCCTAGCAGTGTGAATGGTATAAACCCTTATTTAAGCCACATTCTTAGCAGTAAGATAAGAATTGAGCTATAATGAGTATAAGGACGAGCTTCTAGATAAACTCAAAGCTATGCAGGGAAAACAGCTCATCATTTCTAAACACCAATTGAAAAAATGATTTTTAACTCTAAATGATTACAAATGAAATAATAGAAATAGCCACCAATGGTGTACATAGCTTTTAAAAGCTTATTAAAACATTTCAGAAAAACATCAACTGTGACTCCCTGGTTAACCCCACCGACTTTTCTTGACACTCAAGAGTGTTGAGAAAAGTCAATTTACAGCACACCAAGGTTGGACTGGCCCACAACAGGATTATTCATTGGGACCAGTGTTTGACTCCACAGTGGGCCCCAAAGGCCAAAAACCTCATTAGAAACTGCCTATGGAACCATTCACTAGCCATGGTGGTCTATTTCTTTGATTCAAAATGTATTAAACTTTATTGATGACATAAGAATTGGGCCCCAAGTATAAATTCCTCTGGTGGGCCCAAAGAACCCCAGTCGGACATTGCCAGACACTGCAATTTTACTATGCCCTAAAAGAGAGTGCTTGATAAAGTCCCCCTGTGTCTCTCATCTCTGCGTTCTCCATAGTTTGTTGGGCTAGCCAATGGTCATTTAGGAAGCATAAATAGTTTAAGGCAGGCACGCTCAACCTGCTGCCCTCCAGCTGTTGCAAAACTACAACTCCCATCATTCCTGGAAAGCCTACAGCTATCAGCCTACAGAAGGGCATGGTGGGAGTTGTAGTTTTACAACAGCTGGAGGGCCACAGGTTGAGCATCCCTGGTTTAAGGCATCATTAAAGTCAGAGTATTTGATGAATTGAAGTTATTTGAAGCACAAAAAGCGGTATTGATGCTGGCCCCCTCAGCAGTTGGAGACCCTGTCGCGCTACAAGGACAGCCCCCCTCATGATTCAGATTGACCCGGATGCAACATGAGAATCTGGTTGCAGTAAACTGCAAATTGTCAGAAACCACAACGAGCTGCAGACATCAGTATGGATGGGATTACACACACTTTTTTGAAGCCAAAGCTAGGGATGGATTCAAAAAGAGGAGAACTCAGTCTTTCCTTTACACTTGTCCTCCTATGACTCATTTCTGGCTTTGGTGTCCAAAAAACCTCAAGGTGGAAACCCATCCGATTCATTTTACATTGGGGTGGGATCAGATGACTATTTGCCCAAACTTTACCCGATTCTACCTTCACTAAAGGTATAGTGGGAGAACATTGATCAACACCTACCTGGAAAATCTCTGGTTCCTTTGAGAGCCAAATACTTAAAAGATAAATGCTCTCAAAGGCTTCAAACACAACTAAGGTTCCTGTGTACTTATAAAAACGATATAAACCTTTAACCAAGCAATATAGAGCCCATTTTATTGCCTTCAAACCCATTGAGCTTTTCCAAGAACCTTTAAACCAAACACACATAAAACATCATGTGCACTAGGCACGCGGGTGCAGAGCTCCTAGGAGCTGAACATGGCTGGGTTGAGAAACCTTGTGGTCAGGGTTAAGTACTGTATGCGTCCTGTGTTTCAGCTCTCAGCAGCAATTAGCTAGCATCAAGCAGGACTGTTAGATGTCACAGTGCTGGGACAAGGTGGACAGTTTCTACCTAACATGGTTCTCTTTACCTTCTTTTTCAGCGACTGCTCAATTTCTTGCAGCTGGGTGAGCGAGCTGCGCTCTATGACAGACACTTTGGTGTAGTCCTGCTTTTTGTTAAGCCTGTTCTTCCAGTCTTCCTCCCCGCTCTTCTTCAACAGAGCCAGCCTAAGAAGGAAGAATATGCCACATTGTTTGGGAGACATTCTTAGCAAGTCATGCAGTCCACAGAGACCTGAAAGAACATTTTACTATGGATTTTGGACAACAGCCTTATCGGTGCCGACAGTAAACGATGTCCTACTCCGCAAAGGCAATTGTCTAGACCCCTGGCATTTGGCTTTATGCAAGGCGACAGAATTTAGGCAATGTTAGCAAATTGTAGTGCCATCAGTCATACGTCAAGACTTGCCCTGCTTGTGAAGACAAAAATATGTTTTCTCAAGTACAAAAGATCTCAGATCCCTGCGCCCACAATATGTGATACACTCTCCTTACCAATGATCAGTTCTGATGATGGACACTGCAGAAATGGGAGTGCCTGGTCTTAAATATAGCTATCCCTCATGACCCCCATACCCTTGCATGCTCAGCTTGAGAACAAAGGATTGGGCATATCGGTAGCCAATATGCCCGATCATTCTTTCCTCTGACATCTTCCGTTGGAGAAGAGTTGGGACTCTACATTAGATGATTGACTATACACTTTAGATACACTATTAGCTTTTCCTCATGACCCCCATACCCTTACAAGCTCAGTTTCAAAACAAAGGATCGGGCAGGTTGATGGGCAATATGCCTGACCATTCTTTCCTCGGATATCTGCCGTTGGAGAAGAGCTGGGACACCACATTAGATGGTCAGCTATAGACTTTAGATAACTATCCCTCATGCCCCCCCCTAGCCTTCCACGCATGTCTTGAGAACAATGGATCGGGCATGTTGATGACCAAATATGCCTGACCATTTGTTTATCTGACACCTGCCATTGGAGAAGAGTTGGGACATCTCATTAGACGGTCAGCTATACACTTATACCTATCCGTCATGACCCCCCCCCCCATAGCCTTCCACGCTCAGCTTGAAAACAAAAGGATCGGGCATGTTGATGGCCAATATGCCTGAACATTCGTTTATCTGACATCTGGCATTGGAGAAAAGCTGGGACACCACATTAGATGGTGGGATGGCTAGTCTTGCTGAAACTGGGAGGTTTTTCTAACATTTTTCTATCATGTAGGGCTCCCTTACCGATATAATATACGGCCACGGCAACTTTCTCAGATCTTTATTTTTAAGCAGAAACGGCATTCATCAGAATGGGTGCAGGGGGTGCTGTATACCCAATATATCTTAGGTTTTTTTTTTTTAATTAATAAAATGATTATTTTTTGTGTTTTCTAATCAGGATACTAAACAATAAAATGAATACTGTGTGCGGTGGAGCTTTGTCTCTTAAAGCTACACACACGATACTATAGCTATGAACAGGAAACAACTCATGAGACGTAATGATGGTCAACAATAGGACACCAAACATTTACACCATTTCCGGACATCTGAGATGGAGGATGAAATACACTTGTCTACCAAGTCCAGAGACTACTTACATTTTAATAAGATTAGCGCTCAGACCCTGAAAGTTCTAAAAAAAGGAGACAGAAACTCATTGTATCCCCTAGGGCTGCGAAGGAAGAGAAGAACGTAGGGTCACAACAAATAATAGGACAACCTGGAAGCCTAGGACCGTGCGATCCGACGGGCACAACGCTGCAGCTATTGACTAAGTGTAACGGGAAACATATGATTCAGACTAGAAGATGATTCAGCGTTACCAGTCCCCACCGACTTCTCCAAGTACAATAAAGTGCACTGACAGCAATACACTGTACAGCACAATATAATAGTATACAATATAATGCACTTTAATAATCCATAAGATGCCTTCCCCTTCTAGTCTACAGCTCATCTGCCTGGCTTAGACATAGAATGACTGGTTCTGTCCTCTTAAATGTATTCATTTATAATAAGCGTTCTAGGTGGTCCCCATAATAGATTTCACCCAGCAGGTCTACAACCTCCTCACTACAGACAATGCATTAGGGATTCACTGTCCGTCTTATGCTTTAAACAATGCATAAAATTACCTGTCTCGGATTGACATGTTTTTGCCAGAAATGTCAAAATCCTCCTCTGAATTGGTGTCGGCGGCCGGGGAAATCTCCGCTCTCCTCTCGGGGGTCTTCCTCTCCTCTGGCTCTTCTGCTTGTGTTCTGCTGGATACCGCAGGCGAAGTGTGAGAAACTGCTTGTGATGTTGTGACTGTGCCAAGAGGTTCAGAGGCCGGCTCGACAATCTCTGCTTATTGTGAAGAAAAGCCCAGCGTTAGTGAGCAGTCACATGGCTCGCAGACTCGTAGACCCCCCCTCCACTGCTGTAATCTGCCAGCTGAGCTCATCCCCCTGGTTACACATGTGTTTCCTAAAAATTCTATCATTTCTAGGCTTCCAGGACCGGCCGTGCAGACATGTCACCGCCGCACTCCGCACCGCCGTCATTACGGAGAATTAATGCCGTGGAGCCTGTTGTTTGCAGGCAAATAAGCGTCTTATCCGCTCACCTCCTCCTGGCACGTACATTTCAGCAGGGTCTTAGCGAATCGCGGCAGAACAAATGCATAATGCCGAGCGCCGTAGAGTCCATGGGAAGGAAAAGTGCTTGTGAATGAAGGCTGCATGACTCACGGGAGGTGGCAACAGCCATAACCTATCCCTCGGGGCACCGGGGCAGGACCGCCACATTGTTGCAGAGCACAGGATGTTGTTAATGTACTGACGAGGCAAGACACAATGTTGACACTGTCAGACAGGACGGCAGCTCCGGGGGCGGCCAATAAGCTCTGGAGGTGTTAATAGTAAATAATTGCTACATTATATCCCATTATCTATCCAATATCTCACATTTAAGGGGTATTTCCATCTCCCCATCAATTCCACCTCTCCTGACATGTACTTGCATTCCCCACGTTAAAACAAATCTGCAGCGTCGTTTCATATAACTGTATGTTGTGCCATTCCTCTATTATTCCTGCTAGAAGTGCATGGATGAAAGTAAAGGTGGCAGTTAGCAGTTGGGGGGTGTCCCTGCACAGTCTTCCACTGGCAGCGCTTACTGGACATTGTGCGAGACTGTGCAAGGACACACCCCCAACTGGAAACAGCATCTGTAAACTTCTAGCAGCAATAAGAGAGGAACAGCACAACAAGAGTCTAAAGAATAGATGCTCCAGAATGGTCATTCCATGTGGAATACAAGCTGATTGTAAAAATATGTCAGCGCTATATAAATAAAGATCATCATCATTACAATTGTGCACCTAAACAGACATGTCAGGATCGGAGACAGGTCCTCTTTAAAGGGATTGAAAATACCCCTTTAATATAGGGGAGGGGGCAGAGGTCAGACCGCTCACTTTAGGAAGTTAGGATCTTCCGTTTTGTCCAGTAACAGCGCCACCCCTGTTCACAGGCAGTGTCTGGTACTGCAGTTCAGCTTATTTAAGTCCATAAAACAGTCCTTTAAAACTGTTCCATCTAGACCAGGGACACTCAACCTGCGGCCCTACTCCTATTTTAAAACTACACCGCCCACCGTGCCCTGCTGCAGGATAGCTGTAGGCTGTCCAGGCATGCTGGGAGTTGTAGTTTTGCAACAGCTGGAGGGCGGAAGGTTGGGTATCCCTGTTCTAGATTATCCAACACAGTATTACTAAACGCCTGCTGTGAGCTGCCCCGGCACCGTACTGACTGCACTTTATCTTCTAGCCATTGCCAGAGCCTGTATTCTGCTGACAGGAGCTGCTCCGGCTCCACACATGTATAGCGTTAGCACGGATCCGTTGGCACCCTTTAGGTGCCGGATCCGTGCTAACGCTAGTGTGAAAGAGGCCTAAAGGTCCTTTTACATGGGCCGATTATCGGCCGAAAAATCGTTCCTAGGACGATCGTTCGTCGGCTGATTGGATCTTTTGGTTTCTACAAAAGATCCAATCTGTCGGGCGCACATCGGCCTGTGTAAACAGGCGATGTGCGCCTGACAGTATGGAGCTTCCCGGCTGCACGAGCGATACAGCGATCACTCGTGCGGCCCGGCGCCGATTCATTGGGCCGTGTAAAGGCTCCCTGCCCGAGCGCCGATATCGCTGATCGGCGCTCGGGCAGGGAGACACATCGGCCCGTGTAAAAGGCCTTAAGAAAGGTGCATGATATAATCTGTAGTGATTGTCATTTTTCTTATCAGTGACTGTTTCTGTGAGTAAAAACCTCTCTTATTGTAGCTGGGTCATGTGACCAACTCCCTGACCTCCAACTGACCCAGGACAGAAAGCCAGTAACTTGCAATCCCATTACTTGGAAACTAATATAAGCGGGTGCCACTCTTAGAATGTGCTAACAGAGGTAGGTCCTGATCATGGGACCCCCCTATAATGCTACATGTACTAGGGGACGTGTATACTGCAGGCCCTTTCCATCAAGGAACACACAGAAGGGCAGATGAGATGTACAATCAGAGTCTGTAATATAATATATGAGGCACCAGGTAAATAGTCTATAATATACACCCACCTTACTATAATATAACCCTCCTTCACAGATATAGGCTAACACTGAAATCATTCTTAAAGAAGAACTCCCGCAAACATTTTTATTCTCTGACCTGTTCGAAAAGTGCATGATATAATCTGTAGTGATTGTCATCTTCTTATCAGTGACTGTTTCTGTGAGTAAAAACCTCTCTTCTTATTGTAGCTGGGTCATGTGACCAACTCCCTGACCTCCAACTGACCCAGGACAGAAAGCCAGTAACTGCTCTATTCATTCCTATGGGAGCCTCACTTTCAGTCTCATAGGAATACATAGAGAATTAGACTTCCTGTCCACACATAAGTCTCTGTGTGAGTTGGTGGGTCTAATTCCTAGTCACATGACACAGATAAGAAACTTCAGGATGATATAAGTCAAATATTTAGACACTGGTAAAAAAAAAATGACATTCACTACAGATTATATAATGTACATTTCTAGCAGGACATGGAATAAAATTTTTGCCGGGAGTTCTTTAAGTCCAACTCACAGTAACCCGACGGTAACTAATGGTACTCGCCACCAGGGGGAGCAAAACATGCACCAAAGAATGACTGAGCCCGGCCACTCGTCAGCCGTGACCCTGATCGATCAAATCCAGTGGCCTGAGGTGACAATTACCCTCACTCTCTGCACAATGCCTATTACCATCACGGCTCAGTGACAGAACCAGCAACGCTTCAGTCACCAGTGAAAACTAAAAATACTGGTGCCCAGTATGCCAAAAGTGACACTGGGCAATGGCACAATAAGGCTACATTCACACGAATGTATGTGTTTTGCAGTCCAAAAATTGCTGATCCATTGTAACAATGCCCATCCTAGTCCGCAAAATGAACAAGAATAGGTCATGTTTTTGTGGTGCTGTCCGCATCTTTTGCGGACCCATTGAAACGAATGGGTGGGCATCCAACCCGCAAAAAAAAACCAGAACAGACACGGAAACAAAAATACGTTCGTGTGCAGGTAGCCTTAAAATGGTGTACACACTGAAAGAAGAACGACCTGCAGCCCATCATCTCTTATAAAACTACAACTTCCAGCATGCTCTGCCAGACACAGGCTGTCAGGGAATCCTGGGAGTTGTAGTTGGATGGTGAAAGATTGCAGACCACTGGATCAGAGAATATGTGCCCAAAACATTAAAAAGCCCCAATGATGAGCACATTGTGCTTTCTGTCCAGTTTCGCAGTTATATCTGTTTCTGGATAAGCTGGGTGACAACCAATATACAAAACATTGCAGCTCAGACAGGGGTTGTAGTCCACATCGCTCAGAATCATAAAGGACCATGCATCTGCCCGTTGTATTTTTCATAAAATACCTACTCAATTCTAGTTACACATATTTATCACCAGTCGACTGGATAAGTTCCAGATCTGAGGGGATTTGACCATCGGAGCCATATACTTTAAAGGGCACATACTCGACTGCCACACCACTTAAAGGGCATCTGTCAGCAGACATTTGCCTATGACACTGGCTGACCTGTTACATGTGCACTTGGCAGCTGAAGACATCTGTGTTGGTCCCATGTTCATATGTGTCCGCATTGCTGAGAAAAATAATGTTTTAATATATGTAAATGAGCCTCTAGGAGCAACGGGGGCGTTACCATTACACCTAGAGGTTCTGCTCTTTCTGCAACTGCTTCTCCCCCTGCACTTTGATTGACAGGACCAGGCAGTGTAAGAGTCATCGTGTCTGGTCCTGTCAATTAAAGTGGAAACGGAACAGCAGCTTCAGAAAAAGCAGAGCCTCTAGGTGTAATGGTAACGCCCCCGTTGCTCCTAGAGGCTCATTTGGATATAATAAAGCATCATTTTTTTCAGCGATGCGGGCACATATGAACATAGGACCAACACAGATGTCTTCAGCTGCCAAGTGCACATGTAACAGGTCAGCCAGTGTCATAGGTACAAAACTGCTGACAGATTTCCTTTAAACTCCTCCTGGCCGCTTACCTTGTACCTAATAGGAACGAGGGTCCCCCATTCTGGCGATCAGTTGGAGTCCCAGCTTGTCCACTCATTAGGTGATAAATGCTTCACAGCAGAATACCCCTTTAACCTAGACGTGACTTCTACAGCAATCCGGACGTTACACGTAAATTTCCAAACTGTAAGGTGTTTCCCAGTTGCTAACACAATGCAATGCTTCCAGGACAATGACTAAGAGGCCGGCCTGCTCTTCAATTAGGATCAAAGTCCAGGATATAAGACGAGATGGTGATAAAGGCGGTGGTAAATATGCTGCGATGACAACAGGGGAATTCTGAGAAACCCACAAACACTGGGCGGCCATTACAAAGACCCTGCAGAGATCTGTGTACCGTGTACTGATTGACATGAACTTAAAGGGGGTTGTCTCATGCAGACAGCCCCTGCCCGTCCTTGTATTACATGGACAGACAGTCATCTGTGTGTCTGCCGTGTGATAACACGTTGCGGCTGCAGGAGAAACACTGAACGTGGTCGCATTGTCGCTGAATGGACCCCTTTAATAAAACTAGGATGCGAGTAAATTAAAGTTCCTGGGCTCCAACGAAAAATCCATAACAGCCTTCCCCTCCTCCAAGTATCATGTGCCATGTATAATACTGGTACGCTTTAACAGGGTTGGCCAGGATTTTTATACTGATGGCCTAATCTCAGGAGGTCAGTGATATCAGATCAGCAGGGGTCAGACATCCCGTACCCCTGATGATCAGCTGTTTCCTTGTAGTTCAGGCGCTGGAACTACACAGCTCTGTCCATTGTATAGTGGGTGAAGCTTGTAACTGCAGATATGATCTACATTCAGTTCAATGGGAGCAGCTCTGCAATTACCAGCTCCATCTACTACACAATGGACAGAGCTGTGTAGACTGTGAGGTTATGGGGTGCTGTACCCCCATTTATCCCGAGGATAGGCCATCAATATCAAAATCCTGGAAACTCCTCTAAGCTCCCTAAGCCCTCAGGGCTGGGAGCACATTATACCACAGCATAGCTACACCTCTGGGATCCTGAAAACTAGCTGATGCCAGAGTTAGTACTTTCTTTATATTCTCTATGAAGACGCTATAGACCTCACCTGATCTTGGGCTATTTCCTGGCCACTTATAGTTGAAATCTTCACAACATCCAAAGGCCAAGCATAAAACATTACCACTGGAGAACAACCTCTAAGCATTCGAACTGCTACATAGATAAAAAAAACTGCTATCCAGAAACACATACAGCTCCCGAACAAAGGGGGAAGGGGAAGAAAACAGCTGAATTGTCCTCAACATGTACCTGGTGACCAAACATGCAGTAATGCTCCTGAGCCCCCATACACATCAGATGGTCAGCACGGAGCACAGGTGGGCTCGGCCGACATTCATCGATCTGGATGACCAGCTTTAGGCCACCCATACACCGACAGCTGATTCTACTGACTCCACAGGGATCATGCACACTCAGCCGAAAATTAGGGAGGCAGGATATAACAATTGTAACCTATTATATTATAATACTATTCCAGCCAGTCTGTGTAATAGTAAAGTATGAATATATGAAGGGTACGGAAGTTGTCCCCATGACTGCAGAGCCGACATCGCGGGTACACTTCTGTCACCACCTTTATATTCACTGAACCGACCGAAATGCGTGCGGATAATCGTTTGGATGTAGTAGATAATTACTTTCTGTAACCTGGCCTCCAGTCATGACAAACGACTCTTCAACCTACATTTTACACTTTCAAATCAATACTACATGACCACCAAAAGCAGCTCTACAGTAAGGACCCTGCAAACACGCCTAATCCTCCTGGCCCGCTGAGACTACTAGGGGGCAGGAATGGGTTTAATCGTATACAGTACATTATCCAGGTTCTTCTAGGACAACATTTTGTAGCAAAAAAACATGTTTTGCACAAAAACCCATTAAAATACAGCAGCTTCTTACCCAGAGCAGTCTTCACGCTCCATGTGGTTCCTTCTGACTGCAGATTCCTCCTCTTGTCTTGCATATCATCCACCTGTACCTGCAGGGCGCTGTCTCCGGTCGGCTGATCTCTACGTACAGCAGGTTGTAACACTGTCTTTTGGCTGAATAGCTCTGCCGTGCTCTTACTTGAGATAACATGTCCGTGCATCTTCTGGTCTCTTGCAGGTTCCTCCTCCCTTGTAACATCCAGAGCAGGATGAGCAGCTTCCTTCTGAACAAAGCTAGATTTTCTCTGGCTGCTGCTATCTTCTGCCACAGACGCTCTGCTCTCGTCAAACACCGGTTTCCTCAATTCTTTGTCTTTGACTTTATCGGCAGCAGGAGAACTCCACGATTCGGAGAGCAACAGGCTTCGCTCTGTAGTGTTTCCTGTCTCCATTGAAGTGTGAAGAAGGGCTGAAGAGCTGGAGACACCTGATAGTCTCTCATCATAATTAGATGACTTTGTGACATTCATGTCCCCGGGATAGACAGGAGACGACCGAGACGTTAAAGTCGCCACAGATGTTACCACAGTTGGAGATAATGGAGCGATCTTTTCACCTCCGTTCTTGAACTGCGCAGACAACAAACCAAAAACACATGTCAGCCGGCGGATACAGCTCCATGGAGGAGATGGATAAAAACCAAAAAACCATAAGCTAAGTGGACAAGTTAAAAATTGAACTAAGCCAAGATGATAAAAAAAAAAACATATTTCATACATCTACATAGCTCAATGTATGTACAGCAGTCGCTAAACATACAAGGGCCTCAGGATACAATATTTTCAACATAATGGTCTTTCCTGACCCATCATAAGTTGAAACTAAAACATACAATGCCTCAGAGTCAGATCCAACAAATCAATACGACCATTTCTCTGGTAAAACATCTATACTGGTTGTCTAGTAGCTCCTCCACAGTACTACGTGTCCTGTACTGCCCCGTCTGCTCCAGGATGAGCTGCTCCTTTGGACTTCAGGTCAGTGTGGCTGGTACAATGAGTTCTATACAGGACCCTGAAGAAGCTCCTGTCCTCGTCATAGATGGTGATTTAGAGCCCCCATCATCTATCCCTAACTGTTACATGTAAGGACTTGCTTTATCGGTCTTCGTTATCAGCTTATTTTTCTTAAATCTTCACTTTCTCTTATGCTAGGGTGATATTTTGGGTCTCTGGAACCAATTATTAGTTTAGCATAGAGATACAGACTCTAGTTACAATGGGTTCAACATACAATGGTCGTCCAGGAACTAATTAATATCATACCTTGAGGGACCACTGCACACGGTTTCCTAGTCCCGAGGGTACAGTATTAGTACTGTATTCCAGAATTTAAAAAGGGTTGTTGCACGAAGACAGTCCAAGCCCAGATGCCATACTAGTGCATAGAAGGAGATCCCCTTCTCTGGACGCCATATGACCCAAAACTATACCCCTGTTCCATAGGACTCAAGGCGTCCTCATATTACAAGGACAACCACTGATCTGAATGGTCATTACATAATACTTTATTTTCCCTGCAAGGGCCCCTTCAGGGGAAATGCCTGGTTGACTGAGGCCTCAATCAGCAAAATTAGCTGTTTGCTGGGGGTGCCGGGAGGAGGACCAGGGATGATCAGCTGATTGTCTTGGTGGCCACATTTTAAAAGGTGATGAATCCTTAAAGATTTAAATCTTATAAATTACAGATTTCATTCTTAATATGGAAATCCGTTAACATATTCAAAGATACTAATCCTGGAAACTGAGGGACTATGCTCGTCAACACTAGGGTGAAAAATAAGATATCTTGAGGGAATGGTATTGACTTCTTACAATGGTTGGACCTTTTAGCCCCCCATTTCTTCTCCTGGTCATAACATTGTATTTCAGTAGATAAAGCTTTACTTCACACTACTTTTCACAATCACTGTCACTTATAATAGTTGGAATTCTGGGATAGCTGCCCAATTAGTAGAAAAACTGACTATCATAGGATCTGGAAATGTTATTTTCCATCTATATTCAATATTCCAAGGGGGGGGGGGGGGACCACCAGTGCGTGTCTTTTCAATTTCCCTCAAAAAATTGCACGGTGGTCAATTTTCGTAACATTCTTGTCAGTGTGTTCTTCCACGTCTATAATAATTACATATTATCCAAGTTAGGTCTCTAGGCCTGTTAAAAAGGCTGCACACTGACTTATAGCATATTTCCCTTACATATGATGGCATCAAAGGCTCATTTGCATATCCTTTTCCCCAGAAATCCAGAGGAAAATTACCTGAATTATAAGACTCCTCATGCTGACTAGGCACTCTCCATAAGCATGTATCATATAATAATTACTACATTATGCCACAAGGAAAGTGTGGAGCAGGGGCAGCTACAGACTGTAGGAAGCCCTTGTGCAAAAACAGTAGGGTGGCCCTACGCTTTTAACAGTTCATTTATCAAGAATGAAGGCCTTGTCACAGGGCTCCATGCCCCTTCCTATGACTGTCTAGTTAGTCCTTCATCTAATGGATGGGTGCCCTTTTATTTATAGTGGTATGGGCCCCTTTGCTCAGAGGGCCCCTGTGCAGAAGCTCACAATGCATCAATGATATGTCTGTCCCAAGGATTGATGTCTGTAGTACTGAAAGCTTCATTAAGGTTATATTCTTGCAGCCTTCAGCAATACATATCATTGCTACTACTTTTTGCGGTGCACTTATTTCAGGCCCTAGCCTACCTATAAGATATAATCCATCTATTCTTTTATTACATCTTGCAACACTGGTACTGTGGAAAAGACAGAGAAATGACGAGAAGAACCTTGAGGAGCCAACAGTGTCATGTGGGCATAAACAGGTCATTTATTACATGTGCTCCTAAGAGCAATCCTGGTGGCGCCACGTGAAACCCATACTAATGGAAAATAAACCTTTGCATCAGAGGTCTGGGTATTCACTCTAGTAATCACCACTGGTTCTTTCACATGTGAATATTCTTCTGGATACAGAATACTTGAAATTTCTTCCCCACTCACGCCAGGTCTAAAAAAAGTGGGCATTGCGTGGGCAGGCCTGCCTCATTCATCATTTTTCACCGCCTGGTTTACAGTGCTATAAATAAAGGAGGAGATACCTGTTCAACTTCACCCAGAGTAACCGGCTGAGTCTGATAGCGGGCGTTCATCCTCCTCTGTCGGACATCCATCCTGCTCCGAGTCGATTTCTCTTTGGTGACCGGTTGGGAGAGTTTATTGAATAAGGCCATCTTTTCAGCCAAGGACAGAGAAGAAGAATCTGGTTCCTCGGGGCTACTAGGTTCTGCCTTGGTTTCCTTCGCGATTTCTGGTTCTGCCTTGGAAGCAGCTTTGTGATGCATAGATGCCTGTAAACTAAAATAGACCATAGGAGAGAAGGTGCATAAATAACAAGTCCACAAAGACAGATGTCCACCACCATAAAACCCCATGCTGCAAGACACAAGACATGCTGAACCAATCACATAAAGCTTTAAAAATGTCAAGAGTGTGTACACATTCTGACGCAAGCAGAGCTGGGCTTACGTTTATTACATACCATTTAACACTGGTTTGCATGTCTGATTTACACTAAAGTAATATATTTAAGGCTTGCTAAAGCAAAGTCACTCATATTGAATATCTCAAGATGTCCACTTTAGCCACAAAAGTTTTTATTCTCTGACCTGTTATAGAGGAACATGATGTAAACTGTAGTGAAGGTAATCGTCTTACCAGTTTAAGTTATAACCTCCCTTCTGATCCTCAGCTGTGTCATGTGACCAACGCTCATTCTTTCCAAATAACACAGCATCTTATGAGTGGACAGGAAGCCAGTTCCTTTATGTATTCCTAATGGGAGCCTCAATATCAGGGTTAGGGCTCATGCATACGGCCGTAGCCGTTTTTGCGATCCACAAGAAATGAATACCGGCCGCATGTGTTCCACATTTTTTGGAACAGAATGTTTGGCCCAAAATAGAAAAGTCCTACCCTTATACATAATGCAGACAAGAATAGGACATGTTCTATATTTGTGCGGATGCCACGGAACAGAAAAAAACGGACCCATTGAAGTAAATGGGTCCGCATCTAACCCTCCACAAATGCAGATCGGATGTGGACAAAAAATACGTTCGTGTGCACGAGCCCTTATGGGAATGAATAGAGAAGTAACTGACTTCCTGTACGGTGTCAGTTGGAGATCAGAATGCTGGTCACATGACACAGATGAGGATCAGAAGGGAGGTTATAACTCACAAATACAGTTACTCGTAAGAAGATTACCTTCACCACAGTTTACACAATGTATCTTTCTAACAGGTCAGGGAACAAAAAAAATTTGTGGGAGTGCTGCTTTAAAGATGCATTTGCTATCATAAGAATTGATAGCATATCACTAGAGGAACATCCAGAGACCTATATCTATCCTCTTTATGGATTACAAGATGTCAACCAAGGTATGCATGACAGTGTCTGGGAGTTATGAAATATAGAACAAACTTAGGTATTTGTTTCCAGGAGTTTGTTTCTTTCTTCAGTTTTGGATTTATGTCTGTCTATTGGACTGATCTGTAGGAAAACTTGGCAAACAAAAATCTGTCTATGGAAGGCTGGATCACTGTACTGCAAATATGGTATGTGAACGGGATTGTATATTTTATCTAAATCTCCAGCACCTGAAAAAGCACATATAAACCCTGCAAAAACCTGTTAAGGATGGTGTTTAAACAGAACGCCTGCTCAGAAATTGAGAAGGCGCTGTAGCTGCCGGGTGCCTGCTGTTTTGCACAGTACACTCAGAGGCAATGTCCATGGTCGGAGTCAATGATGGACATTTAACCCCTCAGATGCCATGGTGAATTACAACCATGACATCTGAGCAGTGAAACCCTGGAAAAGCTGCACTCCCCAGGCCCAAACAGCTCCCCCGCACAAGGATTGAGTGAGCCATGGCAGGCTGACGGATCTGAGGCCTGCCACAGCATTGGTTTTATGGAGCCCAGCCTGAAGCAGGACTCCATAGGAACACTGTAAATCTGCCCTAGGCCGCAATGGTAACTCATTGCGGTCTATGGGAAATGCAATTGAATGTTTAAGTCCCCCTCTTTAGTTCAGTGCTGTGAAGTAACTTGTCCTCATGTTTGATTAGGACAGGTTTTGTGTGTACTAATGGAATGGCAGCCATTTTATTTCTCCTAATAATTGCTTCCTGGACAAACTGAGCCATTATAACGAATGAAAGGCATTTTGGAATATATTTAGAATAAAGTAATATGTAAGTATTTTCATTTTCTTCATTACAGAGAACCCCTTTAACTTCAGCAAGAATCACCACCCACTAGAATAGAAGTCTCAGCTGTCTAAAATGGGACAACCCAAAGAGTGCACCCGTAGTATTTGTCCCTCCTCTTTGACAAAATCCACCAGAATCAAAATCCGCAGAGCCACCCTACTACAGCGTAATAATGTTAGTATATGTTTATTCTTGTGATCATGTCCTTAAAAGGGCATCTGTCAGCAGATTTGTACCTATGACACTGGCTGACCTGTTACATGTGCTCTTGGCAGCTGAAGGCATCTGTGTTGGTCCTATGTTCATATGTGCCTGCATTACTGAGAAAAATGATGCTTTAATATATGCAAATGAGCCTCTAGGAGCAACATTACACCTAGAGGCTCTGCTCTCTCTGCAACTGCAGTCCCCTATTCTCTTTGATGGACAGGGCCAGGCACAGGTTTACACTGCCTGGCCTTGCCAAAGAGCAGAGGGAGTGGCAATGGAAGTTACAGAGAGAGCTGAGCCTCTAGGTGTAATGGCAACGCCCCAGTTGCTCCTAGAGGCTCATTTGCATATATTAAAACATCATTTTTCTCAGCAACGCAGACACATATGAACATGGGACCAACACAGATGCCTTCAGCTGCCAATTGCACATGCAACAGGTCAGCCAGTGTCATAGACGCCCGACTATGCCGGATACGGTAACTCCGGTAGTCTGCAACTGATGAAAAATCTAATGCAGATATGTATTACCAGTCAGTTTTTCCATCAGCCATCCATTTTTACACCAAAAATGAATGAATGGGGAACTGGATAAGGGTGCATTCACACAACCATATCAGATCTGCAAAATACGGATGCGGTCCGTGTGCACAAAATGCTTTTCGCTGGCCCATTTGAAAAATGCCTACTCTTGTCTGCATTTTTTGCGGCCACATAGGAATGATTGTGTCTGTGTGCGATCCATAAGAGGAGGGGATCAGACCCGGAAAATAAACCTGGCCTTTTCAATGCAAAAAACATTTTCTACAGACTGAAAAACGAGAAGCATTTTGTTTTCCTGCAAAAAACATCCGTCATTACAACTGACGACAGCAGATTCATTTTCATGCAGTAGAAATCCAGACGTCATTTTCCAAATGGAAAGACAGAAGGAATAAATTTTAATGAGACGAGTATTATACCATATTAGAAGTCATGCGTCCACACCGTACACACCGTTATAGAGTCAGTGTAACTGCAACAGTTGGTGTTAAAACCAAGGTTAATAATTAATGGGGCATCTGCCACATTTGACCGTCGTTCTGTTTGGCATGCAAGACACGTCCCCCCTAGTACCTGATACGATGCACACAACTCTTAGTTACAGTGGGACTAGGGACTCTTGGGGTTACAGTGTGTGTGGTCACCGTGTGTGCGGCAGGGCTAGGCTTGCTTTAACATTGCAAAAGGGAAAACAGAAGAATTGCAAATGAGCCGAGAGGAAAGGGGGGAAAAAAAAGGTAAAAAGCAAAAGGAAAAAATATAGCATGTAATATTAATAGCTGTGCTGGAGAGAGAAAACTGTATGAACATATGAAGAGCCCACAACTAGTACACAACACGAAGGGAAACCAAAGATAAGCAGCAGAGTCCTACAGAGATAGAATGACATGATATTACGTGAAACACAGAACTGAAGCTTTTATGTCTTGCAATCCATATACTTTAAATCTGCCTAGTGGAGTATATGTGAGTATATATCTATTACTGCGTAACCAGACAGATGTGTTATGTCTTATTATGTTGATGGCCATAGTATAGTTTATAAAGACTGACCTGCAATTAAAGGGGTTGTCCGGGTTCAGAGCTGAATCCGGACATACCCTTAATTTCACCCAGGCAGCCTGCCTTACTAACACACACTGCTGGGTGAAGGCTTCCGCCCAGCAGTGTGTTCGGTGACTTCACCAGCTCTGATGGGCTGGTTTTAGCGATGCCCTAGCCGTTATACTTGGTAGGGCAGCGCTAAAGCACGGCCAATCAGTGCCGGTGACGTCACCAGGCTCACTGCAGGGCGGAAGCCTCTGCCTGGCAGAGCCCGGTTCGTCACCTGAACTGGGCAAAATGCCTTTGCCCTGCGCGATTTAGCGCAGGGCAAAGGAGGGCATCAGAGCATGAGATGCTCCGATGCTAACATCAGGCGGGCTGCCTGGATGAAATTAAGGGCATGTCTGGGTTCAGCTCTGAACCCAGACAACCCTTTTAAAGGAGTTCTCCGGGATTTACATACTCGGGATAGATCATCGAGATTGGTGGGCTTCCGGCTCCCCCGCTGATCAGCTGCTTGAGAAGGCCGTGGTGCTCCAGCCATCCCACAGCTTACAGTATAGCAGCTATGCTTGGTATTCACTTGAATGGGCTTAGCTGCACATAGGCCAAGCCGCCGATGAACGTAACGTCACATGGACTAGGAAGAGGCTTAAAGGGAACCTGTCAGCTCCGAAAAACCCCCTGAACTAGAGTAAGCGGTGTATAGTGTAAGTGATGGTGAATCCGATTATGTAAGTTTTATCTTCATACTCACTTCCATTCCGACGCTGTGCTTCCACAAACCTGCAGTAAAATGCACTCAGTGGACTCTTCTTTGAGTCGTCTCCATTATGTGAGTGAGCACTGGAGTCCACTGAGTGCATTTTACTGTAGGTTTGTGGGAGCACAGAGTCAGAATGGAAGCATGAAGATAAGAATTACATAACCAGACTCAACGTCACTTACACTATACACCGCTTACTATAGTTTGGAGGGTGTTTCAGAGCTGACAGGTTCCCTTTAAGCACTACAGAGCGCCGTGGCCTCTTACTACAGCTTATCGGCAGGGGTTCCTGGGAATCAGACCCCCACCAATCTCATATTAAGGACCCATTCTGAAGATAGGTCATCAATATTATTGGATAACCCTTTTCTAAATGGCATATATAATTACATACAGTATACGGCCATAAATTGCAGCTACAGAGGAGAAAGCAGCCAGGTAGAAGAAGTCAACTGTAAGGTAAAGGGTGCATTATTTTGAATAGCAGTCAGGTATGTTCCCAAAATGTCAGTATCCATTGTGCACAGAGGCATGGCTCCAGAACTCCAATGTGCTGTTCAATATATTCCTGTCTTATGGGTAATGGAGGTCTTAGGAGCCTGGGTGTAACCGCTACCTCTGCGCACTATAGAAAAGCCCCTGACTTTGCACAAATAACCGAGTGGCTACAACTCTCATTGTAACCAGGAGAACATTATTGTTCCAGCTTCACGTCATCTTTTCGTTAATTACTATGTAGCTAAAGTATCACCAGCTCACATTTCAGGACACGCAGTGCACACTCTACTCGGTGCTAGAGGGATGAAATAATGACCTATTTTTTCCTGGAAAAGCCGAACACAGCGCAGTTCAAATGATTCATGTCTCAATTCCCTTTGGAAACACAGTGCATCTCGCTCAGTATCCATCATTTTGGCAGACGTGCTGTGAAGTGCCCCGGTCCCTAAGCTACAAGTACTTAATTCCCCCCCCCCCCTAATAAACTGGGAACACAGCCCAGCCCCCTTCACTACAACAAGCAAGGGCCGCGCCAGCACTTACGTTGCAGCAATCACTACTTCTTCGGTGGTGACGGGCTGAGTATGGGACCGGTCCTGCATGCGCCGGAGCCTCCTCTCCACGGCTGCATTTTTAGAACGTGGCCTGGTGGCTTTCGGGTCCACAGTTTTTTCCATTTCCTGAAACACAACAGATTTCACCATAATTAATTTCTTCTCAGCCTATAGGTCACTTTACTTCTGCAATTAAACATGCAAACACTGGCATAAGGACAGATTCCAGGGCATTCGGAATAGATTTCACGCATTAGGGAAGGAAATGTTGGCACAACAAAATATACGACTGGTAAAAAGAGATAAAACATGTTTCTTGTAAGTACACGACTGTGATATCAGGAAGACATGAAGCCAGGATTAAAAGTGTCTTGGCAGGAAACGTATTGCATTTTGCTAGCAGCAATGCCAAGAAGAACAATGGAGCCCCTTGGCGATGTAAGAATAGGCAAAGGAGAAACCATTTCATAACTTCCAATTGTAACAGAGCGGATTAAAGGGAACCGGTCAGAAGATTCATGTTGCCATAAACACAGGCTCCCTCATTACAAAGCCGGGCATGGGGAGAAGTGTCCACCGAGTGGCTCCACTCCTGCACCTCCCCCATACCACTGATTCTTTCTAGTTGCCATTGCAGTGTAGTGAGCCTATGAAGCAGGCTTAGCATCCCTAGTCTTGGTTATGTGTTCTTCCTGTGCCTTTGGTTGGTAGCCCTATACTTTTGTTTTACATGTATGTCTGATGAGCATTTGCTATCTGTATAGTTACAGTCCTATTACTATTGACACATTCTGTATGTTGTGGCAGAATAAAGATCTTTTTATTATGGCATGTGTTGTGCGTTTTCTTATTATTAGGCATCTTCTAATCTTTGAAGGCGCCTAATTTAATACTTTGGGAGTATTTGCAGGTTATGTCTTTGCAATGAGAGAGTGAAATACTGACACTCTGTCTGCTGCCTGTGGTTAGTGCAGCACGATCTTTACTGACAGGTTCCCTATAAAGGGATAATCTAGGTATAGAAAAACAGGATCCACTATTTTTCCCAGAAACAAAACCCTTCTAGTCCATTTATTGCTGTTCATCTCCATCCAATTGGATAGAACTTAACTGCAGTACCAGGCATGACCTTTGGATAAAGGCGGCGTTAATGTTGAGAAAGAAAGATTTTTATTTTTAACAACTCAGTAATACTACAGTAATAAGAGCTTGCAAATGTCATTGAGCATGATTGTCCTTCTTGCTCTTCAGCCTAAAGCCTATAATACGCAACCCAATTGAGCAAGCGCTCCCTCCTGGAAATCGCCTGCTTTCTAGCGGAAGACCGCTATTACATGCAGCGATCACCTCCGCAGCATGCTGGAGGAGCGATCGCTATGCCATTGCTCGTTCCCATGTTACCTAGTGATTTGCAGCGTGCATAAAAATCACAATTGTCAGATGTTTTCTCGTCCATCAGACAATCGGTGGCAGTATTATACTGCAAGATGATCACTACGAACGCCGGTTAGCAAATCATATGAACGCCGGTTAGCAAATCATACGAACGCCGGCTAGGGGTATTCCCATCTCACAAATGTAGTTTGTATAATTAGATATAGCCATACCAATATTATTACTAATAGAATGTATTTATATAAAATGTACCGTTTAGAAGATTTGCCTATTTGTATATCCATTGTCCTACATACATCAGTCAGGCTGTTGCCCCTAGTTACAACCACCACAGCCATGTAGTAGTGGTGGTCAGCTTGTTCCTTTTCAAACCCGCTCTGAGGTAACTGCTGTATTGTGAACACACATTGCATGAGCATGCGGAGGCACATCTTAGGGTTGTAGCATTTATGTCTGCGCTTCCAAAAGGCAGAGAAACGGATCCTGTTCCAAGATCAATTCATCCCTATGGGGCAGGATCCATTTATAAAGTCAGATATGAAAGTACCCTAAGATGTGTCTCCGCATGCTCATGCAATTTGCGTTCACAATACAGCAGTTACCTCAGAGCGGGTTTCAAAAGGAGCAAGCCGGCCACCACTACTACATGGCCGCGGTGGTCGTAACTAGGGGCAACGTCCTGACGTAAATACATTCTATTAGTAATAATATTGGTATGGCTATATCTAACTATACAAACTACATTTGTGTGATGGGAATACCCCTTTAAGGCCTTGCGCACACAACAGTGCCCTTAGTTCAGTCCACAAACAGATTTGCAAAACAGGGATGCCTTTTTTGAGAATTTGCCCTTGTGTTACCCTTGTGTTGTCTGTACTCACAGCTCCCTGGTCGTCTTCTGCCGGTGTCGCACTGTGTACGTGCACACTATGGCCTGACGCTGTGCAACATCCGGTCATATTGCATCAAAGCGCCGGCAGAAGACAAGGGAGTGCAGGGACGGTGTGCTGGAAATGTGAGTGGTTGCGCTGTCCATAGCAGGAGAGGTAAGTTAATTTATTTATGTCTGATCGGAGGTCTGATCCAAGGTCCCGCAAGCAAGGGGGACGCTAATTTGGGCATCTCATCTGAGGTCCGATGAGGAATGGGGATCTGATCTGAAGTCTGCTGAAAAATAGGTGTCTCATGAAGATCTGATTAGCAATGGGGTCTGATTTGAGGTCTAGTAAAAACTATGTTTTTTCTTATTTTCCTCCTCTAAAACCTTGGTGCGTCTGATGCAGGAAATACAGTATATTACTAATAATCCTGCTCAACAAGAGATCGAGCTTTTGTGTCGATCATTGTTAAATGGAGAGCAGCCAGGCATAAATATTAGAGATGACAAAGAAAAAATATTCAATAGCAGCAATCAAATACGTCAGAGGCTTGATGTGCATTAAACTGTACCTGGATGGAAAAAACAAGGTCTACTATTAAAGCAATCACTGGTAGATGAATGAAACTATTGAGTCGTGGGGAGCAATAATTAACTTCTCTTCTATATTGGAATACTGCCCGAAAATGATTCAGCCCGTAATAACATGGTCTTCAGAATAAACCTGGACAGCCATGGAAAGGAGCAGATTCTGTCTGTGTAAAAGGACATATCAGTTTTAACAATGGGTAGCATTTTACTTACCCTGAACAAAAGCCTCTTTGCAGCGACACTAAGTTTTGCCCTTTCGTCCACCTTTGCTTCTTCTGTGGGGAAAGAAATTTAAGGAATCAAATTCAGTGAATTAGTAAATAACCCCCATAGTATTCATTAACAGAAATAAGTCTATATTAGTCATTTTGTGGCGCAGATTGATGCGCAAAGGTTCTTGCGACTTTTCCCTGCTCACGCCAGGTCTACAAAAGTGGGTATGGTGTGGGCGGGGAAAGGGGAGGGCCAGCAGGCCCCTATCATTTATCATTTTCTACACCTGTTTTCAGGTGTAGAAAATGGTCTAAATCAGGCATGCTCAACCTGCTGCCCTCCAGCTGTTGAAAAACTACAACTTCCATAATTCCCGGACAGCCTACAGAAGGGCATGGTGGGAGTTGTAGTTTTACAACAGCTGGAGGGCCGCAGGTTGAGCATCACGGGTCTAAACCTACGCCAGCAGGGGAGTTGGAATAGATTTAGAAGCGGCGATGGATGAGCCCAAGTTACGCAGAGGCCGGCACCTCTACATAACTTTGGCGGATCCACTGTCAGCGCAGGGCATTAAGACCAGCATCTAAAACGTCAGTCTTAAGTGACCTCCCAGGTATGTACACGTATGAACTTGATGTGGCATAGGATAGAATGCAAGTGGTGTTGAAATACAAAATTTGAATGGAAATTGCTAATATAATTGAGCAAAAAGGCTATGATTTAAAGAGTAACTAACTTTTTTTGTTCACTCAGATAGACTGTGTAAGTGCATAGTAACTAATAATGTAGGGTGCATTTACATCACCGTTTAGCTTTCCGTTCTTCTCATCCGTCAAAAGGAGAGGGAGGAAAAAAAAACAAAAAAAAACAAACAGGATTCAGTAAAAAAACGGATCCTGTTGCATCAGTTGTCATCCCTTTGAGCCATTTCAGTCTGAGATCCGTTTTTTAGACGGGGAAAATAGTCCTGCATGCAGTACTTTTGTTTCCATCTAAATAAACGGATTTCAGACGGAAATGGCTCAAACTGATGCAACAGGATCCGTTTTTTTTTTTTACTGGATCCTTTAAAAAAAAAAAACGGATCCATTTCAATGCTATACATAAGGCCTCAAGCACACGAACGTGTGCCGGAGGTGCCCATGCTGCGGGCCGCTAACTGCGGTCCGCAATGCACGGGCACTGACCGTGAGGCCACCGCATGCGGACTGCGGACCCATTCACTTGAATGGGGTCCGCGATCCGCACCGCAAAAAAGTAGTGCTTGCGCCCATAGCCAAATGAATTTCATCTCCGTCTCCAAGGACTACGTAGACTAGTGTGGGGGCGGCGCTAGCAAGAAGCGCTCGCCCCCGCTACGGTCAGATGTTCCCAGTAACATATGGTCACACGGTATACCTGCGCCATTTCAACTGCATCTATACAATGTGACCACATGGAACTGGGAACATGTGACCGTGGCGGGGAAGGGCGCTCAATGCTAGAGCCGACCACACTAGTTTAAAAATGGTCTACATAGTCCTTGGAGACGAAGACAAAATTTATTTGGCAACGGGCAGTGGATGACAAGTTTAGGGACTGTACCACATGATCTTTGTGCAGGGAAAAAAAACTGAACCAGTGAATGAAATATAAAGTATAATATATATAAAGTATATAATTTTGGCATGCTGAAACATCAATGCGTACTGGAAATTGCACAACACAAATAACATGACATTCTACAATTAAGCACATGCAGCATATGTAATACAGGGCAGAGTCTTAAAGGAACAGGACTTGACGGGACAGGCAGTGACGAGGACGAGCTTCCCTTGCACCGCGGGTGAGGCTAGGGAGGGATGTCCCCGTCAACGCCTGCCATTGGCTAATCCTCCCTTCCCCGACACAGGAGGTATTCATCCACGCACGGGGAGAAGCAGAGGTGGCCGTGTGGGGACCAGGAGCAACGCGGGTGTCAGGGAGAAAGTTAAGTACAGTGTGTGTGAGGGGCCCGGGCATATGGGGGAGCATTTCAGGGGTCGGACAACCCCTTTAACCTAGAAATTAATAGTGCAACAGGAGATACATTTAACCCAACTGATTGGAAGACTGCAGCATGCTCTCTTACTGATGTGTTTCCATCATGGAAATGGGCAGGGCCTAGTCCAGTGGTAGGACATAATGATCTTTTTGATCTACTTCAGAGAGGACAGAAGGGGAGGTTACTGCTGCAGCCAGTTGTCTTACAGTCAGGCAAGAATTATGAGTAGGAGGTGGTAATAGCCAACATCCTGGGACAGAGAAGAGTTCTTTACACACTTTTAATTGAAAGATTTGCTTGGATTTTTGGTGCATTTACACAATAACCCCATAGAGTTTTTAAGAAGTACACTTGCCTTCAGCTATCTGCTCTGGTGGAGACGGAGATGGATGAAATGTTGTCCTGTGGGAAATAACACAATCTTTAACAAGCCCTTTTAAAAAAAAAAAAAAAAAAAAAAAAAACTCTGTTCTGATAATGTAAAACTCATGCAAAATGCGAATAAATTCACTTCACAGCAAGCTCACAAAATAACACAAAAGTGCAATAATAGGCATTTTAAGGTTTTTATGCTTCTGTGTAAAGCTACAAACTACATAAAACTAAAGCAGTGATTCCATATTATAAAATAAAAAGTATAGAACTAAGTACAAAAACAAGTAAAGCGGTTTTTAACTTCGGTCATAGGCTCAAGATGCCAAGCAAAACAAAATGAAGCGTGATCTATTGGGCCGCTGCCTAAAACACATGGTCATGCCATTCAAACACTGGCCTCGAATGTGCGGCCTCTAGCGCCTACCTATCTGTTTCTTTTCGTTCAGCTGAAGTTACAGGTTGGGTTCTAAATCTCTCAGAAGTCTTTCTATTGTCCCCAGGAGAGATATAAAGTCTTGGCCTTCGCGGGCCTCTTTCCCGCTCATGGGTGGCACCAAGATTAACACTTGATGTTGGCATGTCAGCCTTGGGTTCACTTTGTAACCAAGATGAAGGTTATTGGAAAGAAAAGAGGGGAGAGAGAAAGAGAAAGATAAGGATGAAAGTAAAGAGCACAGCAAACATTTCAAATATCAAAACCATGCAAGAGGACTGAAAAAAACATTCCAAAACAGAGGTAGCTCGGTGCTGACAAGGTGTGAGTAATCTAATTTGGTCACCAAACAAGTGAATATATTGTGCAGTAAGTTGAGGACGTGCAGGGGTCACACACAGTTAACGGGGGGGGGGGGTAAAAAAATGTGCGAACTTCACCCACGAGTCTGATTTTTTGCTTGAATGCGTTGCCTCCAAAAATGCAGTCCTAAGCTGAGCCACAGAAACCTTGGTGTTCACCGTTCCAGCTTCTCCATTAGCAATGTGGGAATCTTCTTCAGTGCCCAAAAATACCATCTCTTTTTGTACATCTGAAACTTTCACTTGCAAAATTTCTGATTTTTGAGTGCCAGAGTCTGACAGTGAGCGCACAAACATTTTATGTTTCATCGTTGAAACTTCCTTGGGTTGCCCTGGTGGTCTGTGTGGATCGGGGGTTAATCCGCTCTGCAGGGGCATAATGGCTTCGGCTTTCCCCAAGTTGTCGTTTGGCTTGGTCTGGGGTAGAACATTTTGTGACATGCATGGAAGAGTATCCTTAGGAGGTGACACTTCATCACTTTTCTGCTTGTCGACGTAGGAGGATGTAAATCTTGGACTTTCCTCAAACGAGTCATGAAGCTTACCATTACTAATCTCGGTTTTGTAGGGTGCAACGGTACTGGTCAGATCTTGATGGATGTGATGTGATTTATCAGCATTCATCTCCTTCATTGCCCGTGGATTTCTTAGTGAGGTAGTAAAGGCAGACACCATGACGCTGTCAGACTCTGTATGTGAAACAACCTTGGGTGTGTGAGCAAGGTTAGCTGGTTGGACGTAACCGTGGATGGGTTGACGGCCTGGGGTCGGCTGCTTATAGACTCTATCAAATGCAGAGTTCTCGGACTGAAAGGGCTTATAGTAGACCGGGGCAGCGTGATGCATCTTTTGGGTAGGGATCTCGGTGTCATATTTTGGACTCCCATGCATGTTCTCATCTCGCACAAGTCTCTCTCTAACTTTAACTCTTTAAGAAAAAAAATGTATTAGAATTCCAAACTATATTAATTGTAAAGAATTTGCATCAAGAACATAGCAGAACAAAAAGAAACAAGTCTGAGAAAGTTTAAAGAGAAGCAACATGAGAAAGTCAGGGGCAACACAAATCTAGTAAGTTCTTTAAAGGCATAACCATCTACCAAAACCGTAGGATAGAGGAGACAATCTCAGAAATATACTTTACATTTCCAAGTCCTTCTTAACAGCAAGACATAGCAGCAGAGGCTGTCATGTAGAAGGGCAAAGATTCTTAACTTAGGAACAAAATTTTCTTTAGTTTTAATATGGATTTACAACCCCACCATTTTACCTAATTGCAGACCAAAGGACAATTGCAAGCTCACTGCTTATCCCTTCTAGATGATCTCGTGCCAGAATTAGTGATATGACAAGACGCGTTAATTAGATGACACTAAAGACCCCTTTACACTGCAAGATAGAGCAGATGATTGTCAGGAAGGAAGCGTGCGCGGCAGTGAAGGAGATCGTTGCATTTACATGGTTAAAGACATCACTTATCCTCATACAGATCATTGTTTGACCAGAGTGCCGTTTAGACGGTAAGATCTGCTGCCGGAAAACAATGATTTAGGTAACTGGCGGCACCATTAGGGCTGTGTGCGAGCGTGATCCTCCATTCTGGACTTGCAGGAGTCCATGGAATTATACCGATTTATAATGCCATGTGCCTCTGCTTGACCTTATTTCTAGAGAATCTGTCACTATGATTCTGTAGAAGCATGGTCGAGCAGAGGCACATGGCATTATTAGGATTTATAATGCTGTGTGCTCCTGCAAGTCCAGAGAAGAGGATCACGCTCACACACGGAGCTCGATTCCCACAATGGACTTGCTCGTGCACAACAGCCCAGATTATCACAAACGGGCGTTCCTACAAACACTTGTTAGCGATTATCTGGCCAATGCTCGGCCAGTGTAAAGGGGCCTTTAGTAGTTCGTAAAACATTTTCTACAGAAGTGTATTGGCTTAGAAACGGTAGTGGAAATCACATATGCTAGTTAAGCACATCATACATTTAAAAAAGCAATTAATTGTATACAACGAAAACATGTCATTTTACCAATATTGCAATCGCTTTCAGAGGCCATTCTAGGGAATGGTCACCTACTTAATACATAGACCGGTTGGGCACACAAGAACAGGGTCCACTTAATACTTAGCAACATCTTGCTTGGGCATATGAAATGGATTTGTCCTGGTAAGAAGATCCCTTTAAAGGCTCGTGCACACACCCATGACCGACTCGCCCCAAGACCCCTGGCCTGACTATCACATTATTTCATGCTACAGTCAGCTCGTATCTGGTTGCAGGGCTATTGCAATGTGCTCACATCATTTCCCCGGGCCGATCATGGTCATGTGGATGAGCCATAATGCCTACAAACCTTTGATAACCAAATTTGACACACAGTTCTGACCGGAAGCCTGTGTTTTGTAAAACTGTATCTCATAAAAAGGTACTTGGATGGAAATACAGCTGATTTTTTCCTGCAGAATGCAGGAAACCTGCCAGACCCCCATTATAGTCAATAGGATCTGTGGGACACCGGTGGTCAGGGGCGGATTGGCCTTAGACCCTACAGGGAAATTTCCCGGTGGGCCTATGCCCAGGGGGTCTCCAGAGCCTTCTTCACAGCCACCAGCCGAGAACATAATGATGCTAGGACCATCAGCCACTTATGCACCTGGCCAACATTTGCAGGTGCCCTCCTAAGCTCAACTGTATCACCATCCTCAGTACATTGATACAGTTGAATACTGCGGGAAGGGTGGCAGTATTTTCTGCTGCACTATGGTATTGCTGGTCCCATCTACTTGTGTTGTCTCTCCATACTTGTGTTGTCCCACCTTCTGTCAATTTGGACCTGCCTACAACATGGGGTCAGTTTTCGTTTTTGTCCAGGGCCACTTAAAGGTCCCGGTCCGCCCATGCCGAGGGTGTTTAGCATATGCCGGATCTGGCAATTCCAGTTTTCTGTTCCCATACCAGAACACTATAAATTTTGCTGCACTTCTGAACCTAGTCTAAGCAGGACTGTTCTACAGTTATCAGGTTAGACAGTTTTCTTCTTCATGAGAAGACCTATTCTCCATTGAACACTATTTGCTACGGAACTGGAACGGGTTCGGTCACAATCCATAGGTGAAAAGTGAACACTATAGTGTAACTAAAAAAATACTAAATTCTAAAATAGATAAAAGCACTCTGTAAACTTTCATAATCCTCTATAGAAAACAATCCAAATAATATAGATACAACAATAGTTCCAGCTGCACTGCCTACCCGGTTCCTGGGATAAAATACAACTTTTAATAACACTTCAAGTTTTCAACCCTAAACCAAAAACAACAGTACACTATCCTCAATTTCCTGTTCGCTAACCCCACAGCTGACACGCTTCAGATTTGTTAACAGTCAAAACAACCTAACATCTATTCTTTAATTAGTATCAGTGAATCCCATCTCATTCCCTGATGGGGCCAGCTGCGGTCGGCCTAGAGCCACCAAACACCCATGCATCAATCCAGTTGTATGACCTTGAGATTTCACGTGACCCTTCCTCTTGCAGGTTGCATAGGGATTAATGTCAAGATGTGCCTCGCCTCATCTTAAGACTGCAGGATGTTTGTTTCTAGAGCTTAACCAGCTAGAAGAAATATACAGCGAAACCTCCGAGAGGACCATCCAAAGGTTACATTGGAAGGTGGCCTTCAGGATGGGGGAACTGGTCTTTCTTTCTCACAGAATATATATAGGGATAACGAGATGGTCGTTTGGAGACAAAACGTAAATTGTGGTCACCTCAAATAAATCTACGTCTTCATAAGAGGCGACATAAGCGCCAACATTCTGGTCACCAAATATGCAGAACTGAAGTAAATGCCTGAAAAATTTCCAATATAATACAAAGCATAAAAGCATATTTAACCCCCATAGCATTCCCTATTTAAAGAGGACCTGTCTCCACTGCTCACATGCATGTGTTAATAGCTTCTTGCATTCCCCATGTAATAACTCTGGATCATCTATTCTTATGGCTCTATGTTGTACCATTCCTTTATTATTTCTACTAGAAGTTATGAATGAATTGCTAGCAGTCTGCAGTAAGGGTACAGAGGGGTGGTAACCAGTTGTGGGGATGTGTACCTGTCCAGACTCACTCTATCCAATCAGTGCTGCCGTTTTCATACTGTGCAGGTACACCCCTCCAACTGGTTACTTCCCCTCTGTACCCTTACTGCAGACTGCTAGCAATTCATTCATAACTTCTAGTAGAAATAATAAAGGAATGGCACAACATAGAGTCATAAGAATAGATGCTCCAGAACGGTTATTACATGGGAAATGTATGAAGCTATTAAAACAGACGTGTCAGAGGGGACAGGTTCTCTTTAAGGCTGAATTAACGTACTTAAATGAAAAGGTTACAAATTTTATTAGCCATCATGGTATCTATTAAATTAGACTATTTTTTTTAGTTTTTTTTTATCCACTAGTTAATTAGTTGTGCAATAAATCTGTGGCAGGAAAACAAACAGGTGCATGTGTGATGCCACAAGGCCATTCCAGTTCCGTGGTTAAGGGATGAATGTGGTTATATTTGGATTTGGTTAAAATTTGGGACTGAGCAATCGAAGGAAAATATGTAAGAATTAGCCACAAAACCACAAGCTCTGGTACCTGGAGGGCCAGCTGATGAGAGACGCTGTGTCCCCATCGGAATCTTTCTGAAGGAACCACTCTGGTTTCTGCTTCCCTGCACTGTTACACAAAAGAGATCACCTTAAAAGCGTTCCTGTAATCCAGACTCTCGTATACCGTACAATTAAATGGCACACGGCTCACTTTCAAGTCATAAAAAGCAGTGGAGCAGGTGCTGTGAAATTTAAAGTACAGTATTTGTTGGCAAGAAGACTTAGCTGAAAGCTGTGTGGAGCAGATAACTTTCTTGATTTTCCGTTTTGTTACTGGAGAATTTTGGAAAGGAAGAGGCCTTCCCATTTATCAAAAAGTAGAGACGGAACAAATGCACAGACAGACACAGACAAAACAAAGACCGAGCAGATGGTCAAAGTAGACCTTGACACTACAACGTATACATAAAGGGTGTATTAGACAGCCCCATTTATCAGGCGACTGTCGGGGAGGAAGAGTTCCTTCCTGGCAATCATCTGCTCGCTAGCGGAGATCGCTGCTATTACATGCAGCGATCTCCTCCTCAGTATAACGAAGAGCGATTATTATGCCATCTCTCTTCCCTTGCCGGCAGCAGATTGTGATTACACACCATGATCTACCATCTGCAAACGATTTGTTTAACCTGGATTGCCCAATGAACGAGAGTTTGATCGAGCAATCGACGGCAGTATTACACTGCCAGATGATCGGTAACGAGTGTTACTAAGAACTTTAGTAAGCAATCATCTCCCAAAAATTCGGCATGTGTAACACACCCTTAAGGCGGCTTCTACTATAGTCTACACCCCAGAGGTGTCCTGAGGAAAATAGTCACATTATCTTTTGAGAGGTCTCAGCACTGTAGATGGGTGATGATCATTGCAAAAAACATCTTTCCATGTTTGCACATGACTATAGTCAGGACCTCCTCAGTCTGAAATAAATAGAGTGAGAAAATGACATTTACAAGAGGAGCTAAGACAACACAGGAGTGGCTTAGGGACAGCTCTATAAATGTCCTTGAGTGGCCCATCCAGAACCCTGACCTGAACCCAATCGAACATCTCCAGAGAGACCTGAAAATGGCTGTCTGAGGATCCTCATCCAACCTGACAGAGCTCGAGCAGATATGTAGGGAAGAATGGCAGAAAATCCCCAAATCCCGGTGTATAAACCTTGTGGCATCATCCCCAAGAAGACTGGAGGCTGGAAAACCCCCAAATCCTCGTTGCTCAGAGTGCTCTACCACATTGGTTTTCATGGCTCTGCTTGGCTTTCTTAGCATGGTCATATGGACCCCACATGCTTTCAATGGATCCGTATTCTACATACTTGAAAGGCTGAGCACAGCTGATGAAAGCTGAAGGGACATAATGCACTGACCAGTCCACCTATTCCTTCATTTTTTTTTTATCAAAGGTTTAGTTAGCTTTTGAGTTGGTCATACACTAGATGCACGTCCGCCATACATGCCGATTTTGGCAGGATTTGAAGATCTAATGCGTTATGGATCCTTCCAAATCTCCCCTGATGGGAGAAGTTGGGGAGAGAAGGGTGGGACATATCGACTATAACTGTTTGGCCAACTGTTTCTCTAATGTGTATGGCTGGCATTATGGATTTAGGAAAACAGAGATATGAGGAGTTGATTGGTAAGGTCCTCACGATGTACAGCCACACTATGTTTGTGTCGGCCTATGCCAAGGAAGGATTACTGGGGTCACTGGTGGTTTCTTAAGTTTTGGCTCTGCACAGTCCAAATTTGACCACTTCTATAGTTAAGGCAAAGAAGAAGGTCATTTAGCCTTCAGAATCCTTTATGAAGGTTTTCCCTTGTTGTATGCCAAGGAGTGGTCCAGATAGGACCACGGCAGGAAGATCTCCAGCCACAAGAGCCATGGGGAAAGTGGTAGGAGGTGCTGGAGCAAGTGTATGCAATGGAATGAAGTGTACTCTTGGAAAGAGCTGAGGAGTGGGGAGAATCCAGAAAGACGACTAGATGCCAGAGGTCTCCTTAAAAAAATACTCCCAATGCATTTGGAAAGAACGTAATTTGGCCAGCTGGAAGGATACAGTTAATCATAGCCATGAATTATACGGGCCAATTATATATTTTTGCTCCACACTATATGCTCTGCTCTACCTGTTAACTGGTCGAGGGGGCAGCCAACAACAGCTGCATATTAGGTAATTGTATTGTGGTCTCTGGACTGCTTAATATTAGGAAAACTATGCAATGTAACCTGACCTGCTTGAACACGGAGACCCAGATCACACAGTGGTGGTTGACTTGGAAGAGGCGGCGTACTGTGAGAATTTATAATGCTTTACCTCCCATCTGAGCTTTTCCAAGAGGTAGTTTAGTGTCCAATAAACATTAACGTCTCAGATTTCCCCAAAATTAAGAAAAAGCAGAGCAGAGAACAAGTGACTAGTTCTATCTGGAGCGAAAAGACGTTTCTTCCCACGCTAAGTTATTACCAAAAACACTTTTTAGTTTCCATAGATATTATGGTTCAAAACAAGGTGAAATATGAACTGCTCACAATTAGGGGCACCAAGAAAACCCAACAATCTGTTAATACGAAACACATTCATCTAAGGCCTCATGCACACGACCATGGTTTGGGTCCGTATCTGAGCTGCATTTTTTGCAGGCCGAATGCGGACCCCTTCACTCTAACGGGGCCGGATAAGATGTGGACAGCACTTCGTTCCATGGGCCCACAAAAAAAATTGAACATGTCCTATTCTTGTCTGTATCAAGCACAAGGATAGGACTGCTCTATTGTGGATCGGAGGTTCCTTTCTGCAAAATGTGGAACGCACATGGGGGGTTATCCATGTTTTACAGACCGCAAAACGGACACAGTGAAGTGCATGAGGCCTTAATGGAGTATTCCAGCCTAAAGCATGTGATAAATGCTACAGCCGTAGGGGTCTGACCACCAGATGCCCCCACCTATCGTCAGTGAAGGTCCACAGCTAGGAGAAGTTTGAATGGAGTAGTAGTTGAACATGCATCCTGACATTGAATTCAAAGTCTACTTCAACCTTTAAAGGGACTCTCCGCTTCTGAAAAATCACTTTCTGTTAAAAGGTTGTCTCAAATATAAGTGGATTTGAAGAGTGACCCCACTTATGGGGCCCTCAACACTGAGATGTCATTATTAAATGAGCCCATCAATAGGGCATCCATATCAGGTCAGCGAGGGTCCAACAACCCAGCAACCTCACCGATCAACGGAGAATGAAACCGAAGCAGATAGCTCCACTCTCTGTGTAGTGGTCATGCCAGGTTACTGCACCTCAGCTTCCATTTGCAGTTTAGCTGGAAGTGTAAATGTCGGATCAGCTGGGGGCTAGGAGGCTGGACCTCCTCCCCCCCTCCCCCCACTGATCAGTGTGTTATGTCATGGCATTCTACGATGGAAATACCGCTTTAAAATGAAAACCTATGTCGGCTATATTGTCCGATATCCCACAATAGATTGCATCTAAACGCTACTAAAGCTGTATTTGAACGTTAATTCTCCTTAATTTGCCCAGATGAAGAGCAAAATAAAACAAACACTATCGAGGGCTTTGTACGTCTGGCGGGGATCTAGTGAGCGCAAGCCCCACCGTTCGCTAGAAGAACAAAGTGGTTTCAGTCTATATTAGCTTACCGCTGGCTCCCAACAGATTTCAGACAGAAAACTGGGGCCCTAGATGGTATTTTTTTTTTTGCCATACTCTCAGGATGAAGACAAATTAAGGTCTTATGAACACAACTCTGAATGACCTGGGAAGCAAGGTCTATGTGTCTGCCGGATCTCGCGGGCTGACCTCTGCTCCTCTAACATTACTATATCTTCGTATTTTATGATGCAGTCAGTTCATATCTAATGTCTTGTATTGAACTCACCCGTGCTTCCTGGGTAGATTATGGTCGTGTGCATGAGCCCTTAGGCCTGTTTCGCACTGCTGACAGTAGCTTCGGGAGACTGTTTTGGCAGAGAACAGCCTGCAGGACCTCTCTGCATCCGACATTGCCGGAATGCCCGCAAGCCCAATTGACTGTAATGAGGTCCGGGGGAGATCAGGCCACTACCAGACAAATATACCGTCCAGCGGTATTTGAGAGCTCTGGCAGGAAGTTCTCTGCCGGAACAGCTTGCTAGGGATACTATCGGCAGTGTGAAACAGGCCTTAGGGTGCAATCTCTTTTGTTGATGGCGAAGGGCCCCTATTGATCACAACTCATCACAGGTCCCTCAGACCAGTCAAGTTTTCTACAAATGACCCTGTCTACTTGCCCAATCCTAATAGGAGAAACCCTTTAAGTCCTGTGTACACAGCATGTTTACATTTTCTTTACATGAAGTTTTATAGTGACAGGGATTAACTCATCTGTTTGTGGAGACGATCCCAGATTCTCACGAAGAGACCGGGGAAGTAAATGGCAGAGGGAAAACAGCAAGGATTTGTATTCTATCAGGCACATATGCTTTCTATTAAAATGCCATCTGACATCCACTCGCTAAATATTAACATATGGGCTTTTACGCCAAAGTCATTCTGACCTGGCTGCATGTAATATATATAGGAGTACGGAGATCCCAAGATACACAAATTAAACAATTAACTTCGGAAACTGAGTGCGAGGAAAAATAACAGAAATAAGAGGTAAAACAGCTCTTTATAGTCAGAGTCCAAATTGTGCAAGAGCCTTCGAGCCGTTCAAAAATACCCCAAAAGGAGTATACATAAGCAAATCACCCGTCTCCCAGTGGACCAGTAATTTGTACATTTATATACGATTGACTACATATAGGTCTTGAGGAAAAAAAACATATATACACAGTTCTATACACAGCTGTGCAACAACCCCCATCTTCTCCGACCTCTAACACTTCTATCTGGATTAGGATCATCCGAACTCGGCCAGGGGTATGGACGCCTGGAGATAACATCTGTACAAACAGTGCTGAGGTCATCACTTTGGTGTTTATTAGGGAAGATTAGAGCATTATAAGAGATAACACCTCCCCAACTATAAAGTATGGATGTCACGGGTTTCAAAAGATCCAAGGGCGAAAGCAATGCTATACGGTATCCACTGGTATACAGGTATCAAAAAACCATACCTGTATATGGATCACACCAAAGCAATGGGCATCCCTATGCCTTATCTCACAGATGGCACAATCAGTATTGAATGCGGCATCTCAGGGGTTAAATGACGGGGTTGGGCGTCAGCACCATTCGCTGTCATTGCGGCGGGGTGCCTGCTGTACTATACAGCTGACACCTGTCGCGTATGCAGCGGGCTTACTGCAGCAGCCCGCTCCATACATTAACACAGCCACCGTGATGTACGTCACGGTAGCTGAAGGGGTTAAAGGGGTTGCCCCATTACAACTTATCCCCTGTCCACAAGATCTGATCGTTGGGGGTCCTTCCAATGGAGCCACTGTTAATGATGAAAATGGGTTCCCGGAGCAGCGGACAAATGTTCAACTGTATGGGGCTCCCAGACAGACAAGCACTAGTACCACTTTCTCGGAAGCAGTCTTACATTTAGACTGGCGCAGGATGCGCCAAAGTGGATCGCCGCTTGCTCTTCATGACTTCAGTAATCCACTGCCATCGATGGGGGTGTATTAAGACCAGCATCTAAAACAGGGCATCCTCATGATGGTAAATGATGGCACACTGCTAGAATCGGCAAGGGTCCGAGTGCTATTCCTCCCCAGTCACCAACTCTATACAGTATACAGAACTAAGGACGCTTTCACAGTCAGTGTTTGGTCAGTGATTGTCAGCGAAAGCATCTCATCTCTGTGTGGCCTCCACTCCTGGTTTTGACTCCCAATAAGGGCTCATGCGCATGAGCGTAAAGGACCTGTGCCCGTAATACGGACCCGCGTGCGCTCCGTTTGTGGATGCAGACCAATTGGACTTGAATGGGTCCGCGATCTGTATGTTACGGCCAAAGAGAGAACATGTTCTATCTTTGTGCCGTGGGAAGGACCGGACTTGAAAGTTCACGGAAACATTTCATAGTACTTCCGATCTGTGCCTCTGCTCTGCAAAAGATAGGTCCTCTCTTCAGTAGTATCTTGCAGACTCATTCAAGTCACAGTGTACAGGGCCAGGGATTGTATATTGCGGACCGGCAGTTTACGGTCTGCAATATGGGCACTGAGCCCTTAGGGTCCATTCACACGTTCGCAAAACGGGTCCGCATCTGTTCTGCAATTTTTGCTCCCATGGGAGAGAAGGTCCTGCCAGAGAGGTCTAGTAATGGCTTCATTCCCTGTTGAGTCAGAAGTAATGGTCATGTGAACAGGTTTTTGAACGTGTATGACCACCTTTACACATATGTGAATGGCGTTATCTCAACAGGAGAACTACAAGAGGGATGTAACGCTTCTGCAGATCAACTTTCCTATGTCAAGGACATTATCCACTATCAATACAGTCATTTATATGGACAGAGTCCAAGGTCAGGACAGAGTTCCTGGAAATGACTGAGCACAGTAAATGATTGCTGCTAGGATGGATACATGGCCTGGCATGTACTGCACATAAAAATCCTCGAAAGTCTGTCTAGCAACCCCATATATTACCCCTGCACCTCATACCTTGTATAGGGATGCAAACTGCTATTTCATAGAAATCAATGGAGCACACGGCACAATGTTATGGAGTAAATACATTAACATAGGGGGTGTTTGGCCCTAAGTCCATCCCATTCCCTAAAGTAAAAGCCACCTCCTATCCAAACCTAAAAACCCATTATTCTGTCCGACCTGGCACTGAGGATAGCCTATGGCAGATTCATCAACATGGCGATCACCGTAAATAAGTCTGCGCCATCGGGCACTTCGCTATCTGTGTTTGTGTTACAAAGAGCTGTGGAGGAAATTCCTAAACTTCGTCTTATCCCAATGCTCAGAAAAGAAAACCATACGAGGAAATGGGCATTCAGCTCGGCTATATTTTTACTGGACAGAATCGGTGGCCATTATTATGCAGACAATGAAAGACAAGGATACAGGGAGATAAATGGCATATCCTCTCATAAATACGCAGGTCAGCTGTGAAATAATCAGCCCCATCCTAACATACTACCTGCTACACAGAAAACCATCAACCACTGCCCCTTTATACATAAACTGTGCATTTATCAGCTGCGGATGGCAAAGGAAAACTAAGTCAAAGGCCCCATTCACACAACCGTATTTTGCATCCGCATCCTCTCCACATCCGTTTCCGCATTTGCGGACAATTATGCGGATAGTATGCGGATCCATTCATTTCAATGGGTCCCAAAAAAATGCGGACGTTGCACCGTATGTTGTCCGCATCCGTTTCTCTGTTCCATTCCGTTTTGCGGATCTGCAATCAGAAATCCTCCTGTCCTACTTTTCCTCCTGTTTTGTGGTCCGTAGCCCAATACAAGTCTATGGGACGTCCGTAAACGCGGAAGACATGCGGAAAGCCATCCGCATGTCATCCGTATTTGCGGATTCCGTTCCAGGAGGGGTGAAAAAAAGAAAAGATGTTATTCATCCTTCCGTTTTTTGCCGATCTGCAAAAAACGGATGACATATGGATACATCCTTTCCGTTTTTTACGGAAAGACGAAACGGATGTCCTGGAAAAACGGAGTTTTTTTGCGGAACAACGGATCCACAAAAACATTTTGGGCAATTGGCAGCACCTTTACACCAGCAGATCAGCGCTAATGAGCGTCCGTACGAATGCTTGTCATATATTCATCTGCCCGACGTTTGAGCACTGTAAAAGGGGCCTTAAAGGGGTTGTCTCACTTCAGCAAGTGGCATTTATCATGTAGAGAAAGTTAATACAAGACACTTACTAATGTATTGTGATTGTCCATATTGCTTCCTTTGCCGGCTGGATTCATTTTTCTATCACATTATACACTTCTCGTTTCCATGGTTACGACCACCCTGAAATCCATCAGTAGTGGTCGTGCTTGCACAATATAGGAAAAAACACTAGCCTATGTGCGCTCCCATGGTCCTGGCCACCATAGAGGCTGATGTTTTTTCCTATATTTTGCAAGCATGACCACCGGTGATGGATTACAGGGTCGTCTGTAACCACGGAAACAAGCAGTGTATAACGTGATAGAAAAATGAATCCAGCCAGCAAAGGAAGCAATATGGACAATCACAATACATTAGTAAGTGTCTTGTATTCACTTTCTCTACATAATAAATGTCACTTACTGAAGTGAGACAACTCAAGTCAGAGTCTATGGCAATGAGACCTCTTAACATGGTCAGAGGACAAGTTATTGTTTTCTACACAAGGCACAAAACCAGCAAAGAAGCGTAAAAGTTACCAAATTCTACCATTTATAAGGGAACCAAGAGGCTGGAGGATCCTCATTAGAGGCCATTCATTTCAGTACTAGTTTGGGGTCAGATACAACCAGTACCAGCACGTCGGTACTACAGTACACTGGGTCCAAAAAACCATGTGTCTGAAGACCAATTTAGATTCTTGCTTACCCTTGTCTGATGTCCGTCGTCTGCGGTTGCTGTTGATCTGCAGAGAAGGAAACAGGAGATGAGGGACGCTTCGGAGATGTCTGGGATGCACGACGAGGGAACTTGGGTGACTGTGGCGCTTCTCCTAAAATGTTCCCCAGCCCATATGAAGAATCAGCAGGACCATCAAGCTGCGAGATGCCATGAAACTTGTTATTGTTGTCCAGGTTTTGCAGAGCATCGCGGGTGGACACATTTTCATTAATGTCATGATGTTTCAGGTCAGAGAGGCGAGCCTTCCTGCTTTCCGGCCGATACAAATAATCAGAAGCGCTGTCCTTGGAATCATCATCCTCATAAATTCCTGACCTCTTCTCGGATGCGTCACTGTCCTTCCTTGATCGAGTATACCTGGACTGGTATTCCGAATCTCCTTCAGAGTCCATAGGTAGGCCATACTTTTCAGCCAACTGGCGCCTACGTTCAGCTTTGTATCGAGCTATCCTGTCTGCTTTAGATTCCTGTTCCTGTGCGCTCATATTTCCTAGAACATTAGTAGTCTCTGCCTGAATATCTGCTGGTTTTGGATGATATCTTAACTTTGAGTGTGTTTCTACTGAAGACTCTGAAGTTGCATCGTCGTTTGTGTTTCCTGGGGAAAGAAATGGTAAATCAGCAATAAAAGAATCAAAAACTGAATCCTGCTCCAGCAGAAGACTCACTGAACAAATGCATGTGCCATATTAATCACCTACATAAGACTTGCTATGAGGTAAGAACAGGGGAGCACCAACAATGAGGCCAGGTGAGGCGATCGCCTCAGGCAGCACCAGGTAGGGGCAAGAGGGGGGCAGTGGAAGGGCCATGGGCAATGAGGGCTTTCATTGTGGCACAGGGGTTGGGTTAAAAAATTGGCATTGGGGAAAGGGGGGGGGGGGGGGTCGCTGTTTCAGTTGTCCCCTCAGGCAGCAGAAAGGCTAGGTGCACCCCTGGGTAGGAACAAACATAAAAGGTTATATATAGATGACTGAAGAGCTATACAAAGTCTAAAGGGGGCCATACACATCAGAATAATATAGATCAGTCCTGCTGATTTCAGCCAGACTTGTGTTCGTTCGGCAAATTAAGATCAATTCAATATGCCCAATCTTTTGTTCTCAAAGATAAGCTACCACCAGAGCAATATTGGGCAGTGCACATACACATGAATACTTGCTAGAACATATGTACGTGGGAGGTGAGGAAGAATAGCTGGCGGCCGGCATGGCCAGCTGTAGACTGGTAATAACATTGGGCTATCAAATACATAGGGATCCTTTAATCTGGTGTGGATCTTTCCCAAGGTCACATCCAACATCCTTAGTACTTGCCCCCCTTCCATTAAAGCACATCTGCAGATTTGTACCTATGACACTGGCTGACCTGTTACATGTGCACTTGGCAGCTGAAGACGTCTGTGTTGGTCCCATGCTTATATGTGCCCGCATTACTGAGAAATATGATGTTTTAATATATGCAAATGAGCCTCTAGGAGCAACAGGGGCGTTGTCATTACACCTAGAGGCTCTGCTCTCTTTACAACTGCTGTGCAATCTCCACTTTTATTGACAGGGCTAGGTGTGATGATATTTTCACAGCCTGGATCTGTCAAAGTGGAGAAGCTGCTGCAGTTGTAGAGAAAGCAGAGCCTCTAGGTGTAACGGAAACACCCCTGTTGCACCTAGAGGATCATTTGCATATATTAAAACATCATTTTTCTCAGCAATACAGGCACATATGAACATGGGACCAACACAGATGTCTTCAGCTGCCAAGTGCACATGTAACAGGTCAGCCAGTGTCATAGGTACAAAACTGCTGACAGCTGCCCTTTAAATTGCATATCCAAAGGATAAAGTAGAGGCGAGAGCGGAAGTATTACAGAGAACCCCATTCCTGTAAACCCTGCTCCTGTATACTAAGGTAAAGGCATGCATTTCTCTCCATATGTTATGTATGAATTATCAGAAACTCACAGAACAGGGAGTCAAGCCATGTGCCTGATCAGTGGGGGTCAGAAGTGCTCAGCTGAGCGGTGCCCATTGGGCTTTGCTTTCCTCTCGCGGTAAAGACAATTAATGATCTCATATGCAGATTGGCTCTCTTCTGCCAGAAGAACTGAATAAAGCCGATGAGAGCTATTCTAGAGAACAGCAAAAGTCTCAGCACCTGGACCTCCTTTCGAACACAACATCTATGTCACCATGTCAGAAGTTTTTAGCACTGACAGGTACAATGCAGTAGACATGATCAGCATAAAGTCCTATGTAGTTTTTACAGTAAAGTTCAAGAAGGCCCCTAGGAGGACCAGAGGATGGATTACAGGGTAGGCAAATGGGGCAACTGCCAAGGTCATCCACTACCTAGGAGCTTGATGATTTTAGGCTCAGCTTAGTTTTTGTACGCACTTTAAGGCTCCTAGCAGACAAGCGTGGGTCACGCACCGAGTCCACAGTCCAGCTCCTGGCCTGAACTCCTGGCACTGCTGGGGTCACATAGCATCATAAATCAGTATAATGCTATGTGACCCTTGCAGTTCTGGAATGTATTAGATGACACTGGCATAATGCTGTCAGTGTCATCTAATACATTCCAGAACTGTAAGGGTTACAGAGCATCATAAATCAGTATAATGCTATGTGACCCTTGCAGTTCTGGAATGTATTAGATGACACTGGCATAATGCTGTCAGTGTCATCTAATACATTCCAGAACTGTAAGGGTTACAGAGCATCATAAATCAGTATAATGCTATGTGACCCCAGCAGTTTCGGGAGTTCAGGTCAGCAGCTGCGATGCGGATTCGGTGTGTGACACGCATTCGTCTGCAAGGGGCCTAAGAATCTATGAGATTAGATATATAACATGTGCACCAGACACAAGATGGGGAGGCCTCCACTTAAAGGAGAGGGTCCCCCCACCTAACATCTGGCTCAGTAGCCTCCAGTTAATCTGACCCCAAATATAAAGATAATGAAACCTACAATGTACATCTCTCTACCGTATGAAAGTGGAGGATAAAGATGGAGACATCTCGTACCTAAATGGGGGCTATATGCATCAGTAGCTCGCATGTATCTTGGGGTGTCTTCTTCTAGGAGCCGGCTCTGTAACATAATTGGATTTGGTGGTGCTTCATTTTCAATGCCTTCCAAACGTCTCGCAATCCTTTCCTTTCTGAAACAGAAGAGGATATCCATTAAACATGAAAACTGCTATCCCAATCTACCAGGCTTACTGGAAAGCCACGGTCAACACAGGACACTTACCTCTTCATCTCTGTAATTACCCTCCTGCTGGGCTCAAACACTTTTCTCAGCTCTGAAACTAAGGAGAAGATAAGTGTTCATGATCTGAAAATTAGTACAGTCCACAAAATATTCAATGTAATCTAATGGTGACTGAATAATAGGAAATTTTTAGGCGAAAATTCACAAGTTCTAACTGCAATAAAATTGTAAAGAGCCAAAGTTATCGACAACTGCAGTCACTGTAATCTAAATTTATTATGAAATGCTTAAAAAGCCTGTTCTCAGATTAATGTATGCCATTTCTTTACCAGCATGGTAATGCCAAAATCCACTGCAGTCACAGACCGCAATATACTGAGATCAAACAAAAACTATTTTATACAAAAACTATGACAGTTCCATTTTCACAACTAGAGCCCCTTGCACACAAAAGTATATTTGGGCCGCGTCCAATCCGCATTTTTTGAAGATCAGATATGAACTCATTAATTTCTAAAAGGACAACGTTGTTCCTGGTAAGCTGCGAGGAGGCCACGGCACTCATCAGCTAAACTGATACTAATGACCTATCCTGAGGATAAGAGATCAATGTTAAATACCATTTAAGGTGCTTATACACTGAACACCACTGAATGTCAATCTTCCAGCGAGGTATCTGACATGTATGGATGTTCAGACTTTCCCTCTATGACAAATATCATTGTATCAGGAAAAAGAAGGATTGGGCATGTTCGATTTAAACCTGTCTGATCCTCTGGTCTCATGGGAGATAAGCCGCTGCAAGAGGAACCCAGCACTGGCTTATTGGGTGCTACACTTTAAAAAAAATAAAGAATTTATATCTCTCTCTCTACATACATATATACATACACATATATACATACACACACATATACATACATACACATATACATACACACACACAGTGGGGGGAAAAAAAAAAGTGAGAGAGGCCTGTAATTGACATCATAGGTAGACCTCAATCTCAACTATGAGAGACAAAATGAGAAAACAAATCCAGAAAATCACATTGTCTGATTTTTAAAGAATTTATTTGCAAATTATGGTGGAAAATAAGTATTTGGTCACCTACAAACAAGGAAGATTTCTGGCTCTCACAGACCTGTAACTTCTTCTTTAAGAGGCTCCTCTGTCCTCCACTCATTACCTGTATTAATGGCATATGTTTGAACTTGTTATCAGTATAAAAGACACCTGTCCACAACCTCAAACAGTCACACTCCAAACTCCACTATGGTGAAGACCAAAGAGCTGTCGAAGGTCACCAGAAACAAAATTGTAGACCGGCACCAGGCTGGTAAGACTGAATCTGCAATAGGCAAGCAGCTTGGTGTGAAGAAATCAACTGTGGGAGCAATAATTAGAAAATGGAAGATATACAAGACCACTGATAATCTCCCTCGATCAGGGGCTCCACGCAAGATCTCACCCGGTGGGGTCAAAATGATCATAAGAACTGTGAGCAAAAATCCCAGAACCACACGGGGGAATCTAGTGAATGACCTGCAGAAAGCTGGGACCAACGTAACAAAGGCTACCGTCAGTAACACACTACGCCGCCAGGGACTCAGATCCTGCAGTGCCAGACGTGCCCCCCTTCTTAAACCAGTACATATCCGGGCCCATCTGAAGTTTGCTAGAGAGAATTTGGATATTCCAGAAGAGTATTGGGAGAATGGCATATGGTCAGATGAAACCAAAGTAGAACTGTTTGGTAGAAACACAACTCGTATTATTTGGAGGAGAGTGAATGCTGAGTTGCATCCAAAGAACACCATACCTACTGTGAAGCATGGGGTGGCAACATCATGCTTTGGGGCTGTTTCTCTGCAAAGGGATCAGGACGACTGATCCGTGTACATGAAAGAATGAATGGGGCCATGTATCGTGAGATTTTGAGTGCAAACCTCCTTCCATCTGCGAGGGCATTGAAGATGAAACGTGGCTGGGTCTTTCAGCATGATAATGATCCCAAGCACACCGCCAGGGCAACGAAGGAGTGGCTTCGTAAGAAGCATTTCAAGGTCCTGGAGTGGCCTAGCCAGTCTCCAGATCTCAACCCCATAGAAAACCTTTGGAGGGAAGTTTGTGTTGCCCAAAGACAGCCCCAAAACATCACTGCACTAGAGGAGATCTGCATGGAGGAATGGACCAACATACCAGCAACAGTGTGTGCCAACCTCGTGAAGACTTACAGAAAAACGTTGGACCTCTGTCATTGCCAACAAAGGATATATAACAAAGTATTGAGATGAACTTTTGTTATTGACCAAATACTTATTTTCCATCATAATTTGCAAATAAATTCTTTAAAAATCAGACAATGTGATTTTCTGGATTTGTTTTCTCATTTTGTCTCTCATAGTTGAGGTCTACCTATGATGTCAATTACAGGCCTCTCATCTTTTTAAGTGGGAGAACTCGCACAATTGGTGGCTGACTAAATACTCCCCCCCCCCCACTAACATAATATATATATATATATATATATATATATATATATATATATATATATATATATATATATATATATATATATATATATATATATATATATATATACACACACACACACACACTAGCTGAAGGACCCGGCTTCGCCCGGGTATATTTGATCTATTTCATTTAATGTTTGTGGGTGTGACGTAAAAAACCTCTACAGCAGCCCGCCCCTTATAACTGTGACCTCCACAGCAGCTAGAGTGGCCACAGTCTTCACCCCAGAAAGCCAGACCTCACCGGCCATTCCCCCAAATGTGAAACAGTGCCCTTGGTTACCATGAAGACACACCACTAAACATGAGGCCACGCCCCCTGGCTCCGTGAAGACACGGAGGAGAAGCTGGCTGAGCGTGAGCTACTGAAAGGGTGGACATCCCTACGTCCATCCAGGCACTGTGCTGGACTGAGGACAGGGAGCCAGAAAACCGGACTGTCCAGCCTAAAGCCGGACAACTGGCCACCCTAAAATCAGCCTGCCCCTAGGGTGGCCAGAGGTCCGGTTTTAGGCTGGACAGTCTGGCTTTCAGACTCCCTGTCCACTGTCCGGCGCAGTGCCTGGACAGACACAGGGATGTCCACCCTTTCAGTAGCTCATGCTCAGACAGCTTCTCCTCCATGTCTTCATGGAACCAGGGGGCGTGGCCTCATGTTTAGGGGTGTGGCTTCATGGGGACCGGTGGCACGGCTTCACGTTAGGGAAAGGCTGGACATTCTGGCTTTCAGACTACCTGTCCTGTCATGCACAAGGCCTGGATGGACACAGGGGGCGTGGCCTCTTGTTTAGGGGTATGGCTTCATGGGGACCGGTGGCACGGCTTCACAGTGGGGGAAGGCAGGACATTCTGGCTTTCAGACTCCCTGTCCTCTGTCATGCGCAGGGCCTGGATGGACACAGGGGGCGTGGCCTCTTGTTTAGGGGTGTGGCTTCATGGGGACCGGTGGCACGGATTCACGTTAGGGGTAAGACTGGAAATTCTGGCTTTCAGACTACCTGTCCTCTGTCATGCACAGGGCCTGGATGGACACAGGGGGCGTGGCCTCTTGTTTAGGGGTGTGGCTTCATGGGGACCGGTGGCACGGATTCACGTTAGGGGAAGGCTGGACATTCTGGCTTTCAGACTACCTGTCCTCTGTCATGCGCAGGGCCTGGATGGACACAGGGGGCGTGGCCTCTTGTTTAGGGGTGTGGCTTTGGGGTAAGGCTGGACATTCTGGCTTTCAGACTCCCTGTCCTCTGTCATGCGCAGGGCCTGGATGGACACACGGATGTCCTTTTGAACAGCTCACACTCAGACAGCAGCACTGTGCAGTCTGAGCATGAGCTGCAGGGAGAAAGTCACACTCCCTCCCACCCCTGCAGCTGACAGAAGTTGATTTTTACCTTCATTTTTTCAATCCCGGTCAGATGCGGAGTGGAAGGGGCGTGGCCATAGAAACCTGGTGCGTGTGTGGAGACTAACTGCCTGGGAGCTTCTATTGGCTGATAAGGGTCATGTGACCAGGCTACTATTAGCTAATGCATTTTTTGGGAATATCTCAGGAACGGTACGTCCTGGAGAGTTGAAAACTGTTCTAAAACCTTCCTGGACACCTGACGTACATGTATGCCAAATTTTGTGATTGTAGCTGCAGCGGTGCGGATTCCTTTAGCGAACACACACACATACACTCAGCTTTATATATTGGGTGGGTTGATTGTCATGTAGAAATAATTATGGAGAAAACTGTCATTTGGCCAACAGTTTATTTTAATGGGGTTGTCCAAGATTTCTTTGGACAACCCCATCGGCAGGCATAATATAATTTAAAAAAAAAACAAAAAAAAAAAACAAAAAACACACACCTGTTCCAATGACGTTGCTTCTCTCCTGTTTTGGCTACAGTGATGATGTGCTGTATACCACTCGTGTTCACTGCAGGCATTATTATCGAAAATGATGCACTGGTTTAGCGTTGATTCCATTTTTCAGAATGGCATAAAAATCACTGCTTGTCGACAGCCCATCCAATGGAAAGTGTACAATCATTCATATGAACATAGTAACCAAGTGTCAGTCAACTGACTACATCAACAGTTGGCGCTTTTTAGGGATGTTTTCATATGACTGCTCCAACCAAAACCACCCTCACGTAACTAGTGATAAAGCAACCAGCCAACATTACCTGACCGATTCAGTCCTAGCCCTCTGTAAGAATTTCATATTTATTCGAAGCTTTACTGATCTTCAATACGAGCATAAAACACGGCAAAAGCACATAACCTACTGCTGCACAAGGAATAAGGTAGAATCACAGAGAACAACTATAACTTTAACATAAAACTTCACGAAATGTTTCACACGTTAACCTCGCAACTTGATGCCAGATGATCAACTGGGAACGTGGACTTTCTTAGGATTCCATAGTAACCAGGAAATAAAAGCGGCCAGACCTGGTGTTCTAGGAATGGCTTCCAGGTTTCCATATCTCAGAGTTTCCATGATGTGTGTCAGAGTGAAATATTAATCTGCTGGCTCCACATTAGGCAACAACTGCAACACTTATAATAATAACCCAGTCATAGTGCACTTCTACACTCTTCTATATATCAGGAACGTGCAATGCCACTGGGGGCTTTGCCTGTATTCAGATGGAAAATACTTACCTTTAGGAAGAACAGCAAGTATGTGTGCATCAATATCCTTGGGGTAGTTTCCAAAATCTCCTTGAATTCCACAGCCAAAGTTTTTTTGGAAGCTAAAGTAGGGAAATTAAACATAACGTCATCTCGGATCAGTGACTGATACTTTTCTACACATTTTAAAGAGGTTCTCCAAGAATTAAGATAACTAAAATACTTAAAAATGCTTTTTTATAAATATGTGCCCAAATACCTTTCATTCTTTAGAATGGCTTGTTTTGCGTAGAGAGCAATCATTAGGAGAAATAAAATGGCCGCCGTCCCATCAATGAACACAAAACCTGTCCTACTCACATGGAGGACCGGTTACATCAGAGTACTGAGCTAAAGAGCTGCCGCATCCTCCTCTCTGCTCTGCTTGTCAGGGATTATGATCCTGAATACAGCTGATAAGAACTTTAGCTGAATCTCTGTGGGAATGGAGGTCATAAGGAGACGAAGTACAGAGAGGACGGACAGGACAGACTGTGGTAATGTGGGGCTACTGTAGTAGAGCTGGGCGATATGGTCAAAAAAAAAAAATCTTGATTTTTTAAAAAATTTTGGATGATTCACGATTTAAATCTCAATTTTCTTATGTTATTAAAAATATTAAAAAATAAATAAAAAAAGCCTACTGTGCCCCCATCAGACCCCACATCAGCCCATTGTGCCCCATCAGACCTCAGATCAGCCCACTGTGCCCCATCAGACCCCACATCAGCCCATTATGCCCCCATCAGACCCCACATCAGCCCATTATGCCCATCAGACCCCACATCAGCCCATTGTGCCCCATCAGACCCCACATCAGCCCATTGTGCCCCATCAGACCCCACATCAGCCCACAGTGCCCCCATCAGGCCTCAAATCCCTTTACCTGCCCTGCGGCGCGCCTCCACTCCTCAGTCTTTCTCCCAGCGCTGCACTGTCACCTGACTGCGTGCAGCGTCAGGACAGTGCAGCGCGGCCCCAGAGAAGAAGAGGAGCGCCGGACACCGGAGCGGAGCTGCGGCGCAGGACAGGTGAGATTTTTTTTTATTTTTTCTGGCGGGCACGATTTTGCTAAAAAATAAAATCATGAGGCTTTCAATTGGCAAATTAATTGAATTAATTCGATTAATCGCCTAGGGCTAGGCTGTGGTAACGGAGACTTCACTCAAGAGCTGCTGCTCGCTAGCCACATCCCCACCTCTTCTCTGTACTTCATATCTCAAACTCCATTCATACAGAGTTAAAGATTATATTAAACTGTATTCAGGACCATAATCTCTGAAAAAAACAGAGTAGAGAGGAGGATGAGGCAGCTTTTTACCTCAGTGCTGTGAAGTAACTTGCGCTGTGATTAGGACAGGTTGTGTGTGTACTGATAGGAAAGCGGCCATTTTATTTCTCCTAATGATTGCTCCCTAGACAAAATATGAGCCTTTATAACTAATGTAAGGTATTTGGGAATATATTTATAATAAAGTAATATTTAAGTACTTTCATTTTCTTAATTCTCGGAGAACCCCTTTAAGTGCACAAGTTCCGTAAAATACAATATGGCTGCCAATATTACAAAAACAGGTAAAGTTCGGTGACAACCACAGATTAATAGATATCAATATGGCAAATCTGCCCAGGATGAAGCAGCATATCCCCGGCCTCCATCCTCATCACACAGATATTCAGATGCTCTACTAGGTTATAATACACAGGTGTTAGTGTAATTATTATATATCAGGGATGCTCAACCTGCGGCCCTCAAGCTGTTGTAAAACTACAACTCCCACCATGCCCTTCTGTAGGCTGATAGCTGTAGGCTATCCGGGAATGATGGGAGTTGTAGTTTCTCAACAGCTGGAGGGCCGCAGGTTGAGCATGCCTGTTATATATCATTATGGGTGCAGCTCTGTGGCTCCAGTGAGGTTCACTCTGAGGCCCTGGTTCTGCAGGACATGTACACAAAGCTCAATGGGTCTAACAGCCCGGTGCCACTTCTTTAGGTTCGATGATGACAGAGTATACAAGATTAATAGAAAAAAAAATAATTATAAAGCATGCTGCGGAAAAATATGGTCAGAGATCTCCACCATCAACATTTACAAGATTGTGGCCGACTGTGGCCATCTCTGTGTTACCATAAAAACCGAGACTTAAAGGGGTTGTCTAGGGTTTAACAAGTTGTTCTCATCAACTACAATTGTGGTAAGACAGTTCTGTAAATTTACATTTACCGTTTTGGCTTTGTTTAGCCGATTCCTATAAAGGTCACATGACCCTGTCCTCTCTGCAAACCCCCTACATCTGCCGACATCACATCCACAGAGCTGCAACGGTGTCTGAAGAAACTCTGGAATGCATCGGAGCGCTCCGCAGCTCTGATGAAGGACGGTGCCCGCTGCGCATGTGCTGGAGCTTTTGTAGTACAAGTAGCCAATGGATCGGAGGAACGCCCACAGGATGCCCAATCAAATCAGGAATACAGAGGCAGGGCTCTGATGTCAGCAGAAGTAGGGGGTTTGCAGAGTGGACAGGATCATGAGACCAACATGGAAATCAGCTAAACAGAGCCAAAATGCTAAGTATTGTAAATTACAGAATCACAATTGCACTTGCTTAAGAGCAACTGAAAAGGGCTGTCTAGTGTTTGAAAACAATGGCTGCTTTCTTCTAAAAACAGCAGCACCCCTGTAGTATTTCAGTTCTGCTCTATTGATTCCAATGGAGCTGAGCTGCAATACCTCACACAACCCATGGATAGGAATGGTGTAGCAGCCATGTTTTTCTAATCTTGGACAACCCCTTTAAGTCGATAAAACGCCTTTATGGCCGCTTTCACACGAGCATATTGAAATCCATCTGTATTCTGGCTCTGGCATATGCATGGATTGCTGATGATATGCCATCAGTACCGTCTTCAGTATTTCATCTGCATTTAAAGGCATAGTCAGTCCTTACTGCATTTTGGGTGCACTCCCGTAGACTGTAATGTACGTATTTGGAAGCAAATGCGCAGAACACTAGGGCATGCTGCGGATTTCAAATACGGAAAGAAAGGTTGTGCCAATTTTGCAAGTTATCCCCTATCCAGAGGGTCTTATTCCCGCGATCTGATGGACCCTACCGCTCCATTCACTCTCTATGGGAGCACTGAAAATTGCGAGTACAGTGCTCTGCTACCTCCAGCACCCCCATAGAGAATGAATGGGCCAGTAGGACGCTTACACAACCTGATGCTCCATCAAAACAAGGAAACAGAATCCCCATTCTGAGGATCTGTGGTGGTCCTAGCGGTTGGACCCCCAGCGATCAGCTAGTTATGCCTTAGATAGGGGTAACTTGCACAACCCCTTAAAGTGAATGCGTGTGGGTATGCATTTGATTACCATGTCTGATAACCACTTTGCTTGTGCCAATTCTATCCCGTTACTAAACATACTGAGAATATTACAAAGAACCAAGGCTCGTTTTTTTCAGTCTTTTACAAGGAAATTCATTTTGAAAGGCTTTTGACACAAGATTAACTTCATGATACTAAAACCCACCAGAGACACGCACGGGGTCATGGCTGTAATGGAACTGTTAAATGAAAATAAACTGGTGGCGTATCCTGAGGAAATATTACATCAGCGCTGATCGAGGAGTGGAAAGCTTACAAATACCGTACTCTCTGCTCACATTCCATCCAATAAAATGTCATCAAACCTTATAGAAATGTAACGTGGGACCAACTAAACGCCTGGAAACCTGCGGGAACTTGTCGCCAGTTCCAATAAACCATAGCTGATTACCAGAGCCTGGTGAGTAACCGCGGCACACTCATGTAAATGCTGATGGAAGATTTGGCTTATTAGAAGCGACGTGGCCTCAGGCTTTAAGGAATTCAAACGGAAAAAAAAACTCCAGGATCCCCTTGTCTAATGAAAAAGGAAATCTCCACGCTGCCTGGCACAAAGTTAGCTCAGAATCTTGCACAGATACGGGATTCTAGGCCGGCGTGGGGTGGAGGAATGTGCGTTGGAAGAGGATAAAACCCTCGAATCCAATGCCCTTTTGCTCAGAAAAGGAAACAGATTTGGCTTGCACTCTCCACGCTCTCGGGATGCTGTGACCACACACATTCTGAACTGGCTTCGCTTTGCTTACTCATCAAATGAAGGGTGTGTGCTCAAAATTTGCAAGCATAACTGAATGAGATTTTAAAAAAATAGTCTCCTTTTTGTTATCTTTTGCAATGCCTAATGGATCATCTGGACCGTTCAGGATTTTTAGACTGTTTAAAGAGGTTATCCATGATGAGAAAAAGGGTCCTCGAACAAAAGTGTTGCCGTTTCCCAAAATCCTACTTTATAAAAGACCAGAAAGTTAGGGGTCAGGCTACTTTCACACCAGTGTTTCTGATGATCCGTCACGATAATACAACCGTCTGCACCCGTTCTGAACGGATCCGGTTGGGTTATCTCTGAAATAGCCATGACAGGTATGAACACCACTGAAAGTCAATGGGGGACGGATCTGTTTTCTATTGTGCCAGAGAAAACGGATCCGTCCCCATTGACTTACATTGTGAGTCATGACGGATCCATCTTGCTCCGCACCACATCTTGTACAGACACACACTGCTTGCCGAGTTATTCTGTCTGCAATGGGGACGCAACCAAACGGAACAGGATGCATTTTGGAGCAGTCCGTTTCGTTCACTTCAGTATTGTCCCCATTGACAATGAATGGGGACAAAACCGAAGCGTTTTCCTCCGCTAATGAGATGCTATGACGGAAGGGAAAGCGCAAGTGTGAAAGTAGCCTTAGCCAGTTTCCCAATACACTATAATCAATTTTTTCTGAGACATACATCTGAAGGTCACATCATAACTTACCATAGCCCCTCACCTGTGGGCTATGGAAACCCCCTACAATCCTTGGCCGTGAGGCCACAGGGGACAAGATCACGGCAGTGATGTGGTATGCCCACATCACCACTTTCTGTGTGGTCCCTGGACGAATAGGCTTCTGTGCATGCGCTGAACGGTAAATGAACAGGTTCAGCGCTGGCTTAGAAGAAGTCAGCCAACCTCTTTAAAAAACGCTATTCACATTGTGTCCGTGGTGCACTATATGAGTACATTTGGCCAGTATACATTGGGGATTCACTGAAAAAATGCACTAAAACAGTAGATGCAAACAATATATGGACTAAGCCCTCACTCTATAGATAAAATCTGAGACTCTTAGCCAATACATTTTGATCAAAATACATCTGTGCCCACCTACCCAGCGCCACGGTGGTCTCAGTCCAGGCAGGTCCTACGCTAAACCTTCCTATGCGGTTGTGCATCTATGTTTAGGTGCGCAGACCCTGCACATATAGTGTGCTGCTCCTAGTTACCTCTGTGTGCATCAGCAACCAATGAGAGGAGGAGCACACACAACCATATGTACCACCTTAATCAAGGTCGCTCCTAAAACCAGGGGAGTAGCATTCATGTGCACTTTTGCCCCACCTATCTAAGAGGCGACCTTGATTAAGGTGGTACATATGGTTGTGTGTGCTCCTCCTCTCATTGGTTGCTGATGCACACAGAGGTAACTAGAAGCAGCACACTATATGTGCAGGGTCTGCACACCTAAACATAGATGCACAACCGCATAGGAAGGTTTAGCGTAGGACCTGCCTGGACTGAGACCACCGTGGCGCTGGGTAGGTGGGCACAGATGTATTTTGATCAAAATGTATTGGCTAAGAGTCTCAGATTTTATCTATAGAGTGAGGGCTTAGTCCATATATTGTTTGCATCTACTGTTTTAGTGCATTTTTTCAGTGAATCTCTAAATTTAGCCTTGTACATCCGCACATTCTACTATCACATGGTGCAGGATGTTTGTATCTGTTTTCAGTATACATTGGGGATTCATAGGACCAACTCCACTTATAATGAAGATTCCAGCTTTAGAAGCGATGGCCTATCCTCAGGTGCATGAACAAGTACAACATACAAACCTCTCCAAGAGTGAGAAGGTGAAAATCAGTCTTCAGAAGACAACTCAATGGGTATAGACTCAAACACTAATCTTGCCTTCCACTGGTCTGCACTATACCCATTAGCAGTGTATTACACGTTACATTCGTGGACTCTTCTCAGCGCTGCTTCTATCTAGTGGCCTCCAGTCAGAAGAGGCAGCCATCATTGTTATATAGGCCGAACCCACACAAAACTGGAAGCCCGTATTTTTAGCATCAAGATTACAGCGGCAGTATACTACAGTAAGTATTCACACAAGTACGCAAGTAGAGTTTTTACTGTACCTTGAGGTTTTTCTTAATTGGAGTCTTGGATGTCTATGAGTGATTGGGTCTTCACTGTAAAAACCTTGGGGGAAAAAAAAATAAGATCGGGTAAGAATTAGTCGCTGAAGATCACCAATAATCATCAAGATACCAAGCAGCATGCATGAAACTACAGATCTCTGCAATTCCCATTAGTCTTCACCATCACAGTACCAATACCTTTTCACATCAAGAAAAAACTAGGCCGGGTTCACACAGGCAGTCTTTTAGTCAAATCCAGGAGAACATCCTAAAAAAATGTAACGTACAGGAAGGACTTCCACTCCTTGCTCGTTAAAAAGGTTCCATAAAAGATTGCACCAATCTAATCTTGTGAACCTAGTCATAAGAAGACCAGTAATAGTTAATTATTACTGACGTCTTGATATTTGTCTTGTAGGCTACTCATCGTAAAAAACTTAGTCCTCCATACAAGTTTCCCAGGTCAATAGTGGTACAGTTCCAGAAAGAAAACTCAAAAAGGGACATTTCCAAGGATGTCCCTTTCACCCACTCCCACCACTGAAGCACCATCCAGCACAAGATGAAATTCATGCTGCAAATTATTTTAATATCTATCTATCTCTGGGCAGCACATTGGCTCAGTGGTTAGCACTGGTGCCTTGCAGCTCTAGGGCCCTGTGTTTGAATCCAACCAAAGTCAACATCTGCGTGGAGTTTGTATGTTCTCCCTGTGTTTATGTGGGTTTCCTCCGGGTTCTCCGGTTTCCTCCCGCACTACAAAAGACATACTGATAGGCAACTTAGATTGTGAGCCCCATTGGGCGATAATAAGAAGACCAATAACAGTTAAATATTAATGACATCTTTATGTGTGTCTTGTACTCATCGTAAAAGCGCTATATAAGTGCGTAAAACAAATAAATAGGTCTGTAATCTATTCAATGGCCACAGAAAAAAACAAGATATTTTTGCTGACATGTATATAAGTAAAATGTTATTTTTGAGAATCTCATGTCCCTGGGGTGAGATCATTAGCTTAAAAAAAAAAAAAAAAAAAAAAAAAAAAAAAAAAAAAAGGATCCCAGACCTGGTGCCATCATAGTCTATATCTAGATGGTATAATGAGAACGCGGACTGCGGTTTTTATAATAGGTAACTTTACTAATTTACTTTCAATTGTGTCATCACATTAAAATGTTGGCAATAGAAGCTAGGAGGACAGAACATGACGACAGGCGTGTAGGATGGTAGACAATCCAGGAACCGAGATGGATGTCAATCATACCCAAGCAACGCCTGCTACCAGGAGAAGAGAAATACCACTAAAACCAGTACATCTACTACTGATTAATACAATTCCCAATTCATTAGAGAACACAGAGCTGCCTGCCTTCAGCGTTTCTAACACCGATAAACCCATAATAAATTCATTTTTTAAGCTTATGCTCTTTTTAGGCTCAGAACCCCATCCAAACAGGACTAAAAGAATAAAATCGTATTTACAGCCATTTACTTAGAACAGAAAAATAAAACGACCACACAGAAGCCCGGCCTCCGCTCATGTGCTGCTCCGGCGGCCTGTCCAGAGATGCACCACCATACAACCCCCGCACAGACCACAGGCACCTGTACTCTGAAGATGGCTCACCGACTCCTATAGTGTGGGCGGACAGAGACCTATGCAGAGGTCATTGTACAGGTTGGGGAGTACAACATATACTGGGAATGATGTGGTCCTGGCTGCTGAGAAGTGATCGTTACAGAACAGGAGGCTTCAGCCTATTAGGAGCCTAATTAATAGAATAACATGGGAACTTAGAAAAAAAACACTAAACATATATTTAAAAATATGTATAAAACTATGTATAGACTTAATTCACACAATGTTATTTTTTTGACTATATATTCCCGTTATTGGGGAGGAGTTACAGCTAAAAAAAAATTATATATATATATATATATATATATATATATATATATATATATATATATAGGGTTCCAGGGTAAATCGATGAATGTTGTTAAAGGGATTGTCCTTTGAAAAATATTCTGATGCCAGCACTTGGATCTGAATTGTGTACAATTAAAAATTTAGTATACCCATTGAGATAGTTGTATCTGTACAGAGTCAACCACAGTCTTTTCCTCATTTCACCGTCCACCTCGGTAACATTCTGAAGGTGGTCGCACATGCTTAGTTCCATCCTTCAACTGCCACCAGCCATGTCTACTGTTAGATGCTGTGACAGTTACAGGGCGAGAGCTGCAGCAGAAAGGACGCACCACTTTAGAAAGGCCACACACCCTGAGCTGTGATCAGGAGAAAGCTGCAGTAGTAAGGGCACACTCCCTAAGAATGGACATGTTATGAGCCTGAAATTAAACTAGCAGAACAAATGGAGCAATAAATGGGAAGATATCTGGATCCATATGAGGTCCAGGGCTGGTTCTAGATTAATTAATGTTAAAAAAAGAGGTTGTCATGTATTATATGATTATTTTCATTTTTTTAGTTAATTATGGGATAACTTCTTTAAATCTATCAAAAAATTTGCTCAGACTGAGAATTTCTTTTTAAAGGGGTATTCTGGTTACCATAAATATAACTTATGTTTTAGACTAATTCATCATCAATAATTACCTAATATAATGTCAATTTCACATATTTACCGTTCAGTAGTTATAAAAGATGTTTTCCACTGCTACCCACTGTGTTTCCTCATAAGTACCATGGCATCGTCCTGTAGTTCTGAGCCTTTGTCAGGTCGAGCATGCTCAGTGTGTTGCTATCATTCTCTAGCTAAAGGTCAGTGTGCTGCTGATTACTGAGTAGAGGGGGCGTGACCGGGCTGTGTATCAGGCAGCCAATCAATAAACAGCAACACTCACAGCAGGGAAGCTAGGGAATGTGCTGCAGGCTTACACAGGAGCTAGACACATGGATTGTAAGGTAAAATGAAGCTCTGGAGAAATATATATATATATATATATATATATATATATATATATATATATATATATATATATATATATATATATATATATTCTGGTGGGGCACAGCTTGCAGTCTTAATACAAAATTAAGTTACTTTACCGGAATACCCCTTTAACCCCACCATTATGCCAATTCTACAATATCTACAGCAGACCAGTCTGTCTTGTCATAAATTTAGAGAAGGAGTGTTAAAATGTTAAACTGAGAAACCTTGAACTTTCGCCATACAGGGTTATGAGCAGGTGAATACGGTGTTTTTGGCTGGTAATATGATCAGGCACTGTACACACTGGTAATCAGACACAGCAAAATGAAAAAGATCACCGTCAAAACACACAGAAGATTAACAACTTTGCACATTCTCTTCCCTTTCGGCCTTCCAAGAACGTAGTGGACATCAAAGATATTGTGACCCAGTAACACTTTCTGTTTGGCATTTTCAGGGTATAATTAGTTTACACTGCGCCCATCAATCTCTCTGTGACCTCTTGCTATGTCCTTCACCTGTAGACAGCTGCTGCCCAGAAGCTCGTCAACAACCCAGCGCCCCTCCACTTCGCTTCATACACTCCAAAGAACAAATGTGTGTCCCATATTGGTCGTACCCTACAAGAGGTTACGTCATCTCCTTCATGCCTTTTGGATCCCATGCCAGTTTAAAGTAAAAAAAAAAAAAACAATGCAAACAACAGAGAACATTTTTCTTTAAGGTTACATGCACATGAAAAATGGACATGTGATGGACGTTCTTTTAAAGGGAATCTTTCACCTACCTGTTTTTTACCAATATAACTAACAGCAGTGCCCCACAGAAGATTGCAGACACATCCCAGACATACCTGTGTGCACCGTGTGTCTGTATTACATGTCACATCCCAGACATACCTGTGTGCACCGTGTGTCTGTATTACATGTCACATCCCAGACATACCTGTGTGCACTGTGTGTCTGTATTACATGTCACATCCCAGACATACCTGTGTGCCCTGTGTGTGTGTATTACATGTCACATCCCAGACATACCTGTGTGCACCGTGTGCCTGTATTACATGTCACATCCCAGACATACCTGTGTGCACCGTGTGCCTGTATTACATGTCACATCCCAGACATACCTGTGTATGTGTATGGATTCCAAAATCACAGCATTATATCCAGTATATGAGAAGATATAGCTGTAGAGAGAAAGCGGTTTTTAATTTCACTTTCATCTGGGCACTTGGGAGCTGTTTTCCAGCAGAATAAAAGTGCTTTTTCTGGACATGTAATACAGACACACAGTACACACAGGTATGTCTGGGATGTGACATGTAATACAGACACACAGTGCACACAGGTATGTCTGGGATGTGACATGTAATACAGACACACAGTGCACACAGGTATGTCTGGGATGCGACATGTAATACACACACACAGTGCACACAGGAATGTCTGGGATGTGACATGTAATACAGACACACAGTGTACACAGGTATGTCTGGGATGTGACATGTAATACAGACACACAGTGTACACAGGTATGTCTGGGATGTGACATGTAATACAGACACAGTGCACACAGGTATGTCTGGGATGTGACATGTAATACAGACACAGTGCACACAGGTATGTCTGGGATGTGACATGTAATACAGATACACAGTGCACACAGGTATGTCTGGGATGTGACATGTAATACACACACACAGTGCACACAGATATGTCTGGGATGTGACATGTAATACAGATACACAGTGCACACAGGTATGTCTGGGATGTGACATGTAATACAGACACACAGTGCACACAGATATGTCTGGGATGTGACATGTAATACAGACACACGGTGCACACAGGTATGTCTCGGATGTGTCTGCAATCTTCTGCGGCGCAGTGCTGTTAGTTATATAGGTGAAAAACAGGTGAAAGACTCCCTTTAACGGCCATCACGTGTCCATTTTAAGACTAATGGTAGTCTATTGGAGTCATTTACACAGCAATTTTTTTGACGGCCAGCGAATAACAGACATCAAAAAATAGAACATGTTCTATTTGACTATTTTTCACTGACCAACTGCCCTCATACAATTGAATGGGTCCATTTTAATGTCCGTTTTTCAGAAAGGCATCAGTGAACAAATGTCCGTTAAAAATGGACAGTTTTTTTTAATTGTCATGTAAATGAAGCCTAAAACCAATGGCCCCTCAATCATTTATCTGGAGGACTTAGTCAAGGTCAAAGGATGTAAAATTTGCAAAACTAGATTGCAAGGCATCTATTGGCCATAGATATATAATATGCCACAATATGGTATTGCTGGCCCCGCCATCCATCAATTTGGACCTGACTACAAAACGGGGGCCATTTTTAGTATTTTTTTCCAGGGCCACTTTAAGTTCCCAGTCCACCCCTGTACAAAGCCCAAGGGAGTTTTTAATTTTAGTAATTTTGGAAAGGTCAGAAGGCTTATTTGATGGCTGCCCTACTGAAGCCAGTAGACATTTTCATCACTCCAAGCACTATTGGCCAACACCTGCTCATTTCCTTAAAGGGAACCCGTCATCTCAGAAACACCCCCTGAGCTAGAGTAAGCGGTGTATAGTGTAAGTGATGCTGAATCCGAATAGGTAAGTTTTATCTTCATACTCACTTCCATTCCGACGCTGTGCTCCCACAAACCAGCAGTAAAATGCATTGAGAGAACTCTTCTTTGAGTCCTCTCCATTATGTGAGTGAGCACTGGAGTCCAGTGAGTGCATTTTACTGTAGGTTTGTGGGAGCACAACATCAGAATGGAGGAGAGTATGAAGATAAAACTTACATAACCAGACTCAACGTCACTTACACTATACACCGCTTACTGTAGTTTAGAGGGTGTTTCAGAGCTGACAGATTCCCTTTAAAGCAGGGCTGTGGAGTCGGAGACCATTTTGGTGGAGTCGGAGTTTGAGTCGGTATGAAATGGATCGACTCCTACAATATAGAATACATTGGTCCAGTTAGTTCAGTGCAGTATGTCCTAAATATATTTTCATAAGAATTTGGAAACATGATGAAATGTCCTATAAATGTCTGTTCTATTCCTGATCTAAGGATATAGGCTTTCAGTTGAGATGACTGTGTGCTGCCCTTTATGTAGATGCTCAGAAGTGAAGCTCCTCCGCTACAGATCAGAGGAAAAAGGCACTGGGAAGCAATGGCTGCACTCATCTCAGATCTACTAGAGAAAACAGGATTAAAGAGGTTTTCTCACTAGTTACGAAGATTAGCTTTAGAGATGAGCGAACGTGCTCGTAACGAGCACTGTAGCGCTCGACTGCCCTGCGCTCGCATGGGCGCAGGCATCCGGATCCATCGGGTGAGGAGGACAGATCCGGATGCCTGCGCCCATGCGAGCGCAGGGGAGCCGAGCGCTACAGTGCTCGTTACGAGCACGTTCGCTCATCTCTAATTAGCTTTCAACATAAAGGGACAGTTATAAGTAGACATTTTCTAAATACAGTGGTCAGTAGATTTTACTTTAGTCATGAACTATAGACAGTTCAGCAGGTCTCTCACTGTACACAGGTTTCTATGGTAACCTGCAGACCAGAAAGACTGTTATCTGATTGGCTGAGAGCAGGAGTGACCTCAGTAAGCAAAATGTGTTGAGGACTGATAAGGATGGCTTTACCTGAAATTGTGTTAGAGATCACAACCTCCTGCTCTGTCAGAGTAAGGCTAGTTTCACACTAGCGGCAGGTTCCGTGCTGCCGGAGCCATTCACTGTAATGTAACGTTAACCCCTGCTGAGAGGCGGCCAGAACGAAAATACAACATGGATCCGCGGCCCGCCCCCATCACAGTAAATGGGTCCGGAGTGTGGCTCCGGCGGCCCCTTCACCCACCGGATCCATGCTGCCACTAGTGTGAAAATAGCCTAAGTTAAGATATGCTAATAACTGCTGGAGTTAGTTTTAGTTTGCTTTTCCTCTGAGCTTATGTTTGGAGAGGTTAGCTGCTCTCATGGCTTCTATATGCAGCTGATGCAAAACACATAGAGCCTTATGTATGAGAAGTTTCTTTGTTGCCCATAGAAACCAATCAGAGCTCCCCTTTCATTTCATATAGTGCTCTGGAGAAATTAAAGGGGAGCTTTGATTGGTTGCTATGGGCAACAAAGAAAGTCTTAGACCTAGACAGTTTTCATACATCAGGCCCTTAGTGAGCTGTACCCAGAGAAGCCTGATACTGGAAGAGTAAAGATATCTAGTAAAACCTATTACAGACTCTTTTTGTCATGACATGTCTGTACGATTGATTTATACAAAGTTTGTTTAAAGTTATCACTTAAACATGCGCCATGTATGAGGGAGTTTGAGTCGGAGTCAGGGGAAATTGAGGAGTTGGAGTCGGGGCTTTGGCTTACAGACTCCACAGCTCTGCTTTAAAGAGCACCTGTCAGCAGACACTTATGACCCTGGCTGACCTGTTACATGTGCACTTGGCAGCTGAAGACATCAGTGTTGGTCCCATGTTCATATGTGTCCACATTGCTGAGAAAAATGATGTTTTAGTATATGCAAATGAGCGTCTAGGAGCAACGGGGGCTTTGCCATTACACCTAGAGGCTCTGCAGCTTCCATACCCTCTACAAATTGACATGGCCAAGTGTTGTAATGTTTTTACCACCTGGCCCTGTCAAAGTGCAGAGGGTGCAGCAGTTGCAGAGAGATAATAATGTTGGCATATTTCAGGCCCCTCTAGGCTTAGTCCTTAGTCCTATATGATTAGAAGCCCATCGATTTGCTGTTTAGGAATAGTTCCGGTGCTGGAACACACAGCGCCATCCATTGTGGAGTGGATAGAGCTGGTTACTGCAGGACTGCTCCTACTTAAGTTAAATCCTGGAGCATTTGTGTTGTATAGATCTGTTATATATCAACCTATAAACACTATGGGCCTAAACTGTGATTAACTTATGTTAAAGATCCTAAAAAAAAAATACAGACTACTGTTAGTACAGGAAAGACCATGCCTCCTTGGAGAGAGAGCGCCTTAACGTCGTCGTGATGAGACTTATAGGCCATACATGCTCCTCTGGAATTCTGGGAAGAAAGGGATGCAAATGATCTCTTAACAAGCTCTGCCTCTGATGCCACCAGAGGTAAGGTAGCTATCCTGTAAGTCAATGTTCAACCCTTTAAATAGGTCTTGAGACATGAAATCTTGTGGCATCAGAGCCATAGCTTGTTAAGAGCTCATTTGCATCCCTTTCTTCCCAGAATTCCAGAGGAGCATGTATGACCTATAAATCTCCTCATGCTGACTAAGGCGCTCTCTCCCCAAGGAGAGATTGTATCCCCCGAATCCTGACTTAGGCCTCTCACCCAGTTACGCCAGTACTCTCTCTGCACTGATGAGGGGCAATCACCGCAAAACAGCTGTCTGCAGATGAGATGCTGGCTTATTTAATATCCAAGTCATGTCTCAAGGCCTATTTAAAGGGTTAAACACTGACTTCTACCGACAGCCTGGCAGGGATCTTTCAAGGTACCTGAAGTATCCCCAGCCGCCTGCTCTACTAACCTACACTTGAAAGTCTAATTTCATATAGTACAATAACTACACTGGTCATGCTTTAGTGCTCTTGCACATGAACATATTTTTTGTCAACGTCCGTTTTTTGGGGGGGGTTTTCGACCCAAATTCGGAACCATTCACCTCAATGGGGCCTCAAAAAATCAAAACTAACTGTTGATTCTGTGTCTGTATGTTTGTATGACCAATACGCAAAAAAAGAAAATCCCATTATTGCCTGCATTACAGGCAAGGATAGGACCGTTCCATAAAATGTGGACTGAACCTGGCTGGTATCCGTGTTTTGCTTATCCACAATTTGCAAAACCACAACGGTCGTGTACATGAGCCCTTATGCAACACCTTACAATGTGCAAAGATAACCCTGTACCCGAGGACACCTGTCACAGATTAGCAACCCCTGGAGTCTGCAGCCTTCAGCACCATCTACACGTCCATGCTTCCTGCAGAAGGGGAGGAATGGAGACCTCACCCCCATCCCACTTCTCTGTGCAGACAATGGAGCTGTGCGGAACCGTCAGAAGCCATTCATATCAGTTTTAATGAAGTGGCACAATTGCGGGCTGTAGTCCTGGCAGAAGAATGCGCCATCAGGTTTTCCTTTGTAGGTCAGCCAGATTAAACACAACTTGGAAATGAAACACGACACTTGGGTTTCTGAAACAACCTAGAAATTTTCCAGTTAGATATTTCTTTGGAAAGTGCTGCATGAGGCTATTCCCTTACGTGACAGAGCTCTAATCGGATTTTAGAGGTTTCCTTTGCTTCATTAAGGAACGCACGAATCATTAAAGGTAATGCTTCTCCAGTCAGAGGCAGGTAATGCAAAACATGGGGGTTACGTAAAATGACCTCATGCACATGGCAAAACAGATTCCCCTGCAGCCCTAGAAAAAGGCTCTCAGAGGCTACTTTGGGGCAGTGTACCTCTTGCTGAGAGAACACTGACTACTAGACATGCCTCTACAACACATTCAGATATTTTGCCCAGTTGACTTTGAGAGGTTTGGGTATCATTGGACTAAGAGGCAGGATGATCTTTTCGATGAATTACCTGCCATCTAGGCCGTTCTGCCCTAGTTGTTAGGGGGTTTTGGGAACAGTGGTTACATGGCACACAAACATGGCCAACAAGCCTTGGACAGACCTCAAGCAGAGGATCGTTTGATCTGCCAACAGGCATGGGTAGCTCCCACAGCTTTATTGTCCACCATCCATACACAGGTGGCACCTTCACTACACAACCATCTCTGCCGGGACCATTTTCAGAAGCTTAGCAGAAAGAAATTTGGTGTCAAGGTGCCCATTACGAGTAATGCTTTTGACAGCCAGACAGTGTGGCCCTGGTCTGCAGAGATGAAAATGAAACCTGGACTGCCATGGACTGGAACTGTATCGTCTTTAGCGATGAATCCAGGGTGTTTGGGATCCCACTATGGTTGAGTTCAAGCATGGAGACCTTATGATGAGACCTTCAATCCTGCCTTTGTAGTGGACACACTGTCCCAACTGCTGGTGTCATAATCTGGAGGGACATTACATATGACAGTTGGGCACCCCTAGGGACACAAGGGACACTAACAGCTCAGCGATATGTACAGGACATCCTGCAGCCACATGTGTTGCTTCTCATGGCAGGGCTTCCAACTGGCATTTTTCAGCAAGGGTTGTCCAGGAATGTCGCCACCAGATTACAACACTTCCTTGGCTGCCCTGTCACCAGAATTAATACCAACTGAGGATTTATGCGACCAAGGACACCAGCTTCAGCAACCTGCGAGTGTACCGGATCTACAGGCCCAGCTCCAACACTTGTGGCAAATGTGACGCAGAATACCATACAGAACCTGTATCCTCCATGCCCAACCGTATCACCATTTTCCCGCATGTAAATCTGTGCGGGGAAAAAAAAAAAACGTACATAATCTGCCACGTGTGTAGGTAGCCTTAGGGAACCGATACACGGTTGGGGGCTGTGTAACAAAGTCTGCATGAATTTCTGCGCCAAATTCACGCCATAAACGGCATGTGTAACTTGCAGTAATTGATGCAGATTTGATGCGGTTTTGCTGCAGAGCTCAACCTTGCATTGCAAAGGGTGAGATCCGCACACAAAACAAAATAGAAAAAAAAATATAAAAAATAAAAATAAAAAATAGCACAAAAAATATAAAAGGTGCGGATTTCAAAATATACACTGCAGGTCAACTTCCACATAGAAGGAAAAAAAAAGCAAGGTGTACATGAGATTCGCCTTTGTGCTGTATTACACTTCTGCACGAAAATCCACAAGAAAAAAACGCGCGCAATCCGCAACGCGTGCATTTTGCTTAATGGTTGCAATGCACACGAGCAGGCAGCTGCAAGGGGCGCAGTCCAGCTCCAAGCCTCCTTGCATAATGCACTTGTCCCTTTCCTAGCTTTGTCTACCTGAAATCGCACAACAAACAGGAACGTACAAAAACCAGGAAAAAAAAAAAAAAATGTACATCACACAAATAGATCTGGATTAAACTTTGTGACATATTTAACGTTAATGAGGCAGAGTCGGTGTAAGCGCATTAGCAGATCTATCTAATCTGTCTATAGCCGTAAAGGAAAAGCAAGGAAGAATATAGAATACAATACATGCTACATATTAAAAACTAATAAAAAAATAAAAAATAAAAGTGCGGCGTGAAATTAATAAGGAAGTGGCAGGAGGCTCATTTAGCTAATTGCTTGAGACACTAACCTGGATCCTCAGGGCAAATGACACTTCCCACATAGCTGGAAATCCATCGGTTCCTAAACATTGTTTCTCGCCAGTTACCCCTAAAGTACGCCCGGGAGGCAGTGCAGACGCAAGGAGAACCCCGGCTTTAGGCCCGTTCCAGCAAAAAGAGAGAGAGAGAGACGGAGCAGTTTCCCAGTCCTGCTCTGAAGCTGTCAGGCTGGAGAGACTAAGCACAGCGAGTGCATAGCAATGGGGCAGGGAAGCCGGAGCAAACCAAGCCAGTAATCAGATTACAAACAGAAATTAGGCACTCAAGTGCATGTTGGGTCAGAGACGGGAAGATGCTGAAAAGTGCAGTTTTGGCCAAATTAAAAAACATGGGCTCCAAAAAGGACGGAAGTAAAAAAAAAAAAAAAACAACGTAAAAAAGACCAAAGCAACAGAAGGAAGTAAAAATCCAAGGCGGGGAAGAAAATACTAAGTATTAACGCTCCCCCCCCCACCTCCTTATCAGCTGTCAGAACAGTGCAAAGATTGCTGTGCTAAGGAGGACGGAGCTAGGTAGAGGCACGTGCACCAGGCACACAATCACAGCGGTATCGCACATCTGATAGCGGACACTGCAGCACATGTGGTTTACATTATCTGGAATATCAGACCGTAATCTCTCTCATAAAATACCAGAAGTGATGGGAGTAGTCACGGAGAGTGATGTAAGGACGATGCGTGGGCTCGGCTGCTACAGCTAATTGATTTGGCTTTAACCTGGACCTGCTTGTCGACCACGCCGCGGATGACACGCAGAACGTCAAATATTACTGCAAGATGGGGTAATAAAAAAAAAAAAAAAAAATATATATATATATATATATATATATATATATATATATATATATATATATAGTTCACTCAAAGTTGTAACTAATTTAAGACTCATGGAGACGATCTGCATTAATGCTAAGTGGATTTCTGGCAATCCAATTCACACTCTGCAGTAATTAAGCACGCAACTTTTGACGCATGCTGCACTTTCTTTTTTCGGATGTATTTACTAGAGGCGTTAGTAAGTAAATTCTACTTGAAGCAAAAACCAAAAACAGCAAAAAAAATAATGGGAGTCCAGAAACAATGCCTCAGCTGAATGTAGCGATACCTTTCAGTAAGGGCGGGTTTGCACTTGCGCTAGGGTATTCCGTTATAGGTTTTGTTATAACTGAATATACCTGAAAATTCGTAAGACGGATTGTAAAACGGAAGCCTTTAAGAGGCATTCCGTTTTGATCCATCATAATGCAAGTCTGTGGGCAAGCATAACGGAAACCAGATGAACCCGTTATACTTGCCCACGCACTTCTATTATGACGGATCAAAACGGCATGCCTCTTAAAGGCTTCCGTTTTACAATCCGTCTTACAAATTCCATCATATTCCATTATAAGCGGAACCTATAACAGAATACCCTAAAACAAGTGCTCCAAAGTATCATTCTAGAGAAAAAGTACTATATCCATATGCAGTGAGCAGTTAAAGAGTTATTCCCATCACATACAATGGGGGCATATCACTAGTATATGCCCCCATTGTCTGATAGGTGCGGGTCCCAATGAGAACGGAGCGGGGAGAATGGGAGTGCACCGGCATGTGCGGCCCCCACTCCTATTCTTTTCTATGGGGCAGACAGAAATAGCCAAGCCAGCGCTCGGCTATTTTCGGCAGCCCCATAGAAAAGAATGGAGGGCGGCTGCACACACACAGCACGCCCTCCGTTCATTTCCCCGCTCCGTTCTCGCTGGGAACCGCACCTATCAGACAATGGGGGCATATACTAGTGATATGCCCCCATTGTATGTGATAGGAGTACCCCCTTTTAAAGGAGCAATGTGCTTTTTTATATTCATGACCTATCTTCCGTCACCAAATTTAGCTAGATCTGATCTCACGTTTACGCTGACTTAGAGTATACTCAGCTTTAGATCCAGTCTCTATACACTGATAACTATGCATCTGCTCTTAACCCCTTCGTAACCATGCAAATTTTTCATCATCGCTTTCCAAGACCTAGAACTTTTTGTTTTTCCCATCAATGTACCTGTATGAGGGCTTATTTATTGCAGGACATTTTGGGAACATATAATTTTTGATTAAAAACAGCACAAAAACGCACAAAGGTCCTCTCCGTAAAATTGCTGCTGATGGAGGGTCATGTGACCAGGCAAAAACAACTCCAGACACAACACATAGCGTCCTCCATTCAAAAACAGCGCACCTGCCGTCTGCACCTGCGCTGTTGGGAGTTTATTGCAGGTGCAATGTGTGTGAATAGAGAAGGCAGTGTGGCGTGTCTGGTCACATGACCCTCCATCAGCTGCCATCTTATGGATAGGACCTCTATCCTGACAGCACAGAAGATTTGCCTAAAATATAGAACACAGAATATTCAAACACTGTAAAAGCAAGTGCCATATAATCGTCTGACATACACACTGGTTAACAGTAACCAAAAAGTGGACAACCCCTTTAACAAATGCCTCCGGATAGGTCATCAGTATCTGATCGCGGGAGTCCGATATGGTTTCAGAAGGCAGCGGGGCTCGAAGCAGCTCTGCAGCCTCCTCTCAGCTCACCAGCGCCATACATTGTATAGTGGCTGTGCTCGGTATCGCAGCTCATCCCCATTCACTTAAAAAAAAAAAAAGTTAAACCAGCACCTCAAACTATATATAAATGGAATGCTGGTGCACACTACCATGGCTGCAAAGCAAAAACAAGAACTACAAGTATCAGCACACTGCTTTATGCACAAAGATTCAAAGATGCAAACACTGAAAACAAGTAGTGGCATTACCGCTATATCCTCTATATGAAAATGAGAATCTCGTTGCCCACTAACACTAGACCATATTTTCTCATATCTCCTATTACAAGCCCCCACAAAACTGCAATAAACAGATTTTTTGTGCCCCTTTATTAAAATCACTAGAGGTGTTCTGCATATCAAAGAACAGAGGCCCCAGAGCAAAAATCCAAAAATATAGAGAGAAGAATGCATCTGTCCAAACGTAATAACCGTACTAATGTGGATGGACATCTCATGTTCAACAATAAAATAAACATTCTCCATTGGCCTTCATTTATAATCGGCCAGGTGGACAGGACTCTGGTGGTTTTTCGGTTTCCTCTTAAAATTGGCTGGATTTGTAAATCCCAGCTCGACCTCGCTGAGTGTCAAGGTTTTGTGGTCTGGCAGTGCAGCCCATTTTGTGCTCTGTTTGTACCTCAAATCCCCTTTATTAAGTCGCACGAAACAGAAAAGCAAAGGACATAGAAAGCTGAAAACACACAAATCAAATTACAGGAATAATGCTCGAGAAGAAATGACCTCAGAGAAGCCTACACCAAGCTCCAGGATCTCCAACGTGTAAGCTTGGCAATGAGTGTCTGGTGTGTAGGTGGCAATTCATGAACCTTAATACTGTATATGGTACTTTCAACCATCAAACCATTGTAGAAGAGGAGAATTCATCTCTGTTACTTCGTAGATTGGGTTGGTCCAAAATAGTCAAACTTCTCAAATTCCCCTTCAAAACTGTACCCTCACCTGTACGTCATCTATTAGAGGTTTTTTGCAACTTCCACAAGCTGGAGTCTCAATTCTCCTCCTTACCTTGGGTAAAGACTTTCTGAACTCCCCCCACTATGTTGGTGTATGACCTCTGCAGGACTACTTGTATTGTTTTGCAGGGGTACAACATCCATAGGGCTCTAGTTGACCCTACACTTGATAAAACAGCAAGTCTGAAAGACCACTACTCCTTCACTCCTTCTGCTGAAGGACAATTTCAAGTGGAATTAATGTACACTGCCTTAGACACCATTTTAGCTTTCAGTAACTCCAGTTCCCATCGCATCCAATCTGCAAGGATACTTGCAAATGCCAAGAACCAGTGTGAACGTATTCTCCTGGAGCTTACACTTACATTTTTTGGGTTATTACATAATCCATTCCAACAGTCCATGTACTGACATCCAGAATGGGCAGTACCTTCTAAACTGCTACCTCTGGTGGTCTTTTGTGGCATACGATAAATCCAGCCCTGTTTATCCACATTTTACAGCTGATCGTGTGCTCAGTTACCAAACCCATCTCCTTTAAAGGGGTTGTCCAACAAAAAAAATATTCTAGCTTTCAAACCAGCACCTGAATACTTTTGTAAATGCATGTAGAATAACCACTGAACTATTCAACTAAATGTGTATAGCGCTGTTTGTTTTTTTCTTATTTCTTTGTCCTGCTCACTGAGAAGGCCGCACATGCTCAGTTTCATCCTTCAACCGCCTCCTGAGCTGTGATAGGGCGAGAGTTGCAGCAGAATGGACAATAAATGTGGAGATCTCTGGGTCCATGTGAGGTACAGGGCTGGTTCTAACTTTAGCATGTACTATATGATGTCGGATTTTTACATTAGTTATGGGATAACCCCAAGTACTAGGCCTCATACACATGGTGGTGTAACAAAGCAAGTTCAGCCTCTCAGCTCACCCAAGGTTCTTTTTAAGAAACACGGGAGACTCAGAAGATGCTGTGGACCTCTAATGCATCAAGAAGCAGAAGCAGCCCAGCACTATGGCATCCCTTAAAATAGGAGTTTGTGGCTGTCAAGTAAAATTAACATACACAATGTTGGTGTATTTCAGGCCCCTCTAGGCTCTTAGTCCTCATATCTATACGACTAGGACCCAGAGGGGCTTGAAACACATAGTACACACATCAGGCGCCATATGAACCAAGCTATTCATCCATCAAGGGGAGAACACCTGCAGACAGACAACACGTCACCATTTTTATTTTGTCAGATTTGCTAGAAACCTGACCATAAAACTTTCCATATGAAAACTGACACATAGTAGTACAGTATGGGTTCATGCACTGGTATGGGTGCTGTATTAATGCTCTGAACAGCTCATAATACAGATATATAAGGCTTATACAAACTTTCCAGTAGTAAAGAAGAACATATCCTACTCACAAAAAGATAGGGATATTTGACTTGTGGGTGAAATTTCAGGATAAACCTAGCATGCACTTTGTCCTTTACAGGTGACAATGTGACCTTCTCTAAACTTATGAATGAACATGTCCAACTGTTTCAGTACTTTTTGCACAACTTGCTGTTCTCAAACAAGGAGCTTAACAGCAAAATTCACAACAGGTGTTTGATCCGTTAATAGCCCAAAAAATTTCATGGTTCAATTAGAATTGTTATTTAAATAGTCCTCCTCATCATGCTGCTCACATTTTGACATCATGAGACCAAGACTACACATAACAATAGATCAACAGTACCTCGCCATTGCGAGGCTTCAAGCTGGATGTTCTCAGATGGAAGTGGCCATGGAGCTTAGTGTCACAGTGTGCCTTCCAGTCTCTCTGTTGTAACCTGCTGATGAGTCACAGAAAGGCATAGAAGTGGAGCCAGGGAGTATCTAAGTTGGACGAGGGACCAGTGGGCCTCAGTGCTGCTCACTGATGAAAATTGATTCACAATCACCAGAAATGATGGCCGCCAGTGATGTTAGAAACGTCAAGGAGAGCGCTATGCATCAGCCACTGATGTCACCAGAAGAGCTTTTGTTGGTGGTGGTGTTACAGTGTGGGCAGGTGTCTAGTCAATACAGAACTGAACTGCTGTACACTTTGTGAATGGGAAGGAACGGAGACTGGGGGACCTTAAATGGAGTTTCCTGCACTTTCGCCAGACCTGAATCCAATTGAAAATCCATAGGATCATCTGAGACGCCGTGTAGAAGCTCGTACCTCTCTACCCCAGAACCTCAATGACCTAAGGGCCGTCATTCAAGAAGAGTGGGATGCCCAAAAAATCTGGGTCATTCACAGAAAATAAAAGAGAACATGCTAAATCCTCCTGACTACTGCGAGTGATTTACATAAATTTAAACTTTCGTTGCCCGAGTCCTGTTGAAGAACTTTGTAGCCCAGAAGGATTGTGAATTCGTTCCTCTGCATCATCACAATAATGTGCAGTAACATGTCATAGGCAGATTACACATCACAAACCAACTACAAAGCTTAGGTGACATGAGGGGTATAAGAAAAATATGGAGCCATCTGCAGGCAGTGACACTGAAGGATCTCACGCCAGTCCTGTACTTCTTCGGTTTTGTAGAGCCCCACCTGTGGGTTTTTAGTAGGTCTGTAGGCCACGTCACATGGTGGATGGGATTTAATGAAGTAAGATCCCTTGGGCATCCAGCTACTCGGCTAACCAGGGTAGGCAGACATGGGAAATCACAGAAGAGGAATATTTTTATCATCTACCTTTAACCCTTCAGTTAATATTTTTCGGTACTAAAACATTAGAACTTAATATACCAGCGCCCACCAGTGCAATCTCATGGATATAAGGCGGGTTACTGTCATTTTAGGGCTGGTTTATTTAAAGGGATTTTCCATTCCAAGTGAAGGCACAGCGTTAGGATCTGCAATCACTTTCTGACAGGTGGAGGTCTTACTGCGAGGACTTCATTACGTACTGCGGATCCGCAAAATACAGATAGTGGCTGTGTGCATGCCGCAGCATCATTGTAGAAATGCCTATTCTTGTCTGCAAAATGAACAATAGGACAAGTTCTAGAATGTTATATAACGTATCTAGTGGCTCACCTCTTTCCCTGGTATGACTCACCCTGTCAGCTTTATATTTAATTGTTACATAGATTAGACATGCACTCTCATTAGGGAGACTATAGAATGACCATATAGCTTTACAAAAAGTTATTTATTGCACTAAAACAAATAAAATTTAAAATAATACACCTTAGTTAAAAATGGCAATCATATATGTAACCCCAATATAGAGATCCCTATAGCAATAATTATAATACTCTACACATATATGGATATATAGTTTCCTATTTTTGTTGATTGTAAAACAAAGGGTCCAATAGAGTGCATGTCTAATCTATGTAACAAGTTCTATAATGTGCAAAAGTCCTGGGGTCAGCACACTAATGACATTTGCATGTTGTCCGCATTTCTTGTCGTCCCAAGGAAATGAATGGATCTGTATGTGGACTGAGAACACTGTCAGGTACATGAGGCCTAAAAGGACCAGAGGTGGATCCTTTACGTCTCATGCACACAACCCTGTTTTACACTCCACAAAACGCAGCTCCACAAAACACTGGTCCTAGTCATTTTTTTTTTTTACTCCCGTAAAAATATCCTGTGTGTGAAAACCTTTTTTTTTTTGTTTTGTTTTTTGCTGGCCAACAGAAGGGACAAACTGATTCACACAGCACACAGTGTGGGGTCTGCATCTTTTTCGGGTCCATTGAAATGAATAGGTCCGCATTCTATCTGCAAAAAATAGAAAAAACATGGATCGGATGACTAAAAAAATTCAGTTGTGTGCGTTTGTCCTCAGAGCTACCAGCCATCCACTGCACAAGGGACTATAATACCGCTCCATGCACCTAAATGGCCCGGCACTGCAGTTCTGCGCACGTCGTGCAGCTGTGTAGGAGAAAAGCTGAAGGAAACTTGTCTAAGGCCTCTTTCACATGGGCGTCACGAATTCAGTCCGGATGCGAAAATCCGCACGCATTCGCAGTCAGTTTTGACTGCGATTGCGCAAGTTCGTTCAGTTTTTTCCGCGCGGGTGCGAAGCGTTTTAATGCGTTTTTCACGCACGTGATAAAAAACTGAATGTTTACGAACAAGATCTCTTAGCAACCATCAGTGAATCACGCAGACCCATTCACTTCAATGGGGCCAGGGCTGCGTGAAAAACGCAGAATATAGAACATGCTGCGATTTTCACTCAACGGCGAACTGTTGCATGAAAACATTCGCCCATGTGAAAAGCCCCATTGAAATGAATGGGTCAGGATTCAGTGCGGGTGCAATGCGTTCGCATCACGCATTGCACCCGCGTGGAAATCTCGCCCGTGTGAAAGGGGCCTAAGGGACTGATCTCTGACAGAAAATGTCAGGGCATATTCCAGTGGTAAACTCAGGGAAAAACGCAGCTCAGCCTGGAGTATTTTACGGCATATGCAGGGTATGATGTTGCGGTGCCCAACACCTCGGCATCATGCACCATCTGCTCACAAGTGAAGGATCAGTTCTCTATGAATTTTGAAGATTTCTTCTAGGTTTGGCCTGGCCTAAGGCTCGCTCTCTAGTCTTCTGCAGTAAAGAACCTACAGTATATAGAAACATCATCACTGAGCAGAAAGACACTGTCTGAACACATACCTGTACCGCAGCCAACACTGGCGTACCTCCAAATTAAGTTTACGGTAAAGCTGTGTAACAATTAAGGGATTTAGTTTATTTGACTAAGAAAAAGCAATAAACAGAATCCCATCAGAAACGTCGAGGGTTTTGTTTTCACTGCTTTAGTTTATACACAGTTATTACCAATAACCCCCATTATTTATATACAGAGGTTTCGCCTGCAGAGGAACGCCGCAGAACATCAACAGCACGGGGAGGTCTTCAGGGTCTAGTAACACATGGTAACAGAGTAACAATCCATGTATCTGTAAACCTTAGGCATTTCCTTTTCATTTTCTATTTGGATCTCAATACGATGAGAACATTTTTTATTTGCTCCTTTGGCACCTAAAGGTATGTTCACGAATGGGGTCATTTTTTAAGACACACCAGTCTCAAAGTCCATCTGTCAGCAGATTTGTACCTATGACACTGGCTGACCTGTTACATGTGCACTTGGCAGCTGAAGACATCTGTGTTGGTCCCATGTTCATATGTGCCCACATTGCTGAGAAAAATGATGTTTTATTATGTGCAAATGAGACTCTAGGAGCAACGGGGGCGTTGTCATTACACCTAGAGGCTCCACAACTACCTCATCCTCTCCACTATGATTGACAGGGTCAGACAGTGAAATCATCATCACACTTGATCCTATCAAAGTGCAGAGGGTGCAACAGATGCAGAGAAAGCAGAACCTCTAGGTGTAATGGTAACACCCTCGTTGCTCCTAGAGGCTCATTTGCATATATCAAAAGATCTTTTTTCTCAGCAATGTGGACACATCTGAACATGGGACCAACACAGATGTCGTCAGCTGCCAAGTGCACATGTAACAGGTCAGCCAGTGTCATAGCTACAAATCTGCTGACAGATGCCCTTTAATCTATACATACTGCCGTCAAGTGCCACAATTATTAAGAGCTGCATAGCTGTTTGGCACCAGTTTTTTTTTTTTTTTACATACAGGGGTTCACAAATGTCCTCCAGAACTTTTACTGCAGAGATTTTTGCATGGATTCTTTGCCTTAAAAGGGTTGGCCACTTTGTTAGCACTTATTAAAACGCTAAAGAAAGCAGGGAGACATTACACTTAGTAATATATCTTCTTCAGCAGATCTGTCTGGTTTCCTTGCTATTGGAAGCCACGCCCCCTCTGCCCTGCTCTCACAGCTGCCTGTCTCCTCCATGCCTGCACCTGCCCTAGTCCATGGCTGAAGGAGTGTGCTGCTCCTGGGTTCTAAAGGCACCCTGCTTGTGTCAGAGGTTCTTTCCTTCTGCTGTGACTGCTGTACTGGCTATACAGGGCTGAAGGGGCTTAGCAGGGACACGTGTTAGAAGATGAAATAAAGAAACTTTGCAAGAGGAAGAGAGACCGAGGAACAGCTGTTATGGAGCTCACTGACTGCAGTGATGTAGCAGAGCCAGGAAGGTGCTGTGGCCAACAAAGTGTGAGCAATCCTAGTGTCTGTCCTGTCTATGGCCACTCTGCAATGTGATCTCATCACAGACCTGTTTATTCCAGCCAGACCAACAGCTTTAACCCCTTCTGAGCTGTTAGTATGGCTGAGGTCAGTGATATCAGCAGCAGTCACTGGTCTCATCTGTAAATATGTGCCCTCTCCTTCCTGCACACTGTATATAGTGATATATGAGGCCCCATATACAGTGATATGTGACCCCCACCACTGTATACTGTATATAGTGATATCTGACCCCCTATATACGGTAATAGTTGACCCACCACCATCATACACTGTATATACTGATGTGTGACCCCCCCCCCAACACTGCATATAGAGATCTGTGAACCCCTGTACAGTGACCCCCTTTATACTGTATATACAGATGTGACCCCCTTTATACTGTATATACAAATGTGTGACCCGAGGTACATTATATATAGTGATGTGTGACCCCCTGTACACTGTATATAGTGATGTGTTACCCAGTGTACATTATATATAGTGATGTGTGACCCCCTGTACATTATAGTGATGTGTGACCCCCTGTACATTATATATAGTGACGTGTGACCCCCCCCTGTACGTTATATATAGCTATTTGACTACACTCATTTTCCCTTTTTCCCCAGATGAAGGGTAGTCATATATTCATAGATGATTGATGGGCTGTCAGCTGGGAGCAGGTCGTATGATGATAGACAGGAGGCTCCTCTATGTCAGCAGATCGATTTGTACAAATTTATTCATCAGACCCCGCTCAGAGCTGCCATAGATTTCTGGCTTCATTTGAGTCAGAAAACTGGTAAAAATGAACATAAATTTGTTGGGGTGACTGGTCACGCCCTGTCTCTGCCATTGTCAACAGTTAAGAACAGTTAAAAATTTGCAAACACAGAGGGATATTTATCAAAACTGGTGTAAAGGAAAACTGGTGCTGGAGCTTTGAAAAATGAAAGGTGGAATCTGATTGGTTGCTATGGGCAACCAAGCCAGTTTTCCTTTACACCAGTTTTGATAAATCTCAGTCCCATAGTTTGCAACTTTTTAATGCCACTTTTTAGGAACAAGGGAAATGATAAATAGCCCCCCCATTCTGTTTACGGCTTACATCCAGTGGCACAACTAGAGATGACTAGGCCCCACAGCAAATTTATGAACAGGGTAACACCCCCCCCCCCATTCCCATCCCCTTTACTGTTGGGACTGGGCGCTCTTTCTATTACTGTGTCTGTACAGCAGTTATTGATATTATCTAAGGGGCTCTTGTCTCTATGGGAACACTTGTGGGCGGGGAGGTCATGTGATTGCTCCCCTGAACACACTTGCTGCAATGCATGCTGGGATTGTTACTTTCACTTTGCAGCTGCTCCTCCCACACAGCCTGTCTGAGGGAGCTCCTCCAGGGAAGTGTGTCATGGTGAACAGGTTAGATAAATGACGTACAGCCAGTACATGTCACCTGAGAAATACTTCATGGTGTTGGCTATTGTCTGGGGCACTTTGGATTTTTGATACTTAGGGTGGCCAACCCCTTTAAGACCACGCAGAAAACACTCCCAACCAATGGCAAAACTGTGCCGTAGTCCACAAGGAATTTTTTTGCCTGCACAAGGAAACATTGTGGAAACAAAGAGCAACATGTTCATTCTTGGGGTGATTCTGCATGGAAAATCCCACTGAAATCAAAGGGAGGACTAAAAACCACATTGAAATCCAATTAAAAAAAACGAATGTTCAATGAAAATCCACTTTAAAAAAAATGACTTTTTATGCAAAAGATTTTCATGCAGATTCCACAACAGATGTATAAACATCCTTAGGGTGCACTTTCCTTCTCTTACACCGACATTGGGCTGGGCAACTTTCAGGAGTGAGATAGGCCAGTCTGACGCTGGCACCATTGGCTATAGAAGTACCCTTCCCGGATGTCAGCACCGTGCTGCCTCCGCAATAAAGCTAGTGACAGCGAGCGAAGACAGTCACAGGATTTACTGCTGCCTGGGGCCGGAGATCTCAACTTGTCTCAAAATTAAAGGGGTTTGGCCACCAAATATTACTAGCTGCACGTGCGGTGGGAACATCACGTACATGCAACTAGTAATGAGCATTATTAAACCATTAGCACTGACGTCCGATAGTTTAATAAGAATAATTCATGTTTACACGCCGTTTCCCTGACCTGCATGTCGGCGCTGTACTGGGAACATTGCCGCTAATGGAGGATCCAGTCTCTGGCATTACATAGGACTGCAGGTAACATCTCCTTTCCCTACACTGCGGTAGGATTTTAGGCCATAAATGTGATTTGTGGGGGTCCGGAGCCCCTGCCCATCATCACATTGAAGGGCGGTCCTGCGAGTTCTGCATCCCCTTCGTCCATGTACAAATGGTTGTATCTGTGCTTTTCCACCTGAAATCATGTCCCCGACTTACAATCTGCACCTCAGTCCAAAACACGTTGTTACTTTTATTCAAAGCATGTGAATGAGATTTCTTAAAATCGTTTCCACTTCGCTGGTAGACAGTGTGGATATGCCACCATTTATGTCCCATGTGGACGTATCCTAATATTTCCATGTAGCTATAGGGTGGGCCCTATGCACCCAGGTCCGACACTGAATGATGCACAGTATGCTACACTGCAGTGCAGTCACACAATGGAATGAAAACCAGCGGCAAACTCCAGGATTCTTAGGACGACTTGAATCGTTAGTCCCAAAACTGACACGTTTCGAAGATAAACCCTCTTCCCACAGATGGTACACGGTACGCTTCTCTCTTCCAAGCAGCATGCAGCACATTTATCAGCTAGGCACATGACCTGTTGACAAATCAGTCACAAGGGAAAAATGACACCTGCTCTGACCATTTGTCCCTTTTGGGACACCATAATGACATGGCTTTTTTAAACTTTTGCTGGACCATTACCACCAAATGTGAATGTGGCCTGGACAGCAGCAAAATAAACATTTCTACATTCCAATACAGTGTGTGCTCCCAATCTCCAGAAGTAATGATGAGGATCATCGACCTTAAGGCTGGTTTTCACAGTCTTCTTCATATTAGAACCTATATTGTACGTGGTCCTGATATTCCCATTCACGTTTTATCTGACACACCCCATTGTTGCATTATTTCGGTATCTGATACACGGAGGTAAATTTGAAGGGTTGGCTAAATACTCCAAGCAGAGCTAGGGCTTTCATTGTATTCATTTATATAGCCGCTGCTATATTGTATTCCGCGGCACAGTATAGACATATTCCGGATGCTCCCTGCCCCCATTGTGGCTCCATCTGAATTCTGGGCTAACAGAGCTGTACATTTTTGGACCGTGGGAAGGAACCAGATTACCCAGAGAAAACCCCTGCAACTCCATGCCGATCTTGTCCTTCGTCAGATTCAAACCCAGGATCTCAGGCAACAATGCTAACCACCACCAAGCTTTTTGCACATGGTGTGCACGAGACCAAAATCTCAGAATATGTGGCACTCCTCTTAAAAGGAACATGGCTTTCTAAATATCACCACAACTCATACTGATACAGCAGTGGGTACCCTCCCCGATACAGTGGTGGGTGGCCCTCCCTCAGGCACAGATAGCCACCAGTCTGACTGCAGACTTGCTTGTGGTAGAAAAGGTCTCACTATTACTGTGTCATGGGGTTGCCATCTTTACTTTGGTGGCATTTGTATTATACACAGATTGAGTCAGACGTGGCCTCCTTTTCAGGTCACGCTCCCATACACAACCCCTAAACCTGCTGCCTGCCTACTTCCAGTCTGGACCAAATCACCTTCATCAGACGATGCCACTCTGTTTCCAGCCGGCCATACACTACAAGTGTAGGAACGGGTGCAGCAGACTGTCTATTCCATACAGCACAAAAACCAAAGTACACAGGCCCAAGGCAGGACGAAAGGACAGTCTTTAGGCCTCTGTCAGACAAAAGGGGTGCCCATGAGTGCCTAGGACGCATGCTCCCAGAGCTTTCATAGTGCATGCAGCAAGTAGACACACCAAAGTGAATTCAGCCTTCACCAGGAGCTGATCCCCATATCCCTGTCAATGTGTAACATGTTCCCTCAGCTTTCCTAGTAACCTTGTTAGAGGTTATTTATGTCATCCAAATACACACTTAGGAAATGCCTGGCATGGGATGAGATCATCTCCTCAGTAATAAAGCCTATCTGCTTTTAATCTCCATATATGAAAAGAAATCAACTCCGACAACTCAGTACTGGCAACCGGGGAAAACAATAAGAGCCAGGTTAGAAAACTCTCCTCGTTTTAGGACAGAAAAAAAAAAAAAAAAAAAGATGTCTCATGGTGTCCGAAAGGCTCCTGAATAGCATCAGTGCCTAAAATTAACCTACATGCCACATGGTCACTTTCAACATCTGACCTACACAGCCAGGCACACTGAGATATAGTGGCACGCTTAAAGACAACAGGCTGAATCATTCCACAGGGAGCACATGAATTGTTGATGTTTTCAGCCTCCAAAACCTTCTTTATGGCACCACAGATATGTTTTTGTTGGTCGTCAGGACTCCCAGGAAAACTGCAAAGCAGCATTTGGTCTTCCATGTCATGGTGAACCTCTGGAGAAGGACCTCACGGAGCGGTTGACAATTTATCTAGCATTATAGTTTCTACTGATTGAAATAATTTAAGACTTGTCTAGAACCCTATGTAGATACCAGATGCCAAGTCCCAATGCCTCTTTTCAACGCCCATTTCAGTAGCAATTCTACACGGTGCTGACGACCTAAGTAATCAGAGACGGACTAGTTGCCAAGCAAATGCCACCTGGTAAACTCACAGGAAAGACTTCTTGTTTTGCAGTGTATCCCTACCGACCAGACATGACTCATCTTTTCCAGTAAATGCAACATCTTACCAGCATGGTTGTCATCTTAATAAAAATAATAATAATTAGGTGGCAAAAACGTAACTCCAGGCAGTAAATGAAAATACTTTTATTGGTCATGGAGCTCTTTCTCAAAACCCACATCAAAGGCCGATTAGTAGGGTAAGAACAGGCTTTGAAGATGATGAAAAACTTCCCGAACAGTTCAGGTAAGTACTGTAGAACTTTGTCATGTAATGGTCCAAAACTCTGGACTAAAGGTTTTAGTTATGACCTAGTGATGCATTTTTAAGAGCCAGACAGATAAGGAATCAATAGAGGTGTCAAAGAAGTCAAGAAAGACCTATAACTATGTAGTTCCAATAACAGGTCTCCTCTTAAAGGGTTATTCTCATTTTAGACAATGGGGGCATATCGCTAGGATATGCCCCCATTGTCTTATAGGTGCGGGTCCCACCGCTGGGACCCGCACCTATATCGAGAACGGAGCCCCCGAAGTGAGTGAGGGCGCACTGCGCATTCACAGCCGCCCTCCATTCATTTCTATGGGGCCGCCGAAAATAGCCGAGCGCTGGCTCGGCTACTTCCGTCGGCTCCATAGAAATGAATGGGAGCGCACCGCGCATGCACGGCCCGGCTCCCATTCATCTCTATGAGCGGCGCGGGGAGCTGCGCCTAGTGGTGGCCGGACCCCCGGAAACCTGGGGTCCTCCAGGCGCAGTGCTCCCCGCTCCGTTCTGGAGATAGGTGCGGGTCCCAGCGGTGGGACCCGCACCTATAAGACAATGGGGGCATATCCTAGCGATATGCCCCCATTGTCTAAGATGAGAATACCCCTTTAATCAATGTTTACGAAAAAGATAAAAAGAAAAAGTTGGGAAAAAAAGTGAGGAAAAAAAAAGGTAATTAGACTTTAGTAGGCCACAATATATAAACCATCATAGTTGTCAATAGAAAACATAAAAGGCTTGGTGTCAGCAGCGTGTTTCAGCAGACTGGCTACCTGGCCCCCAGCCTTAAAGAAGAACTCCCGCAAAAAATTTTATTCCATGTCCTGCTAGAAATGTACATGATGTAATCTGTAGTGAATGTCATTTTCTTACCAGTAGCTGAATTTTTGAGTGATGATATCCTGAAGTTTCATATCTGTGTCATGTGACTAGGAATTAGACCCACCAACTTACACAGAGACTTATGTGTGGACAGGAAGTCTAATTCTCTATGCATTCCTATGGGAGCCTCACTTTCAGTCTCATAGGAATGAATAGAGAAGTGACTGGCTTGCTGTCCTGGGTCACTTGGTGGTCAGGGAGTTGGTCACATGACCCAGCTACAATAAGAAGAGAGTGGAAACTCTCAATTTCAGCCTCTGATAAGAAAATGACAATCACTACAGATTATATCATGCACCTTTCTAACAGGTCAGAGAATAAAAATTTTTGCGGGAGTTCTTCTTTAATTACCTGTACATTTGGCATCTAGTAAGTTCATTTTAAAGAATGATATAAAATAAAAAGGTACAAAAACTATAATCCTTTCTAGATACTTCTATGTACCATAATTGGTATCTATCCGCAATATGCCGTCTCAAAATATCTAAGAGCAAGAGATACAGCATCCAGGAACGACTGTCCTTCGTCATAACTACTCTTTAAATGGGCCTACAACCTACAGCACACTTAGCTGATGTCAACATTTGGCAGAAAACATACGTAAAAGGAAAGGTGTTCCATTTAATGGACTGATCTTCAGAAACCCTTTAGGCAACAGAATGTGCAATATATACAATGGTCAGAATAGGTTTTTTTTTTCATATTCATTTGCTTAAAGGAGTACCATCTCTTAGAACGGCGCCGGCAAAGTCCCAGAGTGCGCACAGTGCATTCTCAGCCTCCCTCCATTCACTGCTATGGGGCTGAAGGGAATTGGTGAGCCAGTGCTTGGCTATTTTTGGCACTTCCATAAGAATGGAGGGAGACCGCACATGCACTGTGCGCCCTCTGGGACTTTACCGTCTCTGTCTAAGTATAGGTGTGGGTCCCAGAGGTGGGACTCGCACCTATCAGACATTGGGGGTACATCCTAGAGATATTTTTCCAATGTCTGAGATGGTACAACTCTTAAAAAGGTTTACCATGCCTAGGTATAGCCAAACATGGGAATTATGACATTTAAGACGACTAGGTTAACATGATTAGTTATTATTGCTGCCTGGTTGTATTAATTGTATCCATTCATGTCACGATGACAAGTAATCATTAGTTCAAACCACTTACATTTTTTATAATGTAAAACTCTCCCACCCGACAGAAGATTATGGCAACGTAAACGAGCACAAAATGTAAAGAGTAACAAAAGACCATCATCCCACAAGATTACAATTTTTTGACGTCAGTAGAAGAGCATAGTCTGTGACGTCATTCATCATCCTATTTTGAGGGCATCTCTCAACATGTCATAGATGAGAAGACTGTTGCTTGCTGAATAATAAGTTTAAGGCAACATTTTCATCCCAAACAGCAAAACTCGTTTACAACGGAACATCTGCCGTTATTTTAGAGGGCCATAACATGAGTAATGTGCAAACCTCAGGCTCCATGGTCAGTTGTGGTGACACAGCCGTCCACAGTGACCCCTTCACTTCAACCCTTCTATCCGAATGTCACCTGTGTAGAGCTCAACTTGCTCACCTGTGTGTAAAGGTACTGCCAGGCAGTCATGTTTTTTGATGCAGTTTTTGAAGGCACAATCAGGTGTGGATCATAAAGGACGTGTAAGTAGGAAATTCTTTTTTTTTTTTAAACCACTCTTGGTTTTGGCTTCGAAAACTGCATCAAAAAAACTGAACGTGGTAGAACCCTAAGGTTCTAAAGAACATCTAAACAGCTTATTGAGTAATCCAAAGAATCCAAGCATCATCATAGGAGTCGGGAGCTTTCCCCACAAAGTGTTGACATTTAATGTGAACATTTATAGAGACACTATGCAATGTAAGTATGTGATCTGGGCCCCGAACTTGGTCCAATCAACATTATCTTCATACCTACAATGGTAGCTGAAAGTCATTCTAAGGGCTTGCTCACATCTGTGTTTAAGACTTTGTTTTGGGCCTCCATCGTCAGGGGCGGATTGGCCATAGACCTTACAGGGAAACTTCCTGGTGGGCCGATGCTCAAAGGGCCACCTGAGCCCTCCTCACGGCCGACCAGTGGAAGTTTTTGGGTATGTATTTTGTGAAGGTTACGGCAGTAATTTGTGATAGACTGTGGCATTTGGCTCTGTTGGGGTGGTATAATGTGCCACAATATGGTATTGCTGGCCCCGCATACTTGTGTTGGCCCTGCCTTCCATCAATTTGGACCCGACTACAAAACGGGGCCAGTTTTAGTACTTTTTCCAGGGCCATTTTAAGTTTCCAATCCGCCCCTGTCCATCGTAGATTCTATCAAAAACAGAGAACAAAAAATTCCTGAAGGCAGGACTTTTTTCCCCACTAAAAGAGTGGATTCCTGAAAGGACCCCATTATAGTCAATGGGGTCCATTCAGTGCCATTTGGTTCAGTTATCGGACACTGCTGTTAGAAAACAATGGAAATAACTATTGGTGATGCGAACAAGCCCTTACAGTGAAAGTACTAAGTACTGAATTAAAGGGGTAAGGCCCTATTCACACGACCGTATGAAAGGTGCGGGATAAATCCGCAAAACTGCGGGAATAGATGCGGCCCCATTCACCTCTATGGGGCCGGGGGCTCTTTGGAAGCATGTCCTATACTCGTCCGTGCGCACGGACAAAGTATAGGCATTTTCAATGGGGCCGCACGACGTGTGTTCGGAGCGCTGCGGAACACACACCGGGCGGCCCCCGTATATTTGCGGGTCCGCAGTAATGCAGGCCCGCAAATATACGGTCGTGTGAATTCACAACCGTATGTATTCCGTGATCCGTATAAAAACGGAACGGAAGACATACGGAAAGTCTTCCGTAGTGTTCCATAATTTTGCGGACCCATTGACTTTAATGGGGCTACGGACGTGTTTTGCGGACATATATAGGACGTTTCCTTTTTTTTGCGGGAGAACTTCCGTAATATACGGATGCGGAATGCACACAGTGTGCATTCCGGATTTTTTTTCTCCTATGGAAAAATGAATGGGTCCGTGTGGTTCCGCATCTTATCCGCAAAAATGCGGATAAGATACAGAAATGAACATACGGTCGTGTGAATGGGGCCTTATGGCAACTTTCTAAGAAATGTGGATAGAGGATAACTGATCGATGGGGGTCTGACCTCCATTCTGCGGAGCGTGCACCCTGCTGCTCCATTCATCCTCTATGAGAGCACCAGAGGCAGCCAAATACAGTGCTCAGCCATCTCTTGTGCTCCCATAGGTAATGAATGGAGCAGCAGGTCATATGCTCGACCTGTCGCTCCATTAGAATGGGGGAACAGGACCCCCTGTTCTCAGCATTGGGGGGGTCTGAGCGGTCAGAGCCCCAGTGATCACATACTTTGCCTCTATTCTCTTGATAGGGGATAACTTATAAACTTGGCACAACCCCTTTGAAGCATGGCAGACTACCCAAGAGAGTGTTTGTTCACTTGGAAACAATTCCATAAAAATACATAAAGGCCAACAACTGCAAAACAATACGACAAAAAGAAAAGAAAAAGCCACCGCAATGCTATAAACCAAACACATAAAACACATGGCAGTCGCTGAAGGCTTAATATAACATGACATGATAAAAAATAATCGACACGAGTACATCAAAATACTGAACCACAACACTGTGTAATCTGAACTGTCGAAAAGCCGCAAAATATAGCACCATAGTAAAAAATCTGTAAAACTACTCCACGTGAAGTCGTTGTAGCCCTACAACATGGCCGCTTTTAACAAGTACCCAAAACCAAGGACTATAAAACACAACCACATGTTGAAAATATCCTTTCAATTAATTTCTTTCCCAACCTATTTGCATATAAATGTCATTCTCAGCAAGACAATATAAAGCAGAAAACCAAAGAAAACAAAAAAAGACTTACTTGATTAATTCTGAAGGCCAGCCATCCGCATTAGGATAGAAAGAAAAAAAAATTAAAAAAAAAAAAAAAAAAAAAGATATCAAAAAGGTAATTCTAACTTTAAACAAAAAAACAAAAAAAACACAGCTAAAAAACTTAAAAAAGATTCAAAAGGAAAAGCAAAAAAATTAGGTCACTCCCAGGCGTGAGACGAAGCGTGATAATGAGCGAATATTAATAAGCAGACATTTTCTTTGCCCGTTGCCAAGAGGGTTCTGAGAGGAGTAATTTCAGACGGCAGCTAAAACGCACTCGCTCCAGACATGTGACCAGATGACGAGCCCTGCACTCTCTCGGAAAGTTCTGAACTGGCTGAGGAAAAACTTTGGGAGAAAGTTTTCAGCTTCAGGTAGCAGAACAGGCTGAATTTGCCAGTCTTGTCTTTATCCATGCCCAGGTTTGCCCGCATGAAATTAGAGAATTGCTACAACCTCAGAACATCTCAAAGCCAAATGCAGTGCGGTAACTTCCAGACGAGCAACCATTTATGGCGTGGAGAGAGGAACACATGCTCCGGGCTAATCTACCATAAATAGCTCTGCAAACTGCTGGGATCAAATCAGCTGTTCTCATGTTTACTGCCCGTGGCTACTAAGCCCAATTATAAAGTCAACTTACTCATTGTAAGGAGAGGAAGGCTTTCATAATTTTTTTTTGTGTGACACTTTAGCTTTTCTTAGGAAGAAAAATTATAATAAAAACTTTTAAGAAGGAGAAAAATATATGAAATAAAAGGATTCTTCATGGATGCTGTGCCACTACTATACAGAGGATGCCTGATCTCTCCCTCCTCCTGCAGCAGTGACATCCTGACACACGGACATGTGATCACTGCAGCCAATCACCAGCAGTGATTGCCTGCAGCGGTTATACATCCTTGGATTGCCACAGGAGGTAAAGGGGACTGGGCCTGATGAGTATGTTTTTTTTTTTTTTTTGTAATTCACTTTCACCTCGCTGAGCAGTGTAAGGACGCCTTCACACTGCAGATTTTGTGGCAGAAAATTCTGTGACTGAAAATCAGTTCCATTGACCTTAGGGCTCATGCACACGGCCACTGCCTGGCTACGCCCGTATTGTGCCCGCAAACAGCTGGTCCACAATATACACACACCGGACATGTGCACACCATATCGGAGATGTGGTCCCATTCACTCGAGGAACACGTTGTATTTTTTTTCGCAGTGCGGATGGATCACAGACCCATTCAAGTTGAATAGGTCCTGCATCCGCATAAGGGAGCCCTACAGCCGGTGCACTGCGGACCACAATTTGAAGTCCGCAGCACGCGCCCGCCCGACACACGTTTGTGTGCATGAGCCCTGAAAGGGAGTCTTTCACCTGGTTTTCACCAATATAACTAAGAGTACATCCCAGACATACCTGTGTGCACTGTGTGTGTATTACATGTCCCATCCCAGACATACCTGTGTGCACTGTGTGTGTATTACATGTCCAGGAAAAGCACTTTTATTCTGCAGGAAAACAGCTCCCAAGTGCCCAGCTCTGCTGCTGCAAGTGCTTACAGCAAACCAGACTGAAGAGGGGAGGGCAACTTTAGCTGCTCATATCCTGGGATAGGTAGCAGATAAAAAAATGCTCTGGCCTTCTTTGAAAGCTGGCATTCCGAGCTTTCAAATTATAAAATCACAGCATATCCAGTATATGAGAAGATATAGCTGTTAGAAATCAAGTTGGGAGAGAAAGCGGTTTTTAGTTTCACTTTTAGCCGGGCACTTGGGAGCTGTTTTCCTGCAGAATAAAAGTGCTTTTCCTGGACATGTAATACAGACACACAGGGCACACAGGTATGTCTGGGATGTGACATGTAATACAGACACACAGTGCACACAGGTATGTCTGGGATGTGACATGTAATACACACACACACACACAGTGCACACAGGTATGTCTGGGATATGACATGTAATACAGACACACAGTGCACACAGGTATGTCTGGGATGTGACATGTAATACACACACACACAGTGCACACAGGTATGTCTGGGATGTGACATGTAATACAGACACACAGTGCACACAGGTATGTCTGGGATATGACATGTAATACAGACACACAGTGCACACAGATATGTCTGGGATGTGACATGTAATACAGACACACAGTGCACACAGGTATGTCTGGGATGTGACATGTAATACAGACACACAGTGCACACAGGTATGTCTGGGATGTAACATGTAATACAGACACACGGTGCACACAGGTATGTCTGGGATGTGTCTGCAATCTTCTGTGGGGCACTGCTCTTAGTTATATAGGTGAAAAACAGGTGAAAAACTCCCTTTAAAAAAACTTTCAATAGCAGAAACATCAGTCAAGGATGAAGCCCCTAGAACAGGGGGTTTCAAACTCATGGAACTCCAGCTCTTGCAAAATTACAACTCCCAGCGTGCCCCGATGGCTGTAGGCATGATGAAAGTTGTAGTGTTGCAACAGCTAAAGGACCACGAGTTTGACATCCCGGGCCTAGGACGTCACCAGGAAGACCGCTGGACATTCAACATGATAATGACTCAGTCCATGCACCGACCCGAGGACTGGGAAGAACAGAACATCTGCAGAGCGCTCCTTCTCCTCATACTTGCAGAATCCTAGCACTTGTTTTGCTTCAGTTATTGGACGCCCCATAGATTTCCTGTAAATTCTTGGACATCTTGTGCTTGACTTGCATGAGGTCATGAAGAATAACTGGAAGACTCGTTCCAATGAGCTAAAGACGAGCACTCTGCTCCCCTGACGTGCCAGTTTTAACATTCATTAAAAAAAATAAACACAAAAACTAGTATTCTCCCCACGAGATAACAAGAACCCTGTGCCATTCCTCTGTTATCACTCCTGGAAATGTATGAATAAATCATCAAGTGGATGTATACCGTTCCCCTTCAGAGTCTGACATATACATAAGGATTGTAAGATCCAGTTGTCAATTTATTCACATTTCTAGGAGGAATAACAGAGGAACTGCACAATGTAATAAAGCCCCTGCACTATTTTACGGGGAATTAGCTAAAGTCAACATGACAGGAAAGCGGCCAAGACCTTGTTAAATGATGTGCAGCCGCGCAGCCTGGTTGATAACAGCGGACACCAGATCATGTTTAGATAGGCAGACGCTGCAGTTCCCACGTTAAATCCATCGTATTCTACCTTGAGCCATCGCCCCCATTACTATAACTTCTGATCATACAGGATTTATACTATTAGGACGTATACTAATCCTTCCAGTGAGTGGTTACTAAATCACCGCTCTAAGCAGCCAAAACGCATGAAGAGGAGACCCCCGCACCCTCCGTACGACAGACTCTGCCGACCACATCATGTATAACAGCTGTGCTGAATATTTCCGAGAGTAATTAAATCAGCATTTCGTGGATCTTATCCTCGGGTTGTATTATCCTTCTCAAAAACACAACTCGTTTTATCCATTCTCCGTGCCAAGCGAGTAAGATGAAAAGTTCATGGGAATACAGAAGGGGCCGAGTAAATGGGCACAGAGGAAGTCTTAAAGGGCATCTGTCAGCAGTTCTGTACCTATGACACTGGCTGACCTGTTTCATGTGAACTTGGCAGCTGAAGACATCTGTGTTGGTCCCATGTTCATATGTGTCCACATTCCTGAGAAAAATGATGTTTTATTATATGCAAATGAGCCTCTAGGAGCAACGGGGGCGTTACCATTACACCTAGAGGCTCTGCTCTCTCTGCAACTACCACGCCCTCTGCACTTTGACAGGGCCAGGCAGTGAACATATGAACATGGGACCAACACAGATGTCTTCAGCTGCCAATAGCACATGTAACAGGTCAGCCAGTGTCATAGGCGTAAAACTGCTGACAGATGCCCTTTAATGGTCCTTCACAATATAATACACACATGAACGGGACTTCTCTAGATGTAATAGTAACTAAAGTCCCATGACTGTTGTTTTGCCTTGTAGTCATAATACGGGTTTCTTCATACAAACATTACATAACTAAATGTACCATGCAAAAGTACAAAGCCACAGAAAACACAGAATGTGGTCTGTTCCTATAAATGGGAAACATTCTTTCTACTTCACTGGAGATGTGGCACAAGACATTTTTGTTACGGTACATTTTTGCTAGCATCGCTGAAGTGCAGACACAATATGACGCTTCTCTGCATTCCTCTTAAAGGCGCAGTACAGGATTAGAAAAACATAGACGCTTATTTTTGCAGAACAGCTATACATTTCTAACCCCGGACAGCCACTTTAAAGAGGTTGTCCCACAAAAAAAAAAAAAAAAAAAAAAAAAAAAAAAAAAAAAAGGTCTATAGTTTTCAAACCAGCACCTGGATCTGAATACTTTTCTAATTGCACGTAATTAAAAATTTAGCATAGCCAGTGAGCTTTTCAATAAAATGTATCTGTACAGCGCCACCTGCTGTTTGTTTTCTTATTTCTTTGTCCAGCTCACTGAGAAGGCCGCACATGCTGAGTTTGATCCTTCAACTGCCTCCTGAGCTCTGATCAGACACAGCATGGACACGCCCCCTGAGCTGTGATAGGGAGAGCATGGACACGCCCCCTGAGCTGTGATAGGGAGAGCATGGACACGCCCCCTGAGCTGCAGCAGAAAGGACCCTCCTCTTGAGCTGCCAGCTTGATATAATCCTTAAACTAAAAAAAATACACAATATGGGTTGAACTACCCAGCGACAGTCTCACATCCTGAATAACTTACCGCCTGCCCCAAGTGCCCTCCACAGGACAGTCTCTGGTTCCTAGGTAACAGAATATTAGTATAAAGTGACATTTTTGCCCAATTTATGCTTCTTTTCCACTCCCCACATCTGACAAGTCCCGCCATCACTACACATCAGTCACACTGGCAGCCTTGACGTGTATATTTCAGCATGTGCCCACAATGTCCAGGCTGGTGGAACAATAACAACTGCTAGGTCTAGGGACTATTGATGTGAAATGCAGGTGAAGCCATTTTTCGGACAGATGGAGACCATTTAAACCAAACACTGGTCAGAGGCAGAAATAACAGCAGGTGCCAACACTCCTCATACCACTGAGGAGCTGAGAGAGAACTCTGGACACTCAAGATCTAGACTCAAGGACTCAAATTCCTCCCCTTAGGGCTCATGCACAGGAAGGTGTGTTGCTCGTTCTGTGCATTGGTGACCACAAATTGCAGTTCCCAAGGCGCGTGCACCATCCACGTGGCTGGCGCAGACGGATACAGCCCCATTCAACGTGAATCCGTCCACAATGCCAAAAAACAGAACATGTTTTTTTTTTGTGGTGCAGAGGTACGGGCCAAAAGCCACAGACGCACTCCATACTGCCTCTGAGGCCTCCCGCTCTGTGTCCATATATTGTGGACCCGCTGTTTGCCCTTAGGCCTCATGAACGCGACTATGTCCGTACTGATGTTCTTGTCTGTAATTTGACAAATATAGAACATGTTCTAGAATCTGCGGAACGGACACACAGATGGCATCGGTGAGCTGTCTTTTTTTTTGTGGACCAATAGAAACAAATGGGTCAGTGTGTGATCCGGAAAAATAGAAAGTCGGACATGGATGCAAAATAAAGTCATGTCCATCAGGCCTAATAGTTGAAAAAAAAAATGCCTGGGGCTGACAAGTGAAAACTAGGGATGAGCAAACTTCTGTTTTAAAGTTCGGCGTACAAGTTTCGGGATATCTAAGAATGCTCTGTGGTAGCGGAATCCATAACAGAATTCTTAGATAAGGCTACTTTCACACTTGCGTTTGCAGGATCCGTTTGTGAGATCCGTCATAGGGTCTCACAATCGGTCCTAAACTGATCAGTTATTCCCTAATGCATTCTGAATGGAAAAGGATCCGCTCAGAATGCATCAGTTTTGCTTCAGTGTAGTCAGCATTCCGCTTTAGAGGCGGACACAAACGCTGTCTGCAGCATTTTGGTGTCCGCTTGATGGAAACTGATCCAAATGGATCCGTCATGACACAATGTAAGTCAATGGGGACGGATCCATTTTGTCTGACACAACAGAAAACCATTGACTTATCTGTCCTCCATTGACTGATCTGTCTTGGCTATGTAAAAGATAATACAAATGGATCCGTTCAGAACGGATGCAGACGCTTGTATTATCATGGAAAAATGGGGAATTTCAGTCAGCACATCCCAGTGCGCAGGTGCACGTTGCTATGGCTAAATGCACAAGGAAAGAAAAATACATACAATGTAACGGCACACTGCTAACCAGATAAAACACAAAATGCCATAGAGATATGAGGTATTCTGGAGTCAATGCTATGCTTGTTTGGTAAATTAGAGATTCTTGGCCAAATATTGATATATTGATGGATACATTAGAACAGGACTTTTTGGAGATCTACCATATGACCTTGCTGGAAGTTTTACAGCCAAGTGCAACGCTCTTTATCATAATTTGAGTGATGTGCATGACTCCACGCCATTACACTGCTAGGCTATTATACTGCGATCGCTATGTACTAATGTACGCCTGCTTCACTGCAAGACTCGGATTGTACCTTATACACATTAAGTACATTATTGTTAAGGTGAGTTATGCTTCATTTTAACCAAAAAGTTGTAAGCCTCAAATTATTTAAAAAATGTAATAAGTGGGGGGGGGGGAAATGCAAGTGCTGCTTATCCGGACAGTTCTTGAGCTTGGCCATACAGGCAGAGAATAAACAAGGAATGGAGGATTCGGGAAGGCCCGCGTCCCCTGGTATTTACTATAGTGATGCATTATGTACAGGTAGAAGTCACCATCCACGGGATGATCTGAGCAGACGCTTGCGCAGCACATATGACAGCACTTGACCTCGGGGCGATCCTTCTTACTACAGTTTACAAAGAGCCGTCTGTTTCACGATTTCCTGCAGATAAGTGTTAACATTGTAGACTTCTTAGTGAACGCAGGCGATGGTTCATAGCAGATCTACTGAATGAAGTTATTTAAAACTGGGGAAAAAAAATTTAATTTGACGATTTATTTCAGTTCATGAGTTCTTTTCCCACTCACTACAGACAACCCCTTTCAAGTGGGAGTCCCTGTGACCAGCTGATCGATGTAGATCCGGCTTGTGACAGCGCCGGCCAGACGTGACCACTATATTGTAGTAATACAGCTCCATACTATGTGCCTCATATTGCACTGGAGAAGATTGCTGCATGTAATAGCGGCAGCCTCCACCGCTAGCAAGCAGGTAATTGCCAGAAATGAACACTTCCTGTTCCCTCCTGACAACAGTCTGCATGATTGGGGTGTCTAATACATCCTTAAGTGATCCAGAAAACGTACTTCTATTCCATATGCAAATAAGCAGTTAAGTGCACTAAGGGCGGGGCCAAGTCACTCTGTGCATCCTCGCTCCTCCTGCCTTCTGACAGCTCCAGGTTCCTGTATAGTCACCTGCCTGGCCCTGTCAATCAAAAAGAGGAAGGGTCTGAAAGAGGAAGCAGGAAGAGAAAGGGTGCACAGAGTGGCTTGGGTCCGCCCTTAGTGCACTTAACTGCTTATTTGCATATAGAATAGAAGTACTTTTCCACCAGAATGAAACAGATCGCCAAGTAAAAGGTATCACTACATTCAGCTGAGCTCCCCCTACAAGACCCTGCGCCCGATTTAAGAGTGAATGTCCTGTCCTGGTGACTAATTCCCTTTAGGAGTCTGTCATGTGGATCAAGCACCATTACCTGTAGTACTACAGGAGTAGTCAGCAGTTCTGCTGGCTCCACCGTGACACATTGTCAGGACTGCTGAGCTCCAGCTCATAATGGAGAAGATCTTCTGAGCTCAGCAGTCCTGAAAATTAAAGCTGATGACCCTGCCTGTATATGCAGCACTACTCATGTGCAAAAATCCAGGTAAATCCAGGTGATGGACTCCTTATAAAAGCCTTTAAACATGACTTGAGATATCAGCCTAACCAGAGTCATCTCCGATAGATCATTAGGTGTTCTTGCCCCCACCCCATACAGAGCAGATTACTTGGTTGGCTGGATGAGAGGCTCTTGATGTAGCCATCAGGGGCGCTGTTTCTGATTGGAGAGATGCCAGACAGCGTAGGGAACCATCCCAAAAGGGTCTCTCTTTGTCTTGTAGACTACTAAATCATACTTCAAGGCTCTTTAATGGATAGACTTAGGACAGTGAAGGCTAACCTCCGGCACTCCAGCTGTGGTGAAACTACGACTCCCATCATGCATTCATTTCTACGGAGTTCTGAGAACTGCCAAGCAAGGGGGCATCTTGGGAGTCGTAGTTTTACCACAGCTGGAGTGTTAGCCATCACAGACTTAGGGTATGGCTACACGGCGACACTGAAGTTGGAGTTTTTGTGATTCAAGGGTCAAAGTTGCACCATATATTCTTCTCGCAGTGCAACCTCATTCATTACTATGGGATCACCGCTACGCTGTGATGCCCCTGCGTCAGGGGCAGACTGGGAACTAAGTGGCCCTGGAAAAAATACTAAATGTGGCCCCGTTTTGTAGTCGGGTCCAAATTGATGGAAGGCAGGGCCAGCAATACCATATTGTGGCACATTATACCACCCCAACAGAGCCAAATACCACAGTCCATCATAAAATACATCCCCAAAAACTTCCACTGGCCGGCCGTGAGGAGGGCCCAGGAGGCCCACTGGGAAATTTCCCTGTAAGGTCAATCCGCCCCTGCCCCGCGATGCAGGCCGTGACCAGCGTCGCTATGTAGGTTAGCTACGTATAAGTGGCATAAGAGATCGGTTTCTTCCTTCTAGAGGAGAGCTTATTTTCATGCCTGGCTTTATAGACATGTTTTTCCATAATCTGAACCCCGCTTTCTACACCAATAACATAGGAGCCGATGTAGAATTCCACTTTAGCAGATCGGCTCCTTCTGCTCTCAGAAAGCTTTAACAGAAGGACTAAAGGTTATGAAAACACAAACTACCATGAAAAGCGTCACGTAGCAGCTGTAACATTCCAGCACTAAACCACTCAAAGCTTCACCAATGGTAGTAACACCGGATCCAACCACGCCTTGTATTTTTTTACTTTAGTTTTGTTTAGAAAAAGCAGTCTTTGGGTTTTTTCGTGGTCAATTCTTAAATGTTCGGCCAAGAGAAACCTACAAGATCAAGATCTGAGAAGCCGGCACTGATCAGAGGGACAATAAAAGCACAAGCAAACTGACAACTAATAAATCTGGTGCTTGATTATGGACGGCCTAACCCTCAGAATAGGTCATTAATATGAGACCGGTGGGGGTCCAGCACTCCGCACTCCCAATGATCGGCTGTTTCAGGCGGCCCCGGTGGGACACACTATATAGTGGATGGAAGCAGAAGTCTCCGTCCACTGTGTAGTGTCCATGCCGGGTACTGCAGTCATGTGAATGGGACCTGAGCTGTAAAACGTTGGTGCTGGAAGCCTTCTACTGTATAACTTCTGGTGCCTGCTGGAAACAGCTGATGGGCGCGGGTGCTGTGGACCCCCATCAAGCTGATCTAGATGACCCATCATTAGGGTAAGCCATTAACATCCAAGTCCCGGAAAACCCCTTTACCACTCCCAGGGGCCACACCTTCTCTTACTATTCATATTGGCGCGTGTCGGAACCCTGAAGGTACGAATTATAAACAGGGGGAAGATTTTCCGTCATGGACTTTGCTGCAATTCCACAAAATGCGGATCTGTTGCCTATTTTGTCGCGGATCTGCAGTGGATTTGTATTGCAAAGGGAGAAATTCGTTACATAATTTCACGTACCGCAAATTTAATATCCACACCGCAGATCATTCCTGCTGAGCAGAATTGTGTGACGTCTTTGCTGGTGCTGAAACATGATGTGGGTTTCGCAGCCGCGATTCCTTGCTGGAAAATCTGCAACATATCTGCCCTGTGTGAACATACTAGGGTTGTCACGGGTATCGAAACTTCGATACCGAATCGATACTTTTACACCTGTATCGATTCGGTACCGGGATTTGCAGACTTGCGATACTAGCTGCGCTGCTGCGCAGCCTAGTATCTCTCTTTAAGAGGAAGCATGGCGCACGGCGAGTGCCATGTTCCGGGCGCTCAGTGTTGAAGAAGGAGGGAGGGACAGTGGGACTCGGGAGAGAGTCCCTCCCCTCTGCTAATGCCACGAAACTAGAGCCAATTAAATGTTCGGGCTCTGAAGATGCCCGCAGCGCCGCACCACTGCCACCAATGAAAGTCCGGCTTATTACAGGAGGAGGAGGGGGGAGGCAATAAAAAGTGGTGCCGCCCCTCCTGAGCTCGGGAAACCAGCAAAGCCGCCTCCTCCTCCTGACCTCCACAGCGCCAGCCGGAGCCCGAGCCGTGACAGCCAGTCAGCGTGCACTGTGCTACACAGCACAGTGCACAGAAAAGTCAGCTCAGCAGCAGTCAGCCTATCTGCAGGCATAACAGGTATTATGCCACTGTGACACCCACCAAAATGTAATTAGCCTGCCTGAAAGTAAAGGCAGGAAATAAAATAAGGCAGCTAGCAAGATTGGGGTTAATGTGAATTAACCCCAAACTTGCCACTACCATTTTGTTTAAATATGATGGGGGTCACTTATTATTAATGTCAGACTCATGACATCATTAAAGGTCCTTAAAAGCTATAGTGAATGGAGTGTTTCTTCTCTGCCTGGTCCTGTCAATCAACATGGCCACTAGGAGCAGAGGTAACGCCCCTTGCACCTAGTGGCCTCATTAGCATAAAATAAAAGTTCATTTTATATAAAAATTGGGGCACCAGTAAATAAAAGAGACACATATTTGGAATCAGGTGACATTAGCACATCTCTAATGTCAGCCGGATTCATACTGAAAAAACTGGTGACAGAAACCCTTTAAGTTTGCAAGAGAAGAGATAGAATAGATGCATTGCTCCAGAATTATTTGCCTAAACAAGAGAAGTTGGGGCAGGAGTGGACAGGTGAAGGCATGTCAAAATCAATATCAAACTCTGACAATCTCATATCTGGTGCAAATTTGCTGTTTAATTCAATAAACGTTTTACGTTTAAATAATCTATAGCCATTTTGTGTTTTCATTTTATTTTTCGCGTGGTATCGAATGGTATCGAGTATCGAAAGTTTTTTTGTGGTATCGAAATCGAAACTAAATTTTGGTATCGTGACAACCCTAGAACATACCCTAAAGAGGTTTTCCTATAACATCATTTAAAGTCACAGGATGAGTGATAAATGTATGATTGCTGGGGGTCTGACTCCTGGAACCCCCAACGACCCTGGGAACAGGAGTCTCCCCGATGTGTATGAAGCGACCATAGCTACGGCACTCCACCATCTGTCGGTACCATAGAAGTGAATGGAGGAATGGTCAAGCATGCACGCTACTACTACTCCATTCACACAGGAGACTCAGGGTTCCTGTTCGGGGCCCTCAGCGAACAGGTCACGTCAAATGGTTTTTAGCGGAAAGACATTTCAAAGAAAAACTCTTTCACTTTGTTGAAATCTGTGCCTACCACTATAACACCTACCGGGGCAGGCAGAGGTGGCAGCCCCACAGGCACAAGATGACCAATAGATTTAGTTTAGGGCAGGGATGTTTAACTCACGGTCCCAAGCTGTTGCAAAACTATAACTCCCAGCATGCCCTGATAGCTGTAGGCTTTCTGAGCACGATGGAAGTTGTAGTTTTTCAACAGTTGGAGGGCCACGATTTTGACATCCCTGGTCTAGGGGCTTAGAAGCTTCACGTTACACCTCTGTCTACACCCAATATTCAATAGATGTCACGCTGACACTAACCGCACACACCTCAAAGATTACAAAAAAAACTAAACTATACAAAGCATGCATTATTTACCCACATCACAAAGGAGTTTCCTCTGGAACTTCACCGCATGCCAAGACAAAGGACTTGTAGAACTAGAGAAGTGTTATGGAAGGAGCACAGATCAGATCCTTCAGGTTAAAGGTTGCGTGGAGTTTAAATTATACCGCCAACGTGTACACCCTTATACCTAAAAACAAAAATAGTCACTGGTTTTTCCATGCGATACTTATCATGTCTGCAAAAATAGATTCTTATACTAAGTAATGACATAACCTTCTATATGAAGCTCGGTGATATCAGCTTTATGGTATCAGTGGTCGGCACTAGTCTCAGTACAACCTTCAAGATTCACTGAAGTTACTTACTAATCGCCCAATAGCAGTAACTACTGTACTGTAGAAACATTCAAGTAGCAAGAAGTAAGAAGTTAAAGGGAACCTGTCAGGTGCAGAAGCCATCTCACGCCGCCAGCAATACCTTGAAGTAGCCGGCAGCGAGTTTCTTAGATTCATATAAAGCTGCCAGATCAAGGGGAGTGTCTTTTCAGCTGCAGCTCAGGAGGCGTGTCCATGCTTTCCCAATCACAAGTCAGGAAGCAGTTGAAGGATGAAACTGAGCATGTGCGGCCATCTAAGTGAGCAGGTCAAAGAAATAAGAAAAAGAACAAACAGCAGGTGGCGCTATACAGATACGTTTTATTGAATAGCTCAGTGGCTGTGCTAAATGTTATATTACATGCAATTCCAAAACTGTTCAGATCCAGATGCTGGTTTGAAAACTAGAATATTTTTTTTGTGGGACAACCCCTTTTAAAGGGAACCTGTCAGTGGCAGAAGCCATCTCACGCCGCCAGCAATACCTTGAAGTAGCCGGCAGCGAGTTTCTAATGATGTTTTTCTTAGTGAATTCACAGGAGGCAGAAGGATGGAAATCGATCCTTTATCCTCCGTCCGCGTTACTTCCCAGTCAGGCTTCAAGTCAAGGAAACCGCGCCCCCTTCCCTGCCCCTTCGCTGTGTGTGACAGTGCTTATGCCCGACAGCTCGCTGGCTTTGCAGAACAGCTGGCTGTCAGTCACAGCGAAGGGGCAGGGAAGGGGGCGCGGTTTCCTTGACTTGAAGCCTGACTGGGAAGTAACGCGGACGGAAGATAAAGGATCGATTTCCATCCTTCTGCCTCCTGTGAATTCACTAAGAAAAACATCATTAGAAACTCGCTGCCGGCTACTTCAAGGTATTGCTGGCGGCGTGAGATGGCTTCTGCCGCTGACAGGTTCCCTTTAAAAGGGGTTGTCCCACAAAAAAAATATTCTAGTTTTCAAACCAGCATCTGGATCTGAACAGTTTTGTAATTGCATGTAATATAACATTTAGCACAGCCACTGAGCTATTCAATAAAACGTATCTGTATAGCGCCACCTGCTGTTTGTTCTTTTTCTTATTTCTTTGACCTGCTCACTTAGATGGCCGCACATGCTCAGTTTCATCCTTCAACTGCTTCCTGACTTGTGATTGGGAAAGCATGGACACGCCTCCTGAGCTGCAGCTGAAAAGACACTCCCCTTGATCTGGCAGCTTTATATGAATCTAGTAGAACAATGAATGGGGAGACTTCCGGATCCATGTGAGGTACAGGGCTGGTTCTAGCTTTGTTAGAGAGATTGTCATGTGCTGTATGATGTCTGATTTTCATTAGTCATGGGATAACCCGTTGCAGGGAATAATGAGGGGGGGGGGGGGCCTTCGATCCACTGTGTCACACTATACCACTGGCAGATTCATATGGATACAGGTGGCAACATGTTCCTTCACACATTCAGGGGCAGATTTACTAATACATTTTCAAATTTAAAAGTTTATACTGTTTTAATTTTAGAAACACAATGCAGGTCAATTCCCTTGCGTAAAAAAGTGTACATGAGATTTGTGTACTCTCAAACACTCTGCTGGTCCTGTAATACGCTGCGTTTTTTCACCAGGGGAATCTACTTGGAAAAAAAAAAAAAATAAAACACATTCTGCAACGTGTGGCCTAAATCTTCCACGGTATTTAGCATTTTCTCAGCGTATTTGGAGGCAGCTGATACTTTAAATCCTCTTATTAGGTGGTGCCTGCAAACATGATGGTTTAGTTTTGTGGCAACCTTCTTGCATTTTGAAGACAATGTTTTTTGTTCAATATGCTGCATGCTCTAGTTATGGCATTTTTTCAACATTTTCCCCTAGGCTTTTCTATAAGAGTTCAGAAACACAGGAAAAAGAAAAAAAAAAAGCGAGTTCAAAGTGTTAAAAAATAAAAATGACAACATTCAGCCGGCAATCCAAGTGCCCACCACACTCCATGTCATAATAGTGACACCCGATGGCTGCTCGATAGCTGACACGATGCAAGGCAGCAAACATTCATGGTGAGGTCTATCCGAGGCGTGTGCAGACGGCCAGTGACCATCATGAAGAGAAGCTTGGCGTATGTTATTTTATATATGTAAGATGTTTATATTGTATGTATGCATCTGTATTGCACTAGTGATACTGTGAAGCCATGGAGGTCAACTACCAGTCAACAGCAAGGCTATGTTCACACACAGCGGATCTGAATCAGAAATTTCATGTGTATAGAACACATTTTTCAGTAACAGATCTGGAGCACGTGAACGTATTTCGCTTGACAGCTGATTTACTTTTAGTCACTGCTTTTAAAGGGCATCTGTCAGCAGTTTTGTACCTATGACACTGACTGACCTGTTACATGTGCACTTGGCAGCTGAAGACATCTGTGTTGGTCCCATGTTCATATGTGCCGGCATTACTGAGAAGAATCATGTTTTAATATATGCAAATGAGCGTCTAGGAGCAATGGGGGCGTTGCCCTAAAGGTACTATTACAGTGATGTCATACAGTTTTGCTTATACGCATCGATAATTGTTCATACTTGCGGTCGTTACTCGTTTGCTTTTAAGTCGTTCGCTGTTATTACATGTAAACATGGTGGACAGATGCTTGGTCAAGAGGGCGGAACGGTAGGTGTGACAATGGAAAAAGAGCATGTACATTTCAGCGACTAGATGACTCCATATTATACGAAAGGTTCTATCAACGAGGAGTGATCATTTTTTTAGCCTGCTCAACATGGGACCAACAACGATGGACGAGAAACAAGTGATTTGTCGCTTGTCTTCCAATAGTTCACACTGATTACGTCACTTGATACTCATCCACTTTCGCTCGCATGCACGAGAATCTGTACGGTATTCGTTCTGTGTAATAGGGACTTTACTTCTAGTGGCTCCGCGCTCTCCACAATGACAGGGCCAGGTAATAAACAGGTCATCATGCCTTGTCCTGTCAAAGCGCAGAAAGGCTCAGTTGCAGAGAGAGCAGAGCCTCTACGTGTAACAGCAACGCCCCCGTTGCTCCTAGAGTCTCATTTGCATATATTAAAACTTTTCTCAGTAATGCAGACACATATGAACATGGGACCAGCACAGAGGCCTTCAGCTGCCAAGTGCACATGTAACAGGTCAGCCAGTGTTATAGGTACAAAACTGCTGACAGATACCAGTTAAAGAAAAACTCCCGCAAAAAATTTTTTATTCCATGTCCTGCTAGAAATGTACATGATTTAATCTGTAGTGAATGTCATTTTCTTACCAGTAGCTGAATTTTTGAGTTATATCATCCTGAAGTTTCTTATCTGTGTCATGTGACTAGGAATTAGACCCACCAACTCACACAGACTTATGTATGGACAGGAAGTCTAATTCTCTATGCATTCCTATGAGACTGAAAGTGAGGCTCCCATAGGAATGAATAGAGCAGTTACTGGCTTTCTGTCCTGGGTCAGTTGGAGGTCAGGGAGTTGGTCACATGACCCAGCTACAATAAGAAGAGTGGAAACTCTCAATTTCAGCCTCTGATAAGAAGATTACATTCACTACAGATTATATCATGCACCTTTCTAACAGGTCAGAGAATAATGACATTTCCTGATGTACACCATAGAACGGCAAGACTTCCGTATATTATTGCTTTACATATTTGTGCTTTTCTGATCTGTAATAAAGATACCCATAGAAATGCATCAGCCCATTCTGTAACCGGCAGAGATGTAGACGAACCAGGGTGTTGGCCATGGGATGTATAGGGGGCAGTGAAGTGAAGGTTTGCCCCACGTAGAGGCACGTCGAATATCTACCACAATTCTGTATGTGTAACACTAATGACTGTGCCATCAGCAGCCATCCAACACTGGTCATACCATCCAACACTGCGGAGAGACAGCTGATGAGTGATGGGGAGGGGGAGGCTCGGTTTGCATACATTCAACCTGTTTTTGATCAATAAGGGAATATTGCCAGATGACGCGGAGCTCTTGGGTTTTAGCAGGAGAACTAAAATTAGCAAACTTTGCGCAAAAGCGAAAATAAGGAAAGGAAAAGCAAAATAATATCCTATTAAAAATACATCCTGTATGAGGAAGGAAAGGAGGGATTCTGGGAAGAACCACATGGGAAATGTTCACCGAGCACAACAAGCACGTTTCCTCGAGTGACAGCAAAAACTGAATTAGGCCGAGCGTATGAGACTGGCATAGATAACAACTGCTGACGACCATGTTCTGGCTGGGAGGATCCGGTGGAAAAAGATTGAGACGCTGTGGACTAGTTGTCCAGCTGGTCCCAGAAGGATGCAACCATGTAGGACAGGGATCAGCAACCTCTGGCCCTCCAGCTGTTCTGAAACTACAACTCCCAGAATGCTCCATTCACTTCTTTGGGAGTTAAAAAGAAATAGGTGTGCATGCTGGGAGTTGTAGTCTCACAGCAGGTGGAGTGCCGAAGGTTGCTGATCCCTGGTGTAGGAGATCACTGCAGGACATTGATTGACTAAAGACAGACACACTGGGGGACAGTGAAGGATTCTGGAATCAAGCGAAGATCATGCCCCCCCTGAATTCCTTACCTAGTTTTACTAAATTACTTAAAGGGGTATTCCATCTGAGACACTGGTGGCATATCACTAGGATACACCACCAATGTCCGATAGATGCAGGTCTCAGAGGTGGGACCCGCACTTCTCACCAGAACAGGACCCCCAAAGCGAGAGGAAATAAGTAGCGCATACGCTGCTGCCCTCCATTTCTATGGGACTTCTGAAATTATCCGAGTGCTGTCTTGTCTATTTCCAGCAGTCCCATAGAAGTGCATGGCGCAATGGTCGTGCTTCCGCATTGTGCTGTCCACTCATTTCTATGGGACTTCCGAAAATAGCCGAGGGCACGTGCTCAGCTTTTATCGGAACTCCCATAGAAATGAATGGAGAGTACGCCATGCATGTGTTGTGCGCTCTTCTTCACTATCGGGTGCCCGTCAGCTGTATTGGAGCGTAATACCAGTAAGGACCAGGAGAGCAGATTCCACCAGTACTGGGTTTTAACTAGAATTTCATGAACCAGATATTGAAGAATGCATAAGAGGTTAATTTATTTTCCACCTTAATCTAAATGTGTTCTGAAAAAAAAAAAAAACATTAGTATAAAACGCCAATCAAATTACCAAGAAAACGGGACCACTGAGCTACTTGTGCCGAAATACGCATGTAACATTAAAATCAGTGATCCAGAGATGGTGGGATACTAAGGCAATTCTCCACCAGGGGCAAGATTAGATTATTCCCTGCAATGGATCGCCATTGGAAAGCTTTGTCATGGGTCAATGGTTTATGGTTCTTCAAAGAAATTAAAAGAAAAATCTGAAATTCAGATGGACTACTAACAAACGGAACATTGCATAGATAATAGTGCAGAAAGGGTTACACTGCCGGGAACAAGGTTTCCTCTGATCCCGGCCATTACTGCTAGAAGGAGGCTGTCAATCACTGCTATCCACCAGTACATATTCATGCACCCACCACTTACATATACACCAGGACGCAGGAAGGAACCCCGTACTGTTCGTGACGGCGAACATCTCCCCCAACATGGTGTGGAACCAGCCTTCTATGCACTCGGTCATATCACAGACACGTTACATGGATTTGTATACATACACTAATGGTTCAAGTTCACATCTGCATTGGAAGCTTAGTTCAGTTTCCAGTCAGAATCCTGTTTTTTACCGGACAAGAACATCCTGATGCAGGGCTTTTTTGTCCGGTAAAAAAAAAAAAACAAAACAGGATTCCGACTGGAAACTGAACGCACTCTATTGTAGTCAATGGAGTCATGTTCACCTCCGTTCTGGTTAATTGTAGTCCCTATCCAGCACTTATTTCCGTTGTTCTGCTCCTCCAATGGTGCAGGATGGTAATAAATTAGCGGTGATGTGAACCCGGCCTAACATAAATCAAGAGGCTGGTCCATAATCTCCATTCCTATGGATTATGGTGGTGGTGGTGAGGAGGTACGAGGGGTTGGTGGCATCAGATACCGTATTAAGGTGGTGGTCTCTCCTGACAGCAACGTCAGTGGAGAATAGGATACCATACTGCATTCCCCATCAGACAGTAGTAGGGAGCCTTAGGTGCCATGTCTTCTTCTCTAAAGGCTCATATTTTGTCACGAGCATGATGTCTAATGGGACCCATCAATTAATTTTTTAACTTCCATGCCTCATGTATATAAAACATAAAAAAGACCAGTACAACTTTCTACACAACTTCCAAGGCATTTCACAGCATGGAGCAGCTGGTGGGCCAGCCGACAGGGACATCTGGCAAATGCAGGTCCTTGCATGAACGAGCTGCTATTTTATCCCAAATTGTGCTACATGTTTATACCCATCACAATGGCAGACACTGAGCAAGTATTCCCGGCCGCCTGCAGAGCAGCTGTTCAGAGCTTCATCTATCCAACCACCCACAAGTGGCTGCGGACCAGGCGCGCACACTTCAGGACTGTCTACTCTCTCCAAAGCATGAGTTTAACCTCCGATTATGAAAATAAACCAAGTGTCTCCAAATAGGTCTCGTCATTATGTATTGAGGAGACGTGATGGCGTGTGCCTGCTGGAATCAGCCCTGGACTTGCCCGACGCCCAAAAGTCATGGGATATTTCAATAGTGCAGGACCTGTATATGTAATCAATGATGAATGATGGGAGTATTCCCACTGATCCAGGACAAAAAGTCTCATTAGTTATACCAGCTGTCTACAGTCATTCCAGCAGGCTCTCCACAGAAGAACGCTGTTTGGCGGCCATTAGAAATTCCACGTTCTAGCAATCATCTAAGGTTGAACGCTCGAAAGATTCTTCTTTGCGGGTTATGTGACTAATAACTCTCAGTATAATCATAGAAAATAAACCTAAATCAACATAGTGATATCCATCAGGGGGAAATGAACATCTCAAATGCTCCATATCGGTACAATCTAATTAAAGGCTATGGACATCTTTGCCATAAAAAAACACAAAAAAGAACAAAACGATTTTTACATTAGTAGTTACTTTGAGATAAAAAGTTGCACTAAGATTCAGTCTGTAATGCAGATCCACTGAAATGCATGTTCTTAGTTTCAGACTTTTCTCATTTGGACATGTCCGTCCAAGTAATACATGGATCAGTCTGTCCAGGATGCTGCTTGCCTTTACTATCTCTTAAATCAACAAAACGTAATTACTTTGATTTCTGCTACTACAGCACATAAAGAATCTCCTCTCACTTGTGTCCCCCCTCCATCCATATTTTATCCCCCTACCCGCTGTAATCTCCAACGCTGAGAGAAGGGGAAAGCAGAGAGCCGACACAGCCAGGAGCAGTCTGCAGAGCAAGTCAGAAGCAGCAGGACAGCTAGCTATGTGAAGCAGTTACACAAACTCTACAACTAAACTGTAAGACATTTTAATGAAACTTATTTAGAAAGTTGTTTAATTTTGCATATAGGAAGCAATTACAAATAATTCTGTGCAAAGGCTTTAAAGAATTAAGAGGGGAAGGGGGGGGGGGATCTGCTTTTTTCCGATCTGGCATCTGTCCACATGTTCTGTTTGCAGCTCAGCCCATTCCCTTTCAATAGTTGTCAGCTGCAAAAGGCCAGATACAGGGCTATTTCTGGAAGAAAGAGACAAAGATTTTCTGATCGAGTGCAAACCCTTTTAAGATAAGGTTTCTAGAGAAGAATACGTACATAATACTGCATTCAACGCAGGGTGCTGCATTTCTGGCTTACACTGAATCCTGTACTAGTTTCGCAGAATCTCATTATGCCTCAGTCTATTACCACTCTGTACAAATTGTAAAAATACACGGAAATAATTATCCAGATACACGTTAACAGTTGTATACAGCCAAAGGTAGGACACCCCAACAGGTGACATAGAATAAGTAGTCATATTCCTAATACACAGCAGTAATGCCTCCATCCTCCCGTCAACCTTTCCAAATATCATGAATGTTTTTGGCATCTGACTGGACTATAAATGGCCTCCTACATAGAAAAAATTGCAAATAAATGCCCCAATGTTTCTTGCCTTAGGGTTTTCTCACACGTAGTCCATGTGCCTCACAACTACAGGAAAAAGCAAGGTTCTGTTTACTGGATGCAAGAACTCCAAAAGGAAGATGTCCGACTCGCATACACACAAGTTACCTCATCCAATAGCATTTTTATTCCGAGAGGAAACTTACAAGGGTTGTCGAGTTTAGAACTCTCATCTTCATATACCTATTGGTGAATCTAGCCTGGGGGAGCCTCTGTTCAGAAGCCTCATCTCTTGGCCAGGCTCCAGAGGACTAGTCCTGTAATACCCAGACAATCTATCGATTTGAAAGGACACAGTGTAATGCTTAGTTTCGCCAGTGGTGGCGCTGTAGGGAAACAGAACACTTATTGCTTACTTTCCCTGACATATTACAGCTGATCAATGAGCAGAACACTATATAACCAGCCCATTACTAAGGAGAACACCTTTAAAAGGGAATGCATACGATTAGAAGAAAAAAGTTCTGTTTTTTACATCCAGAATCTCACCTGACAGGGCCCAGTATTGCAGTCTCATTCACATCAATGGAGGCGCACATTTTTAGGATTTTGCATCTTCTTTAGGGTTCGTTTAATACGAGCATGTACAGAATGCATCCAGCTCAGGACCAGTTCTTCAAACAAACAGATACTAACGTGCAGGCAAAGAATGGCTACATTCCAGGAACAAGCTGAACATGAGCCGCTGTTAACACCGCCCCACCGGGGAAGACATTGCAGCAACATGCTGGCAAGATTGACTTCATCAGCTGTGACAACAGACCCGTCACATCCTTCCCCCCGTCACAACCTGCATACAAGTGTCAGCCTGTACCCTGCACACAACCAAATAACCCAAGACTGCAGTACAGAGAAGGAATCTAATGCTAGAACTGGCCAAAGTGGGAGGGGAGGTAGGGGACCGGGTTGGACCGAGGCTTCTAGCGCCCCCTGCATCTATACAGGGAGTGCGCATAACACTGTAGTTCGCAATGAGTACATATCAATAGGGTGTAATAGGTCACTTGGGTCTTCTGATGGACCTTTGTACCCATTAAATAGGACCGGTCACCTCTTCTCACGTCTGTTTAGTAACTAGTTGCATCCCCCATTTATTAACAACTCTGGTGCTTCTACCCTTCTGGCTCTATGGTGTGCCATTCCTTTATTATTCCGGCAAGAGGTTCCGAAATGCTAGCAATTTGCATTAAAGGTCCAGCTGGGTGTTACCAGTTAGGGTTGTGTCCCACAGACTGATAGAGTCAGAATGTGTGGGGACAAACTCCCCAACTGGTAACACCCAGCTGGACCTTTATTGCAAACTTTCAGAACTTCTAGCAGGAATAATAAAGGAATGGCACAACATAGTCACAGAATAGAATAGATGCTCCAGAATTATTACATGGGGAATGCAAGTACTTACAAGTCAGGAGAGGCGACAGGTCCTCTTTAAGTCCATTATTTGGGACTGCCAAAGCATCATTTGTGATGAAGCATAAATCACATGGCATTCAGGACCAGAAAAAGGTAGGTGACAGCACCTATGACCACTGTGATGGCGGTCCAGGGTGTAGTTTAGAAGAAGACGACCAGGATCTTGGTTACAGGATGGCAGTGTACAAGATTTTCCTCACCATCAAAGTTCTGGTTTTAGGTGGGGAACAGACTGACAACCTGGGGACGACACTGACACGAGGAGCTCCAGCGTTTTCTGAGGATGCAGAAGGGCCAGGACTGAGAGGAGCCGCCTGCGTCCCAGCAGCTGAGTAAACAGCAGGGGCACAACAGCTGAGGGCTAAATTAAACCTTTCCCAGCGGAGTCCATTGTACAGCAGGTAGAAAAATCACTTTCCTGCTCCGGCTGAAAAAGAAGGAAGATATGAAATATTTTTTTGGGGAATATGGCCTGACCCGAACTCACAGTATCAGAGATCCCTGCGATGCTGCGAGTTCGGCCATGACACTTGCTACTAATATGGACATATATACGAAATGCAGACACATAAAGCAGGACTTGTGGTCGATCCTGATCATAACAATCTGAAAATCTGCAGGGCGTCTGCAAATCTTACAATTTATAAGAGATAAAGCACACACTTATTTCTAACCCCATCTTAGGCGCCATGTTCTTATGAACGGCTTTATTACCGAGTCCAAATATTCCGAAATACAAAGTAATCCATCGCGTGAAGCAGCAATCACACCGCTACTGCAGGAACAGACTACGTACCACATACAACATCATCTTATTAAAGTCCGCAAAAATGCAAGTCAGTCACTTATATTTGTATCCCCTACTACAAGTAAATCAGGATGATGGGAGTCAGTATTCCGATAAAACAGGACGATGGGAGTAAATGTTCCTATACAACAAGCATGCCGCTAAAAACACCACATACTAAACATCGCTTGGTTTTCCTGCTCCTGTGTAACTACAAGTCCCAGTATTCTCTGTTGGGACATGCCTGTAGCTTGCAGTTGATGCTGAGACTTTTAGTCCCACAACAGCCGATTAAAAAAGAAAAAGGTACAAATAAACAGGAAAATAAAGAGCACAAACCTAGAGGGACGAGCTCATTCCTGCCGGTGACCTTCACGCGCTGAGCTATTCCTGTGAAGTGCTCGCTCCACTTTGTGCTCAGTCAACTTGGAGAAGCCATTCCTCACATGACACCCACAGCTGCCGAATTGTATCATCACAGAGCAGCGAGGGCTGGGAGAGTGTCAGCAGGCAGGGCCGCGCACTCCATGCTGTCTGGCACATAACTTGTTTGTATGTTGCAGATCAGCGTGACACGGAGATCGATGTCCCAAGTGGACGGGTGGCCGCCCCAGAGAGATAATGGGAGACGCAGATCTGGCTGCAAAGTGCAAATGCATTCCAAGACTGAAGGAAAAAGAGACACTTCACTGTCTTAAAGGGAACCTGTCATCACCTTTATGCTACCCATGCTAACAGCAGAATAAAGTAGAGACAGGTGAGTTGATTTCAGCGGTCTGTCATTTATAGGTTAAAAGTAAGTGGTTGCCGAGAACCAACATCACAAACATTGCAGACTAGGCCTGGAAAAGAGTCCTGGTTACCTGAGAAGAGTCCTGGTTATTCATGAATTTCTGCTCTCCCTGCTCACCTGATGATGATTGACAGGCTTCTACTTAGTTTTCTCCCTTTCTCTCTAGTAGAGAACTGCCAACCATCAGCAGATGGGCGGGGAGAGCAGGAGATTATGAGTAACCAGGACTCTTCTCAGGTAGATTTGACTCTTTTCAAGGCCTAGGCTGCAATGATTAAGATGCTGGTTCTCGGCAACCACTTACTTTTAGCTCATGAGTGACACACCGCTGAAATCAGCATTTCTGTCACTATTTCATGATGCCCTCAGTGAGGTCACCATAAAGTTGATGACAGGTTCCCTTTAAGATCTCCTCTCCGAAGATACTGGGAGGAATATAATGCTAGTGACAGAACTGAGCTAGCTGCAAGATCCACGTTTACTGCCAGGGCAAAAATACAAGCCGTCTGCGTCTCGTCAGATATTCATCAGCAGGGTTCACGCTATAGTCTGCAAATGGGGGAAATATATTTGTTAGACGGGTCCCCTGAAAAGCGGATCATAAAGTGTCCCCCTACCGGGAACCCCAACAATCAGCTGTGATCTGTGAAGAAACCTGGCAGTAAGGGGACGCTCACGAGGCACAGACATGCTGTGGCGGAGACGCAGCCGAATTGCAGCTGGGGTACAAGCGCTCGGCTGTCTCCTGCAGTGCGCACATATCTGACCGCCACACCATTCAAACAGAGGAACATGGGACCCCATTCGTGTGATTTCAAGAGGCCCAGGATTTGGACCCCAACCAAATCAGGCACTTCTCTCTCTCCCCTGTCTTGTGGATAAGGAATAAGCTGTCTTAAAGGGGTTACCATATTGATTATCTATCCTCAGGATAGGTCATCAATATCAGATTGGCAGGGGTCCCAGTAGTCAGAGTGCCACAGCCTGTTCCCAGGCCATGTGATGTCACCGTACATTGGTCACAAGGCCTAGTTGTTGATGTAAAGTCATGGGTTTGATACAGAATGAAAGGGGTTGTCTCACAAATAAAAAAAAATATTCTACATTTTTCAAACCAGCCCCTGGATGTGAATACTTTTGTAATTGCACGAAATTAAAAATTTAGCATAGCCACTGAGTTATTCAATCAAATGTATGTATAGCGCCACCTGCTGTTTGTTTTTTCTCATTTCTTTGACCTGCTCACTGAGAAGGCCGCACATGCTCAGTTTCATCCCTCAACTGTCTCCTAAACGGCGACAGATGCAGCAGAAAGGACCATATAAACTCTGATTTTCATTTTTTACATTAATAAAGGGATAAACCCTTCAGGCCTCGTCCACATTTCCAGTTTTCAATGACGTGTGCTGTACGCTTTTTCTGCGGACAGCACACGCACCCATTGATTTAAATGTATCCGTTCACATTTCAGTATTTTTTTTTTACTGACCGTGGATCAGTAAAAAAAATAAAAAATTACGGGGACATGCACTACTTTGACCCGTGATGCGGACCAAGCACGCCCATTGAAGTCTATGGATCCTTGAAAATCACTGACACACATCAGTGTTGTGTTCTCTTTTTTCACCGATGAGCAATAGGAGATTCTTTGGAAATTTCCAGCTGAGCAGCGTCAGTGAATTACAGATGACACACGGATGGTAAAAACGGACACACGGACCAACCACGGATCCTTCATGGACAGCTAGACGGACGAATAAAGTACGCTTTTTTTCACGGACGTGACACTGACATGGAAATGTGGACAAGGCCTTAGGCCCCTTTCACACGGACGAGATTTCCGCGCGGGTTCAATGCGTGATGTGAGCGCATTGCACCCGCACTGAATCCTGACACTCATTTCAATGGGTCTTTTCACATGAGCGATGTTTTTCACACATCAGTTCGCCGTTGCGTGAAAATCGCAGCATGTTCTATATTCTGCATTTTTCACGCAGCCCTGGCCCCATTGAAGTGAATGGGTCTGTGTGATTCACTGATGGTTGCTAAGAGATGTTGTTTGTAAACATTCAGTTTATTATCACGCACGTGAAAAACGCATCAAATCGCATCACACCGGCGTGGAAAAAACTGAACGAACGGATGCAATCGCAGTCAAAACTGACTGCAATTGCGTGCGGATTGGTGCAAGTTTTCCAGAATGCACTCTGAACGCATCCGGACTGAATCTGTGACGCCTTAAGAAGACAAAAACCAGCCACCCTACGGCTGATAAACCCCAATTTACATTTATCCCATAACCTGTAATAATAAAACTCCTCTTTATTTGATTAAATTAAAAGTCCTCTCACCACTAAACACCCAGTGAGCTATGGTAGTGTATTATTCTGTGTGTTCCCACCTGCACGATTAGTCTCTTATCTATTGCTTCCTTTTCATTAAACAAAATTTTTATTCTCTGACCTGTTAAAAAGGTGCATGATATAATCTGTAGTGATTGTCATTTTCTTATCAGTGACTGTTTCTGTGAGTAGAAACCTCTCTTCTTATTGTAGCTGGGTCATGTGACCAACTCCCTGACCTCCAACTGACCCAGGACAGAAAGCCAGTAACTGCTCTATTCATTCCTATGGGAGCCTCACTTTCAGTCTCATAGGAATACATAGAGAATTAGACTTCCTGTCCACACATAAGTCTATGTGTGAGTTGGTGGGTCTAATTGCTGGTCACATGACACAGATAAGAAACTTCAGGATGATATAAGTGAAAAATTCAGACACTGGTAAGAAAATGACATTCACTACAGATTATATCATGTACATTTCTAGCAGGACATAGAATAAATTTTTTGTCGGGAGTTCTTTAATAAATCGCACTGATTGTACAGTTTAGTATCAGCGCTGATAGCTGTCTTCCAATATAATCGCTTCATACATTGCTCCCAAAATGCCAGATCCCTGGGTCCTCGGGGGTATAAGAGATGGCCCTATATACTGTACGTGGCATAGTTTACTTTAAAGGTTATGTACACCTTTTTATGATTGCATTTTATTAATTTTGGACAAAAAAAAAAACTTTTTTTCAATTAGTCTTTATCAGTTATAGTGAGTTGTTCGGTCACAAAGGGACAGCTATTTGGCTAGCTGTGTGAATTGTACTTTTTACTTTCACTTAATTCTGGTGATCTAATAACCATTAACTCTAATTTATTAAGAGGACATAAACAGTGCATTTACATCGCTGTATAAGGCGGGGGGAACACTATAGTGATCCCTCGTCTTCATAGAGTCATGGCTTCTGACCAGCAGATCACTGTTTAAACCACACGACCCGCTGCCCAGAAGCCATGATCGGTGGTGCTTGCACAAGTGACAGGATCACCCAATGAACAAGCGATTTTCTTGTTCATCCTGTGATCGGCGGCACATTCAGATGGCCAGATGATCGGGAACGACCATTTGCAGGAACGGTCATTCCCGATGATAACCTGGACGATTGGTGCGTCAAAATGCACCTTAAAAGGGTTGTCTGAGTTATGAAAAATAATATATATAGTACTTTAAATCTGATGGGCAGCAATATATCAATATATAACCAAGTTAAGCAAGTTTTAGGCAAAAAAAAAAAAAAAATCTATATTTCCACATTTCCCTGGTTCTCTTCTGGCCTTTGTTTACCTGCAGTAATAACAATCTCTGCCGATCCCCCTGCTCTGCAAATGCTGCCCTGAGTGACATGTCTGCTGGGATACTCAGCAGCATGTTGTATGTGTAGGACTACAAGTCCTAGCTGTACAATGAAACTGCTGATACACACAGGATCTTCCCCCTACCTTCTTTGTTCTTTGCATCTCCTCCAGATCAGCTCCAGTCAGGTCTGTGTCTGTAGGGTGAGGAGGGCAGATCCTGTGTCTCTTTACATCTGCAGCTGCTGTTTTAAAGCCTGCAGTGTGTTCTGGCTGAAGGGGTTAATGTTTTATCTGAAAGAATTCAGGGAGAGAGCAAATAGCAGGAGCCCGGCAGAGCAGGGGGGCGTGGCCAGCACAGTGATGTTTCGTGTACAGGCTCTGTGCATGAATACAAGATTAGCAGGGAGGCAAGCTGACATCACAGGTCATGTGACCCTGATTGAAACCTGAGAAACCAGCATCTTTAGAAGCAGAAAGTGTATGGAAAAGCTGTAGTATTTGACTAGTTAGAAACATACAAAGGACAAAAAAATAACTCGGACAACCCCTTTAAGCCACATTCTTATCAGTAAGATAAGAAATGAGCTATAAGGAGTGTTTATAGTGTCAGAGAGCAGAGATTAGGAGCTCAAAAGGTGTACATAGCCTATAATATGCACCAGAAAAAATAAATATGGGGAACAAAGTGAAAGAGGGGATGGTTGGGGCGAATTGAGAGGGGTACACAGCTCGGGGCCTGTAATACACAATCCGCCCCTCTTTCAGTAGTCTGTACATCTAAAATGAAATCTACGCCAGATACTTTCCTCTCTCCCATGGAAAGTGGTGAGTGCAGCGGATTTGCAACTAAATTTAGTCGTGGTTCTTAAAAAGTCACAAACACAGTGAAAAATCTCCCCTTCAGCTTTTCATCCAGTGAGATAAAAGCATTTAAGCAGTGTGTTCCGGCTGAAGGGGTTAATGTTTTATCTGAAAGAATCCAGGGAGAGAGCAAATAGCAGGAGCATTTTTACCCATAGGTTTACAGGGAAATAAAATCTGACTTGTAAACCAGGAGGACTATAAACGGACGGTACACATACAACTTCATCCATAGGATTGGTCAGCAGACGCACAGTTTTCGCAGATGGTTGGCAGATCCCGTTAATACTGGTGGGACCTGCCAACGGGGATTGTCCACGGGCTGCCAAGAATTTATGCTGATTGATCATTCAGAGAATTGCTGCCTCTATTACCCTAGATGAGGATTTGTATTCAGGAAATCTATTCTGCTCAAACATCTCTTCTTCCCATTGGAAATATCTCAGACCACGGCCAGGCTCCGCTTTGGTCAGTCTCCTGAGGGAACAGATGATTTCAAGACACACAAAGAGAAAAAAAAAAAAGTAGACCTCAACTTTAAAGGGAAACTTCCATCATTCTTTTTACTTACATATTAAAGGGGTTGAAAATGAAAAATATTCAGCAGTTTTCAAACCAGCACCTGGATGTGAATACTTTGGTAATTGCATGTAATTAAAATTTATCATAGCCCCCGAGTTATTCGATAAAATCTATCTGTATAGCGCCACCTGCTGTTTGTTTTTTTTCCTATTTCCTTGACCTGCTTACTGAGAAGATCCAGCAGAGGTCTCAAAACCGGAGGAAAACGTTTCAGTTTTGTCCATATTCATTGTCAATGGGGACAAAACTGAACAAACCGTAACGGAGTCACCAGAATGTCTTCGGTTTGTTACGTTCTGTGACCGGACACAAAACCACTGCAAACTGCGGTTTTGGGTCCGGTTTGCGAACCTGAACAAGCCGGATACGGAACTATAAACAATGTAAGTCAACAGTGCTGGATCCATTTTTTCGGACAGGAAAACCAGATCCGGCACCAATTGACTTACAATACTGTTCGTGCCGAATCCGATTTGTTCACTTTCAACTTAATACAACCGCATCCAAACGAAATGGATGTAGCCGGTTGTATTAAATCAAACTGAAGCGTTCTCCTCTGGTTTTGAGATCCTCTGCCGGATCTCAAAACCGAAAAGGAAATCACATATGTGAAAGTAGCCTAAGTCCATGTATTCTACTTCCGGCCTGGCTCTTAACATCCTCCTTTGTTCTACTTTTAGCACAGCAGACAGTCTCACTTAAAGGGGTTGTCCAGGTTCAGAGCTGAATCCGGACATACCCACATTTTCACCCAGGCAGCCTGCCCGACAAGAGCATCGGAGCATTTTATGCTACAATGCGCTCCTTTGCCCTGCGCTAAATCGTGCAGGGCAAAGGCATTTAGCCCAGTTCCGGTGACAAACCGGTTTCTGCCAGGAGGAGGCTTCTGCCCTGCAGTGAGCCCGGTGACGTCACCAGCACTGATGGGCGGGCTTTAGCCAGTAAAACGGCTAGGGTAGCGCTAAAGAAGGCCCAGCAGCCGGTGACGTCACCGAACACACTGCTGAGTGGAAGCCTCCACCCGGCAGTGTGTTTGTAAATGAATGAGCGCAATCCAGCACAGGGCAAGGGAGCACATTGGAGCTTGAATTCCTCCAATGCTGTTGTCAGGCAGGCTGCCTGGGTGAAAATATGGGTATGTCCGGGTTCAGCTCTCAACCTGGACAACCCCTTTAACTCCCTCACACAGACAATCACTGTGACCAGAGGGAGCGCCCCCTGTAGTGACTCAATTACAGCATCACACATTACACCGATCAATGCAATGCCCTTCTGTGGACATCTTTATCTAGGTCTATCAAGAGAGCTACAGAGCTGTCATACTGTTATCTCAATTCTACACCTACTATTATCACAAGGACTACCCTTCGGATATCTTCTCACAGGAAACTTACAATGGATTGCCTATCTATAAAGGAGGTCTTATCATTAGTGCTGACTGCTACAGGGCAATAACTGATGTAATTTCCAATGGCTTGGCATTTCCGAAATGACGAAAATCAGCCAAAAAATGTTCTATGAATACTGAGTGTTTAAAAGAAAATCCTTTCTGATGGAAGCATTGCTTTAAGTGCTGGACTGTGACACCCAACCTCCCGCACGTGCTTGAACCCAGTATTCATGGGCTAGACGGCAATATACAAGGCAGTATATGTACTTTGTCACTGCAAGGAGCGGCACCGAGTATTCAAATATCACACATGCAAATCCTTTCAATGCTAAAGTTAAACTCTGAGAAAGCAAAAGGCGGCACAACGCTGGGGTTTTCTTCTCTGCTAATGGGCAGTCGTGTACCGGGGGGCGGGGGAGGGTGCCCTCACTGCTAACTAAAGAATGAACTTGTGTCACAGGGTCTCAGGCTGTTAAATTTTATAGGCAATAAAGCAAATATGACAGACAAAAGCCGCCTTGTTCAGATTAGTCGATCCTTCTCGAATGGCCGGCGTCTACAGAAAGGCTTCAGTCCGGCCCCAAGGAGCGGTCAAGAAACATTCAAGTGTCTTATAGAGGCTCCTACTTGGTAACGTCTATTGCTATTTTAGCTTCCGGGCTGGAGAGCCCCTTTAATAATTGTGCGCCCCGCATGACTGGAATATAATGTCTCTATTACAGACCTGACTGTACATAGGACTCTTTGTATTCTATGGGCGCCGACAATTGTAAGGGCTGTCAATCACACCGCAAAAGGCCCCCCCAGCCGAAAATAACTATCATTATCAGGCGAATACAAGACTGATAACCCGCACAGGCCTAATATGGGATGGGTCAGTGCCCAACAGCAAAGATCTGTCTGGAGAAGCCTAGGTCATATGTAACACGTGACACACGGACCCTCAACATACAGATGAGACTGACTACTTACAATCTGATCATGTGTACTGGCCACAGTACAGCTCCCCATACACTGTACATAGAGGAGGCCAAAAACTCCTTCAGTTGTCCGCGATGCCTCCGGACCTCCACGTATACACGCGTGATTAGTTGAGCATGCATGTGCTCCCAATGGGAGAGGAGAGTAAGAAGCTTATATCTCCTGAGAGCAGAAGGATCAGGCTTGTTGAAATCCAAGTGGCCAATCTTTATTTCCCCTTCACTTCAGGAGATGTCAGATCTTATTCTTGTCCACAAAATGTACAAGAATAGGACAGGTTCTGTAATGTGTGGTCCGGCTGCACAGATCTGGCCACAATGCTCCAGATGGCAACCAAAATGGTCTCCAATGCGACTTAGATTTTACAAATAGCGACAAGACTTTTTTAGTCTTGTCGCCATTTGCGCCTAGACCCGGCATTTATGGTGTGCGCTGCACCATGAGGAGTAGGGGGAGGGGCTGTGGCCACTGCGCCACCAATGATGATAACTATGGTTTATACAAATACAGGTGGCAGGTGCCAGCGCAGAATCACATAGCCGGCACCCGACCTGTATGATAGGGAGCTGCGATACGCCGCAGTGCTGCACCTGAGGGGTTAAAGGGTTTCTGTCATCAGATTTAACCCTTTTAAACCTGCTGACATTAGCGATGCTCTAATGTCAGCAAACCCTAACTGTGGTATTATTATGTTTATTGGCGGCCCCCTTACTGTGATAATCTTACTTTTGTTATATGTAAATGAGCCTCTAGGAGCAAGGGGGGCGTTGCCCCTGCTCCTAGAGGCTCCGTTTTCCTACCTTCTTCCATGCCCCAAGGTCCTTGATTGACAGGGCCAGTGCTCCTCTTCTCCGGCCAGTCCTGTGTGCCGGGGAAATCTCGCGCATGCGCAGTGCAGCACACAGGGCCAGCAGCAGGACACGAACACTGGCCTGGCCATGTCAAAGACCTCGGGGCGTGGAAGGAGGTAGGAAAACGGAGCCTCTAGGAGCAGGGGCAATGCCCCCCCCTGCTCCTAGAGGCTCATTTACATATTACAAAAGTGGGAATTCGGCAGTAAGGGAGCCATCAATAAATACAATAGAGTTAGGGTCTGCTGACATTAGCACATCACTAATGTCAGCAGGTTTCAAAGGGTTAAATCTGATGACAGAATCACATAGATGGCTATGTGATTCTGCGCCGGCACTCGTCTCTTGTATTTGTATTAAACATAGTTATCATCATTGGTGGCCCCAGTAATAAAAACATTGGTGGCTCAGTGCGACCCCCCCCTTCCCCCAGTATTATTCATTGGTGGCAGTTCCAATCGGAGCCCCAGCAGTGTAATCACGGGACTCCGATTGGTTACCATGGCAACCAGGACGCTACTGAAGTCCTGGCTGCCATGGTAAGCTCCCTGTTGCTGTGTGCACAAAGCCCAGGGCAGCAGGGAGAGTGTGAAGTCCTATTCACCCTAATAGATCTCTATTAGGGTGCATAAGACAAGGGTTCTAGCCCCTAAGGTGGCTAATAGGAAATAAAAAGTAAAAAATAAACAAAAAAAACAAAAACACCAATATATTAAGTTTAAGGGCTCGTTCACACGACTGTGTGAATGCGCCCGCATCTATTTCGCAATTTTGCAGAATAGATGCGGCCGCATTCACTTCAATGGGCAGCGTGCGAACATGCCGAGCCTCAGCTCCGAAAGAAATTATAGAACATGTCGTATTCTTGTCCACAACAGCGGACAAAAATAGGCATTTTGAACGCCCAGCCGTGTGTTCCACAAATTGCAGAACACATGCCCGGCGGCATCCGTAATGCGGATCCGCAATTCGCAATACTACGACTGTCTGAACGGCCCCTTAATCACCCCCTTTCCCAATTTTACATATAAAATATATTAACAATAAATAAGCATTTTGCATATCGCCACGTCCGAGAAGTCCAAACTATTAAAATCTCCTATGTGGTGAACACGCAACAGAAAAAAAATATATATATATAAAATCCGCACAATTCGCCATTTTTTAGTCACCTTGTCCTCCCAAAAAATAGGATAGGACTGTTCTGTTATGGGCCGGACGTTCCATCTTCTCCTCCAAGTTCTAATTATATGTATTTAAATTTGGCTCCTAAATTTTTCAGTTCAGGAGCCAATGGCTCCTAGGTATTTTTTTTTTAGTCTGGAGCACTGGGCCAGCACACAGATAACATCCGTTTGCCTTTTTTTTTTTCAGACCCATAGAAAATAATTAGGAACGAGCGAGTAAACTTCAGATGAACCATCCAAAGTCAATTTGCATAACACTTCATTAGAATACTGTACTGAGAGAGCGCTGCGTACAGTATCCTAACAAAGCTTTATGCGAATCGACTTTGGATACTTCATCCGAAGTCGATTCGCTCATCCCTAAAAATAATGGGTCCCTGTGCGATCTGCAATGTGCATGGAATGTGCACGAGGTCTAAAGTGCATGGCCACCTTCTACATATTTTAGACATACGTATTCACTCCCTCATAGTGTTACATGTGGATGGTAATTTCCAGTTTTCTCCCACTTTAAATATATTATTTTCCTCACTTCAGCCAATTTGTTCTTAGAAAGATATGGTCTGAACGCCTGGAGCTCCTTGGGCCGGCACACGCACCAAGTGCCAAATTTCACGCCAACGCGCTTACCTGCTGATGTCTGCAATTTCACATTTTCTGCTTTTCCCCACATTTAAAGGGGTTTTCCCATTAAAATAACTTATCCCCTATCCAGAGTACAGAGGATAAGTGTCTGATCAGCAGGGGTAAGACCCCCACCGATCACCAGAACGGAGGCCATGCTCCCCCATCAGTCCCATAGAGCTGAATGGACTGGCAGCGTACATCATGTCTCCTGCTTCATTCCAATGGGGAAACATGGCCTCCTTACCCTGCGGACAACCCCTTTAGAAAGGACAATAGATGGGGACATCAGATATAGGGTTTGCGGAAAGTTCCTGGATAATAAAAGCTACAGCTACATCAGCTGAGAACACAGGGCATGTGCCCGTAATGTCTGAGGAGAAAATAGGACGATCAACTCAATGGAAAATAGATCATCTCACAGCAGTTAATGGACTTCTGAGGTTTCTGCCAACTTTCTAGTAATCTCCTCACGTCCTTTCATCTCATCTCAAGGAGGTCCTACACTTGCACCTGCTTCCACTAGAGCCACCTCCCGCCTTAAATCCCCCATTCTTCTCTGCGTATGAAAGTATCCAGGGCCAAGTACTGCTAAAACACCATGGCCAAGATTTACTAACGGATCTACCCCAAAAATATGTCTAAAAAGGGGGGGGGGGGGTGCAAATTGCCGCAACTAGGTTTTCCACACTTTTTTCTGACATGCTCAACAAGGTGGCAGGGCTTAGCAGAAAGGGAGCGGAGCTCCACAGGAAAGGATAGGAATGAGGGCTAGACAACCAGTCTAAAGGTAGGCCACCTCTGAGTGGTGCATTTCATGCTCCCATGATCTCCCTTGCCCTGCATCACTGTTTGTTTATACGTTTATACTGGAAGGCGGAGGCTTCTGCCTAGCACTGTACCAGGTGAGGTCACCAGCACTAATGGGCGGTCTTTAGCGCTGCTCTAGGGTGTTTTAAAGGGTTTCTGTCACCAGTTTTTTCAGTATTAATCAGGCTGACATTAGAGATGTGCTAATGTCACCTGATTCCAAATATATATCTGTTTTATTTACTGGTGCCCCCATTTTTATATAAAATGAACTTTTATTTTATGCTAATAAGGATCCTAGGTGCAAGGGGCGTTACCTCTGCTCCTAGAGGCTCTGTTGATTGACAGGACCAGGCAGAGAAGAAACACTCAATTCACCATAGATTTTAAGGACCTTCAATGATGTCATGACCATGTGATCAGTCACATGTTTAGGAGGAGACAGGCTGTTTGTGTGATCCTAACCATGTGACTGATCACATGGTCATGACATCATTGAAGGTCCTTAAAAGCTATGGTGAATGGAGTATTTCTTCTCTGCCTGGTCCTGTCAATCAACAGAGCCTCTAGGAGCAGAGGTAACGCCCCTTGCACCTAGGAGCCTTATTAGCATAAAATAAAAGTTCATTTTATATAAAAATGAGGGCACCAGTAAATAAAACAGATATATATTTGGAATCAGGTGACATTAGCACATCTCTAATGTCAGCCTGATTCATACTGAAAAAACTGGTGACAGAAACCCTTTAAAGTGCTTTTTCCTATAGTGTACAAGTAGGACCACCGCTGATGGATTGCCGGGTGGTCATAACCCCTGAATACAGCAGTGTAGAATGTGGTGGAAAAATGAATCCAGCCAGCAAAGGAGGCAATATGGACAATCACAATACATTAGGAAGTGCCTTGTATTCACTTTGTTTACATGATAAATGCCATTTGCTGAAGTGAGAAAACCCCTTTAATTGTGAATAAAATTGGACCTTGAAGCTTGTGCTTCAGGTAGAATATATTGGAGCAAAACTAAGGAATTCAGTAGACGCCTGGGCACCTTCTGCACCCCCCTCCATACCGAAAGAACATCCTAATAACTATAGACAGATTTTCCATTCACACATCTGGCGGACAGTCTCTACGGATCCTGCAAAAAAAGCTATACCGGTCGTCATCCAACAGTTCCAGACTCATATAGATTTTCTAGATTTTGGGGGAATATGCTCTTCGCCAAGCAGCCTGGACCAGTGGTTCTAGCCTCGTTAGGGGCTCTGGGTTATCAGCATTGCCCCGGCTGCTCTATTTCTGCTCCTGATAATCAGGCCAGGAACACGGGGACCTGACAGACGCATGCACGGCTATCATTTCTCAGCGATGACGCAGCTGGAGATTAGGATGAGAGGCTCGAGGTTCAGCCGAGATTGTGAATATTTATCACGTCGTTTTTGCTGTACGTCAAGTGGATACGTTTGTAAGCAAAAAAAAAAAAAAAAAAAAAAAAAAAAACCTACAGAAGCGTATGGCTTAGTACTAGAATAGGTGACGGGTGGAAATAAGATTCCATCCATTTAACTTATCTGTTTTTTTCCCAGATAATGCCTTCAACTGTTCATAAAAAAAAAAAAAAAAAAAAAAAAAGAACAGGCCCTAAGGTTCAGACATCAGAACTGTGGCACTTGGAGTATACAGGTCCATGGTATAGCAGAGCTAAGCAACGCACTATGCAATAGATATATTGTAGGGATGAGTCCACACTGTTGGAGCAGATTTAATATATATATATATATATATATATATATATATATATATATATATACCGTATATGCCGGCGTATAAGACGACTGGGCGTATAAGACGACCCCCAACTTCTGCCCTAAAAATATAGAATTTGGTATATACTCACTGTATAAGACTACCCCTCTCCCAAATGAAAAAAAGTCTGCTTTGATTTCAACATGTTAATTTTAATTCAAATGCATATGACATGCAGGTACTGTATATAGCAGCAAAACTGTCACTTATAAACATAAGGTTGTTTCAAACATGTACGGTAAAGCTAAAACTTTGCAAAACAAACAAGAGAGCAAGTGCCTGGTGATCATAACTGTAAGCTGCGATATTGTAACAGGTCTTGCTGGCATGACAGTTTCCCTTTAAAAGCCTTCAAAATCCTCCTGAGAATATAGAGAATAGTATGCTACTTCAGTATGCTAAGAGCAGGGCTCTCTACGCGCTGACGGGGAAAAAAAAAACACCTCACACAGTGCGGCCCCCGTATATCCGGCGTATAAGACGACCCCCCACTGTAGCCATTATTTTAAGGGGTTAAAAAGTAGTCTTAGACGCCAGTATATACTGTATATATATGTTATGACACAGCCTAAAGGAATATTCACGTCTAAGCAAAATCCGATGTGTACGCCTGCAACAGAAATAATACGGATTCCAAATAAATAACAGAAACCCAGAAAGTTGGTACGCTCTGATTTCTGCAGCAGATCCTCAGTGTGTGCCCAGCAGAGTTACATAAGCATTAGCCCCATTGCCATTCAGTCTTCACCATTTGTCCGCAATATCAGACGTGCCACTTATTTCCAAGGCAGATCTTATTCTGCCACACAGCCAGCTCTGAAGGCTTCCAGTGTCAATGGTATTCCAGAAACCCCTGCATGAATCCTGAAATTCCCGAACGTGTGAACATTCCCTAGTGCATATTGTTCGCACTGCCCCCACATGGTCATTCCAAGTAATTAAAGGGGTGTCCCCATATTGCAAAGTGATGGCATTCACTGGGAATATGCTATCTCTATGATCACTGTGAGTCCTAGAGGTTGGAGAATGAAGGGATTGCAGCACTGAACCATCCCTGCACCGCTCCTTGAAGGAAACTAACCTGCCTCATTCACTTGAATGGAGTGGTGCCGCTGCAGGCGGCCGCAGAGATGACACAGTGCCGCTGCAGGCGGCCGCAGAGATGACACAGTGCCGCAGCCCTTTCATTCTCAAGAGAATCCAAGTGGAAAACTATATAAAATGTGGTATCTCTGTAATCTTACTGACCTGTAAAATGAAGTTAACAGGCCTGTTTTACCACCTAGGGAACGCCATAAAAACCAGGGCTGTGGAGTCGGACACCATTTTGGTGGAGTCGGAGTCGGTATAAAATGGACCGACTCCTAAAATATATAATGAATTAGTACATTTAGTTCAGTGCTGAATATATTTTTATAAGAATTTGTGAAAATGATGAAATGTCCTATAAATGTCTGTTCTATTCCTGAGTATTAAGGCTTTTAGTTGAGATGACTGTGTACTGCCCTTTATGTCCAGTGCATGTTCTCTCTGATGCTTTATGTTTCCTCTGAGCTCATGTTTGGAGAGGTTAGCTGCTCTCATGGCTTCTATCTGCTGATGTAAAACACCTAGAGCCTTATGTATGAAAACTGTCTAGGTGTAGAAGTTTCTGTGTTGCCCATAGCAACCAATCAGAGCTCCCCTTTCATTTCATATAGTGCTCTGGAGAAATGAAAGGTGAGCTCTGATTGGTTGCTATGGGCAACAAAAAGAGTCTTAGACCTAGACAGTTTTCATACATCAGGCCCAGAGGCGTAGCTACTGGGGGGGGGGGCAGGGGAGGCGATGCTCCGGGCCCAATACCTCTGGGGGGGCCCAGCAGGGATGGCCTTAGTATAATCAGGCGAATACAAGTGAGCACTTCCATTATGGAGTCTGATGGGGGCACATTAAGCCGATCTGAGCCCTGATGGGGGCACATTAAGCCGATCTGAGCCCTGATGGGGGCACATTAAGCCGATCTGAGGTCTGATGGGGGCACATTAAGCCGATCTGAGGTCTGATGGGGCACATTAAGCCGATCTGAGGTCTGATGGGGGCACATTAAGCCGATCTGAGGTCTGATGGGGGCACATTAAGCCGATCTGAGGTCTGATGGGGCACATTAAGCCGATCTGAGGTCTGATGGGGGAACATTAAGCCGATCTGAGGTCTGATGGGGGCACATTAAGCCGATCTGAGGTCTGATGGGGGAACATTAAGCCGATCTGAGGTCTGATGGGGGAACATTAAGCCGATCTGAGGTCTGATGGGGGAACATTAAGCCGATCTGAGGTCTGATGGGGGAACATTAAGCCGATCTGAGGTCTGATGGGGCACAATACGCTGATCTGAGGTCTGATGGAGGCACGTTCTGATGATCTGAGGTCTGATGGGGGCACATTCTGCTGATCTGAGGTCTGATGGGGGCACAATATGCTGATCTGAGGTCTGATGGGGGCACAATACGCTGATCTGAGGTCTGATGGGGGCACAATACGCTGATCTGAGGTCTAATGGGGGCACAATACGCTGATCTGAGGTCTGATGGGGGCACATTCTGCTGATCTGAGGTCTGATGGGGGCAAGGGACTGTTAGTTTAGTGATGTAAAAGCTGGGGACAGATTTCCTTTAACATAGGAGTCCCCTTTTTTACTCTTATTAATCCCATATTTTACTGCATTATGTGGTAGAGTATTTAGAGTAGGGTATGTAGAAAGTCTATTGTACTGTACTTAACAGCATAGATGATCTAGCAGTTTATATAGTCATCTTGCTAATACAGTATTATAACCACAACTAGTAGTATGTGCCTGTGAAGTTGGAAACGTGCGTTTGGGAAGCCAATAAGTGGGGGGGGCCCACTCAAGTATGTTTCGCCCCCCCCATGTGCTGAACCACTAGCTACGCCTCTGATCAGGCCCTTAGTGAGCTGTACCCAGAGAAGCCTGATAGATTACAAACTGTTTTTGTCATGACTTATCTGTACTATTGATTTTATGCAAATTTGTTTAAAGTTATCACTTAAACATGCTCCATGTATGAGGGAGTCGGAGTCAGGGGAAATTGAGGAGTCGGAGTCAAGGCTTTGGCTTACCGACTCCACAGCCCTGAGAAAAACAAAACCTATAGAACTATAGCAGAAATGCATTTGTGAACCTTATATAGGATTTTTTTCAGCTTTCCACATCATATGCAATATTACGTGGTGCCATTAGAAAGTACAAGTTGTGACCCACAAAAAAAAAAAAAAAAAAAAAAAAACAGGGCTCCAGGAAGAAAAAAAAACAAACCCGGAAAGGTGCTGCGGCATGAAGGGATTCATGAAAAAAGTTCACTTTATACAAAATAAACAGAAAGAATCTCTGATGTGAACGCGGTAGGATGAGGACATGTCGCAACACCTTATTATGAAATGGGCTGCAGAGCACTGACAGCCTGATGAGCTAATCCTGCCATGTACAGACTGCAGCAGTAACCAGGCCACACTGCCGAATACTTGTGCTGTGAATCAGCCTCCAAAGAATCTGATCCCCTACTTGTACAATAACTGAGGAACACAAGACGACACAGAAGTGTCCGTCCCAGAAACTGCTACAGAATAGAGGAATCCCCCCCACAGTTCACCCCAGGTCAACATCAAAGCAGAAGGTGACCCCTCTAAATTCTCAAGAAAACGTAAACCATAATTAGGGTTGCGCAATAATACTGTACGGAGATCCGTCTAATACTGTATTGGAATGTATGGGCTCCGATGAGCTGAATTAAGTTATTTGCGAAGTCGTGCGTGACTGCGTTTAATAACTTCAGTAATTGATTTTAAAGGGAAAAAAAACACTTAAAACTTCAAAAGTACTCTGCTTCGGTTTCCAGGTACTAGTCGGAATCGAAGCAAAGTTCAGTTTCAAGTTTTAAAGTGGTTTTCCACTTTAAAAATCAACTACCGAAATTATTCAATGCAGTCGCACATGACTTTGCGAATAAGTTAAAGGGTTTCTCCAAGAGTATAAAATGTCCCCCCATGTGCCAGGACCCTCACATTGAAAATACTTACCTGTCCCTGCACCGCCACTTCTCCCTGCACACGGATGAAAATATCCAGTGTCGGGGCGGAGGGGGGAGCAGCCAATGGCAGGCGGGGAGGAGCCCCCCTAGCATTGCGGGTGACGCTAGGGAGGCTCGTTCTCGTCCCCACCTGCCAATGACTGCTCCCCCCAGACACCAGATGTTTTCATCCATGTGCAGGAAGAAGCAGCAGTGGCGGTGCGGGGACCAGGAGCAGCGCAGGGAGCGGGGTAAGTATATTCCATGTCGGGGACCTGGCACATGGGGGGGGGGGGCAGTTTATACTCTTGGAGAACCCCATACATTCTAATACTGTATGGAGATGAATCTCTGTACAGTATTATTCTGAAGTTTTGAATGAAGCGACTTTGGATGAAGATCGCTTGGCTCAACAGTAATCATAGTAGGGCTAGTCTCACTGCTCCGGCAGAGAACAACCTGCAAAAGTTCTTTGGATCCGGAACAGCCAGAAAGTGCCTCCTGCCGCTGGTCCCCATGATAGTTAATGGTGTCCAGTCGACAAGCAGCACTTTCTAGCTGTGCCAGATCCAGAGAACTCCGGATGTTTTTAGCCGGATGTCTGGAAAAAGACACAGGTCCATCTTCTTCCATCTATAAACCTACATGGCTGATCCACAGGAAGGCAAAAAAATAAAAAAAAAAAATCAGTTTTAGGATATGCAGGAATTTTGGGTTGCGGAATGGTGTCCTCCTCTCATTGTTCTCAATGGGATACCACACGGCCGGCAGTTTAAGGTGTCATGCACACGGGTGTAATTTTGGTCTGGTCCAGTACGCATTTTTGCGGACCTGTTCATTTCTATGGGTCCGAAACAAATGTGGACAACAGATGGATGTCCTCTGCCCGCATCAGTGTGCCCGTTCCGCAGGACAATGGAAGCATGTCGCTAGGATATGCCCCCCTTGTCTGATCAGCGCTGGGACCCGCACCTATATCGAGAATGGAGCAGGGAGCGCTGAGCCTGGAGGACCCTGGGTTTCCATTTCCCGGGGTCCGGCCACCACCAGGCGCAACTCCCCGCTGCTCCCATAGAAATGAATGGAGGACAGCAGCGCATGCGTGGTGTGCCCTCCTTTACTTTTGGGCCTCCATTCTCGATATAGGTGCAGGTCCCTGAGGTGGGACCCGCACCTATCAGACAATGGGGGCATATCCTAGCAATTTGAGCCGGACCATCACTGATGGAGATGCGAACGCAGTCTAAGAACAATGCCGTACATTGTATACATACCGCCTGGCATGTTATGACATTTTTTGTATGCTTTGAACCCCCCGTGTAATGTAAATTTTTCTGTAGATCAATACACGGGCGCAAGAAGTGCCATAAAAATTTAAAAAATGAAAAGAAAAAAAAAAAACCATACACTGAGGTTTTTTTTCAATCAACTGATCTCCATGGGGAAAAAAAAAGACCGTCCGCTACACAATGGACAAAGCTGGGTGGTCTCAGCACCTGAGGTGGTGTAGAAAAGCTGCCTGGTAGGGGATCGGGTGTTGGACCTCCCCCAATTATATATCGCTGGCCTATCCGGAGAGGAGACGGCTGATACACACGACCGTGCTCGGCCCGGGAAACATGGTCTGTGTGTCGGCAGCATCTCATGGACCAGAACTGAATGCATCATGGAGGTTTATGATCAGTTCCTATCTGATTGTTGGTCTATTGTATTGTGCTCACACTATGACCTTAGTACAGTAGATTAGGCCTTCGATTAGATAGCAATTGATTATTATAAATGACTATGATGCAGTCAGTTGGGGTCAGGGGAGCCGTGGTCAGCCTGGTAGATGACATACGGCCCTGTTTCCAGCACCAGGCCCGGTCGTGTGCATGAGCCCTAACAGCGCCAGACAACCCCTTTCAAAGCAACTTCTGCACAGCTTTGCTGTGTGAATGAGACCCAAGACGCCCCCTAGGGAACACATACCGCACTTGAGAACCTAGGGTTTAGCTCGCACAGGAAACTACTACAGCCATCTCTCTCCAGGGAGCAGTAATGGCTCCTGTATGGGTTTTAGGCCCTAAACAAAGTCAGAATACACAGTGTCGGGCTGTGTAGGGAGAAGCCCCACTGACAAGGGGAACGGTAACAGCCAGCAGACAATATAATCATAGATTTCCAGGTGGAATAGTAACCAATCAGATTCCACCTTTCATTTTTCACAGCTCCTTTGGAAAATGAAAGGCGGAATCTAATTGGTTGCTTTGGGCAACTAAGCCAGTTCTACTTTACACCAGTTTGATAAATCTCCCCCATTATATTTACGGTGCAGAGCCCATCCCACATTATCTTACTAGTACAAGCACTTGTGGGAGCCTAAGGGGATCATTTATCAAAATAGTGTAAATTAGAACTGCCTTAGTTGCCCATAGCAACCAATCAGATGCCTACTTTCATAGCCTGACAGGAAGGGATCATCTGATGAAAGTTATCCACTGTAAGTACAGGAACCTGCAATCTATGAGCCGAGAACCACAAGGACTTTATTGTTATCCTAGGACCTCCGGTATTAGAGCCTGCACAATGCACATATTGTAGTTCTGCCAGTCCAGAAACACTTCCAAGTGAGATGTATTACCTTCAGTGACATCAGAGGATTAGGTATCATTCAGGATTTGTCTTACATGACATCATCGGGTAGCACGGTCTCTGGGGAGTGCCACCTTCTATGTCCATAGACAACATGATTACCTACAAAAGACTGGACAACTCGGATTACACACGCTATTATTCAGCATTGTGTCCCAGTTGTACTTTTGAGATCTGCTCCGGAAGGAAGATCAAGGCTGTTATTTTTGTAGGCCTTTAGGCTAACGTGCAGGTACTCTAATGATGTCACTGATGAAGGTGTACAGATGTCGTTTAAGAAGGTCTTCCTGACAGATTATTCTACCATAGCTGGACCCCTCATCCATCTCATGCCCACCTAACACCTCAGGACCACCATCTGTAAGTCACCTTATAGAAGAAGATTGGACCACCATCCATGCAAACAAACCAGAAGCATGCTGCGTGAAACCACACCATAAGTGAAGCTGAAAGCTCCTCAAGATCTTCAGATGTATATTAGACACTATACTATAGGTTATACAAGTGGACAATTATTAGCCCCTAGAGTAGAATCTCCTAAATAATCACCATGTATGATTAGTAGATGCATACATGTGAAGAAAAACGATAGTTTTTGATGAGTAGACTTAGGCCCTCAACCCGGTTCCAAGAAAACCCATGATTGACCCCACTTTGCAGGAATGGGGGGGGGTGTTTGGACCTACATTACATAAACCTTAGATCTCTTTATAACATGGGGTGTCCAACAGTGCCTCGTACCGAAAAGAGGGCCACCAAAGCTGCTCCCACTCCAGACATCTTGGAAGTGAGAGGGGTTACTCTTCACTACTATCGCCTGAATCCCCATTACTGCACCCCAACACCCTGTACAATCATCCCATGGAGCAAAGAAAAAGGCAGGTTAGTCTACAAGGCTGCAAAAGAATGGAATAGAGCTCTTCATTGCTGAAAAAAAGGGGGGGGGGGGGGGGTCACCCCCCACACTGCCCACTCTACCAAAGGAGGGGGGGGGGAAAAACCCCACACTGCCCACTCCACCAAAGGAGGGGGGGGGGTCACCCCCCACACTGCCCACTCTACCAAAGGAGGGGGGGGGTCACCCCCCACACTGCCCACTCTACCAAAGGAGGGGGGGGTCACCCCCCACACTGCCCACTCTACCAAAGGAGGGGGGTGGGGTTACCCCCCACACTGCCCCACTCTACCAAAGGAGGGGGGGTGGGGTTACCCCCCCACACTGCCCACTCTACCAAAGGAGGGGGGGTCACCCCCCACACTGCCCACTCTACCAAAGGAGGGGGGGTCACCCCCCACACTGCCCACTCTACCAATGGAGGGGGGGTCACCCCCCACACTGCCCACTCTACCAAAGGAGGGGGGGTCACCCCCCACACTGCCCACTCTACCAAAGGAGGGGGGGGGTCACCCCCCACACTGCCCACTCTACCAAAGGAGGGGGGGGGGTCACCCCCCACACTGCCCACTCCACCAAAGGAGGGGGGGTCACCCCCCACACTGCCCACTCCACCAAAGGAGGGGGGGGGTCACCCCCCACACTGCCCACTCCACCAAAGGAGGGGGGGGGGTCACCCCCCACACTGCCCACTCCACCAAAGGAGGGGGGGGGGGGTCACCCCCCACACTGCCCACTCCACCAATGGAGGGGGGGGGGGGGGTCACCCCCCACACTGCCCACTCCACCAATGGAGGGGGGGGGGGGGTCACCCCCCACACTGCCCACTCCACCAATGGAGGGGGGGGGTCACCCCCCACACTGCCCACTCCACCAATGGAGGGGGGGGGGTCACCCCCCACACTGCCCACTCCACCAATGGAGGGGGGGGGGTCACCCCCACACTGCCCACTCCACCAATGGAGGGGGGGGTCCCCCCACTGCCCTCCACCAATGGAGGGGGGGGTCACCCCCCACACTGCCCACTCTACCAGAGGGGGGGGGGGTTCCTGCACACTGCCCCTTTAGAAATAAGGGGGTGGGTATCCCTAACTTCAGTAAAGCAAGTCACCATCTCCTAAGAATAGCCTGGCTACAAGGTGAACCCAACTTCAGTCCACACAGCGAGGTCAGCAGCTCCCACTCAGTGCAGTCAGCGGGGTGCACGCCGCGCACTTACCTGCTAGGGACACACCTGCACCGGGCTCCGTCTCACTCCACAACTAGAAAGTTTGCCGGGCGCCCATGCTGCCGGACCGGTCTGTAGCGTCACTCACCCCAGAGGCTGAAGGCGGAGACTGGATGCTGGCCGCTGCTCTGCCCCCGCTGTGACACCGCTGCCTCCACACTTGTGGCTCCGTCCTCCTCCCCTGATCCTCCCGGACGCCGTGCCCGCGCAGCAGTAATGCCGGAGTCCTCACATGCACGCACCCGAGCCATGAGGCTTCCGGGCCGCCTGTGAAGACTGAGGGCGGGCGGGGCGGACCATGTACGGGAGCAGGGGGCGAATGAGGGGAAAGTCACGGGGTGAGGTCAAGTTCAGCGGCTGATAATACCTGTAACATTGAGCCGCCGTATACACAGCAAGTGTACAGTGTGTGAACAGGGGGCAATGTGTGCGGTAAACAGGAGGACACGATATATGTGCATAGGAGGACATGTGCTGTATACAGGAGGACATGTGCGGTATACAGGAGGACACAATATAGATGTAAAGTATACAGGAGGACACGATATATGTGCACAGGAGGACATGTGCTGTATACAGGAGGACACAATATAGAGGTGCGGTATACAGGAGGACACAATATAGATGTAAAGTATACAGGAGGACACGATATATGTGCACAGGAGGACATGTGCTGTATACAGGAGGACATGTGCGGTATACAGGAGGACACAATATAGATGTACAGTATACAGGAGGACACAATATAGAGGTGCGGTATACAGGAGGACACAATATAGATGTACAGTATACAGGAGGACACGATATATGTGCACAGGAGGACATGTGCTGTATACAGGAGGACACAATATAGATGTGCGGTATACAGGAGGACATGTGCTGTATACAGGAGGACATGTGCGGTATACAGGAGGACACAATATAGATGTACAGTATACAGGAGGACACAATATAGAGGTGCGGTATACAGGAGGACACAATATAGATGTACAGTATACAGGAGGACACGATATATGTGCACAGGAGGACATGTGCTGTATACAGGAGGACACAATATAGATGTGCGGTATACAGGAGGACATGTGCTGTATACAGGAGGACATGTGCGGTATACAGGAGGACACAATATAGATGTACAGTATACAGGAGGACACAATATAGAGGTGCGGTATACAGGAGGACACAATATAGATGTGCGGTATACAGGAGGACACGATATATGTGCACAGGAGGACATGTGCTGTATACAGGAGGACACAATATAGATGTACGGTATTTACATTATACACATTATAGTGTACATTACATGTACATTATAGACTTGCTTTATATTTGTATGAGTGCATTATACAGACGTACATTATATAGATGTGCATTGTACAGAGGGACACTAAATAGATTTATAAATTAGGCATATTTCTAGCGCAGATTGCAGCGGAAAGGTCCTTTGCACCACAATCTGTGACTTCTCCCCACTCACGCCAGGTCTAAAAAAGTGGGAATGGCGGGAAAGGGAGGAGATGCCAAGCCCCTCTCATTCATTATTTTCTATGCCTGTTTTAGGCGTAGAAATAGTGTAAATGTAAGACAACTAGGAAGCTTTCTTACATTTAGAAGTAGCAGAGGATCCTCTGAAGTTATGCACAGGCCAGCGCCTCTTCGAAACTCCGGCAGATCCACAGACAGCTATAAGGTTTTTTCGGACCAGTGTCTAAAACACCGGTCTTAATAAATGTGCCCCATAATGTATATGCATTATACCTAAGTACATTATATAGTACATTTTATAGAGGTAAATTATATAGAACTACCTTGTGTGTAGGTGTGTTATATGGAGGTAAATTTGAAAGAGATAAGTTGTATAGATTTGTAGTGCGTATGTGATATATATATATATATATATACTGTATATACATACATATACATTATATTGAGGCCCCAACGCATTGAATTATAATAGGGTTCAACGAGGTCTCTGACTGGGCTGGAAATATAGGTCTGCATACTGATGGAATCTTTGTTGCCATGTGAACAAGCCATAGATATACATTAATAAAAGGGCTAGAATGGGTTAAAATTAGAGATGAGCAAATCTATTCGTTGATTCATATCGAATCTTGGAAATTTTTAGAAGCGAATCCGAATATTAGGTGATTCGCTTCGGCTTCGTACGCATTCGCTAGTTGTCCTATAAATTATACGCTATTGCTACGTATAAGTTACTCTATACGCCGGTGCGTACAACTTCAATTCATTAGCAAAATTTTACTGTTAGTTCGTTTATCGTGTGCAAAAGCCCGAGAAGAAAGCGCTCACCTGACCTAGTGGGCAGGGCTTGCTCTGATTGGCTCAAGCTCGGTAAGCCAGTGACGCATCACTTCTGCTGCGACTGCTGAGACGAGCAGAAGCACTGTGTGTGAAGTTCTGAGACTCTGAGACCTGTTATGTGAAAATTGGGGTGTAATTGCTCTGGGAATCCATATTACACATATCAGGGATACTGCAGGGCAAGTGCAGGGCCTGTTCAGGGCTAGTAATTAATCAGGCAGGGAGAGACAGGGAGATACAGGGACAAAGACAAAGACCAGCTGCAGGGCCACAGAGTGAATTGAAAAATGTCTGGACTGGATAAGCAAAAGGGGTCCATTTCCAGCCAGGCCTCGAACTCTAAAAAAAAAAGAGAAGGTGGCACAGGGCAGTAGTTCCAAAGGACCTGTAGCCAGAGCATCTACTAGTAGTATTCACAATACTTGGCCGGTGTTCCACCAGGCTAACCCACCGAGGCGCAAAATTGTAGTGGAGGAGAAAGTAGATGAGGTAGTGGAGTGGATGGCACGCTCATCTCAGTCTCAGCCAGGTGATCTGCTGTCATCTGCTGATACAGTATCCATATGTAGCCAGGGGTCAGACTCAGAGGGTTCCTCCTGTTCCACCATTCCGCTCCAGCAAAGCCCATCGTTTTCGTACGCACTTTGTACGCTTCTGCATACGTGTTCAAAGAGGTTGCGTACCTTTTTACCTGAAAGTTCGTTATTAGTGCGCGAATGTTCACTAAAAGCCATATAAATACGTATATTTTGTATGCAAATTCAACAAATCTATTTGTTAAATATACGAATCTTAGGAAATGTTCGGCGAATAAAATTTTGCATGATTCGCTCATCTCTAGTTAAAATAAAACAAATTATTACTCCCCTCCACTAATCCTACGCCATTGTTTTTCAATGCTGCTCCTGTTGCTTCTGTTGCTTCGGGCCCAGGAAATGACTTAGACCGCTCAGCCATTCACTGACCGTTTCAATAGGAAAATTTGCCTTTTTGCCTATATGTCCATTCTAGCTGCTGGTATCTTTCAGCTCCGTCCACTGTATAGTTTTTGGCATCCTTAGCTGCCAAAATCACCTGATTAGTAGGGTTGTCAGGTTGTCAGATATTGATAACCTGTCATGAGGATAGTGCATCAATATCTGTAGCCTGGACAACCCCTTTAAGAAACACAACCTCATGATCCAGACCAGGATCTATTACAGAACTCTGCATGGGTAAGTTTGAGACAGTCCTATGTGGGACTGCATTGGAGGCAGCATGGCAGAAATGGAGGGGACCAGGCATGTTGACTAGATGTGTCATGTACAGTCAGATTTTAGGTTTACAATGTAATATCATCAATCCTGGTCCTGAGAGCTTACAAGCTAGAAAGGAATCCTATCGAATGAAATAATATAGGTTATAGAATATGACAGATGTACGGAATATCCTGTGATATGAGTTTACAATTCAAACTAATAAAATCTTATCTTTTATCCCAAATTAATAATGTATTTATGTGTGTAAAATAAGCAGAAGTACGAGGGCCTGTCCGGGCTACAGATATCAAGGACGTATCCTCAGTATCATCAGCTGTGGTGCTGGAAGCAGACACTGTGTAGTTTGTGCTGCCGTGGCCTCCCGAAGCAGCAGATTGGTGGGGATACCGGGTGGTGAACCCTTTCGACCTGAGATTGATGACCGATCCTGTTCACATGAGCAGTGGTGCCCAGTGCAAAGGGGGCAGAAAATGTCTGAGAACTAGTGCGGCCATCTTGGATGGTAGAAAAGGAGCCCCAGAATTAGAGGATCTGGAACTAAAAAAATGAAAAGGAGAGAACCAGGTAAGTGTTCTGTTCGTTCCCCAGCCTGTGTGGGAATCACGTGATACGTGTGAGCGTGATTCCCCGTTATGGACACTGCTGGTTTTGCAGGAGCGCACAGCATTATACTGATTTATAATGCTGTGTGTCTCTGCATGACCTGTATCTACTGAATTATACTGACTTAATGCTGTCAGTATAATTCTATAGGAGTCATGCAGAGCATTATAAATCAGTATAATGACCTGCGCTCCTGCAAAACCAGCATAATAGGAAATCACGCATACATGCGGAACGTGATTTCCGCACAGGACACGCGCGTTTGAAAGAGCCCTTAATGGTAATTTTTTTCCAAGAACTGGAGGGTCACTTCAGCAAATGGCATTTATAATGTAGAAAACATTAATATAAGACACTTACTAATGTATTCATTCATTCATTTTTCCATCACATTATACACTGTTTGTTTCCATGGTTACGACCACCCTGCAATCCAGCAGTGGTAGTCGTGGTTGCACACTATAGGAAAAAGCACTAGCCTATGTGCGGTCCCACGGTCCCAGCCACCAGAGAGGCCGGCGCTTTTTCCTGAAGTGTGTAAACACCACCGCTACTGATGGATTACAGGTGGTCGTAATCCCTAGAAACTAGCAGTGTATAATGTGATAGAGAAATGAATCCAGCCAGTAAAGGAGACAATATGGACAATCACAATACATTAGTAAGTGCCTTGTATTACTTTTCTCTACATGATAAATGCCATTTGCTGAAGTGATACAACTCCTTTAATACTTACTAATGTGTTGTGATTCTCCATATTGCCTGGCTGGATTAATTTTTCCCCATCACATTATACACTGCTCATATCCAGGGGTTATGACCACCCTGCAATCCAGCAGTAGTGGCCGTGTTTGCACACTATAGGGCCGGGGGAGCTCCTATAGGCACACATGCGCAGCGGTGGTCATAACCCCTGGAAACAAGCAATATTTAATGAGATGGAAAAATGAATCCAGTCAGCAAAGGAAGCAATATGGATAATCACAATACATTAGTAAAAGCTTTGTATTAAATGGTTATTCCCATCATAGATAATGGGGGCATATCGTTAGGATATGCTCCCATTGTCTCATAGGTGCGGGTCCCAGAGTGGGGAAATGAACGGAGGCATGCGCATCGGTGTTCATAACCCCTGGAAACAAGCAATGTTTAATGAGATGGAAAAATGAATCCAGCCAGCAAAGGAGGGAATATGGATAATAACAATACATTAGTAAGTGCCTTGTATTAAAGGGTTATTCTCATCATAGACAATGGGGGTATATCGCTAGGATATGCCCCCATTGTCTCATAGGTGCGGGTCCCACTGTCACTTTCTCCTATATCGAGAACAGAGCGGGGAAATGAATGGAGGGCGCACTGTGCATGCACAGCCACCCTCCATTCATTTTTGCGGGGCCAACGAAAATAGCCGAGCACTGGCTCGGCTATTCACGTCGGCTCCGTAGAAATGAATGGGAGCGGTGGCCGTGCGTGTGCGGTGCGCTCCCATTCATTTCTATGGGAGCAGCGGGGAGCTGTGCCTGGTGGTGGCCGGACCCTGGGAAACCCAGGGTCCTCCAGGTACAGCGCTCCCCCCTCCATTCTTCCAGTGGTGAAACCCACGCCTATCAGAAAATGGGGGCATATCCTAGTCTGGAGATATTCCTGCTGTGATTACATACCTTTATACTGATATAGTGATAGCAATACATCCAGTTATAGCGGCTGAGTCACTAATAGCAAACCACTTCTGAGAATGGTTCTCCCAGGAGTCCTTCTGTGCTCCTTACAGTCCCCGGTGACTGTGGTGTCTGCCGGAGGATTACTGGAAGCACTGCTCATGTCTCAGGTGCCGGAGAATCTTCTGATACGAGGTAAGCATGGATATAGGGATTCCAGTCATCATAATGTAAGATTCAGCAACCTTCGGCACTCCAGCTGCTGTGAAACTACAACTCCCAGCAGGCACACTTGCTTGGCAGTTCTTGCAATGACTGTAGACGTAAAAGGATTCTGGGAGTTGTAGTTTCAGAACAGCTGGAGTGCCGCAGGTTGCTGATCCCTGTATCCGAGCCTTTCCATAGTTAGGTAGATTGTAGAGACAGTATGTGACCTCACAGAGGTTTTATCTTCTCAGACATTGCTAGGATATGCCACCAATGTCAGATAGGTGCACGTCCCACCTCTGGAACCCACAACTATCTACAGGACAAGCCACAAACATGAAGGAGAACACACAGTGCATGCCCTCCATTTATTTCTATAGGAATTCCAAAAATAGTCAAACCAGCGTGCTTGGAAGTCCCATAGAAATGATTGGATTGGAGAGCGCACCGCACAAGTGCAGCCACTACTACATCTGCTTCTGTACTTCAATTGCAAAAAACCCTAATTAGTAGCGCCAGGTCAATGTAGTAGCTGTTAAACTATATTATTGTGAATTATATATACTATATTGCCACGTATACCCTTACCCCATACGGCCTGAATGAATCTCTGGAATATGTTAATTATTAATATTCGCTTAATATCCCCCTTTTACTTTAAAAACACCTTTTATATAGATGTATATTTATATAGATGTACATTTTGTGCCTTATTTATGTTATATACGAATTTTTAGTGCCCTAGAACTATAGTTTTCAGCTACAATCCCCTTTCTCACTTCCATTAATCCTTTGAAAAAGGTATAAGTATAATATACTTTTACATTGAATACAAAAATGAACAACATAAAACAAATAAATTAATAGGGATACTCAGTCTCCACATTTTTTAACTTTGATGCGTTCCAATGTGGAACGCATGCTAATAGACACCATTTAATATTACATAAAACCCATAAGAAAGAACAAATGGTAGTTCTAATTGCATTTTAATAATTTCCTTTTTAATTTAATAGCATTTTTATAAACTCCTCCGTTGTCATCCAAAGCCCCACCACATTTGCTTCGGCCGGCCCCGATGCGTTCCACCATGACACGCATCTTCCGGTTTACGATCATCATAACCGGAAGTGCGTTCCAGTCTGGAGCGCACACGTAACCGGAAGCCAACAGTGAGAAGCGCGGATGCCGGAAGCACACCGCACACCATCTCGGCGTCAGACCATATGGAGAATATACCTATAAATAGGTACTGCTATTTTATTCATTATGTTTGTTTCCAATTGTTTTTATGTAAATTATGTCTTGCTCCTGAAGAAGGGGAACCTTTTATTCATACCCCGAAACGCGTTGAGCATTTTTTTGGAATCTGCAATAAAACCAATACTAAGAAGATATCGATTGGTACTGCTGATTTCTACGTACATTGACAGGCAACTCTGGCTAGGGGGGTTATAGGAAAACAGGTTTATCCTGAATCCTACCCCCCTGTGAATAACTTGGTTTACTCTATTGAAAGTTACTCTAATGAAGATTTCCGTGCTGTGAAGTACTCTGATATCGAGGAGTGCCGTGCTGTTGGATATTTTGATATTGACAGGCTGACTTGGCGAGGGGGAAGGAGATAGGGAACTACAATCTCTCCCAAATCTCCACCCCCTGTGAAGTGAGTTACCCGACCTGGTTATTGAATTATGATTGTCTCAATACGTGGCAATATAGTATATATAATTCACAATAATATAGTTTAACAGCTACTACATTGACCTGGCGCTACTAATTAGGGTTTTTTGCAATTGAAGTAGAGGTTTTGCACACTACTTTTTGTCTTTTTCTGTCTATTTCTCTTGTGGATTCCACAAAGAGTCCCCTTTAAGCTGCCGGAAGTTTGACTTTATCACCTCTACGTTTAAATACGATTTTCTACCTCTTATACCTATCCCCACTAGCGCTCCTCTAGTTACACATCCAGAAGAGGATACTTTTTCCTCAAGTTTGGATTTACTAACCCTCGCTGTTTTTTCCTTTTTTCTTTTGCTACATCTGCTTCTAAGGGACTTGAGGAGATAGCCAGAACTTCCATAGAAATGAATGAAAGTTGATGAGTTATGCAGAAGATAGGTCATCAATATCTGTAGCCCAGTGAACCCCTTTAAATTTATTTTATTTGATTATAAAGATGTCAGCTCAGGAGAGGATTCATGGATTTCACACTGAATGGGACTGAGCAGCCTGCAATGTATGAGAATACTGGCAGGCTGCAGAAAGCAGAAGATAAACTGATCACATTGATAGCAACCAGGGGATGATTAGCAGGTAACTGCAACATATACTGGAGCCATGCATTACCTTAGAATTTAGACTGGTGCTCTTTCCTTGAGGAGTTGCACCCGCCATTGGAATGATTACAGTTGGTTGCCCCTGTCTCCCTAATATCAGAAGCCACATATTTATCCATTGTTATTCTGTTGATAATTATTGTGACAAGTAGTCTCTGAATCAAAGCAAAGTTATGTAAGTCACCCGTGTGTACGATGGCCTGGATGTAACAAAGGGTTTAAGGAACTACCACTCCCTAACAGGTGTGTGAACCTTACCACACAATAGTAGATCAGACGACACGGCGGGGGCATACTGCGCTGTTGTGTCACTGTTTTTCTTACTTGAAGACAAGTGCTCCAAGGCAACACAACATTACGCCCAAGTTACAAGAAAATCAGGAGATTGCTGCAACCTCAGCCTTATCCTGTGAGTTTTCATATGGAAACATTGAGCTTACATTGTATTTGCTGTTTTACACCAAGAACCCAGGCAATTTGATGTTGTTGTAAAGCCCAATGACATAATGGACAATTATCCCAGGATTGTCTCAAAAGGTTTTATTGGAGATGTTCCCTCACAGCCGTTGTTCGGCCGGTCCATGCATTGGAGGCTGCAATTTGCAGTCCCCAAAGCACAGGCACCATCCGTGCGTCTAGACCTATTCGACTTGAATGGGTCCGTGATCCGTCCACACTGCAAAAAAATAGAACATGTTCTGGTGCGGAGGCACGGAGAGGAACCTCACGGAAGCACTCTGTAGTGTTTCTGTGGGGTTCCGTGCCTCCGTTCCACACTGGCTTTCTGGAATGCGGACCCATTCAAATAGGCCTGCATCCATGATGCAGGGTGCTCACGGCTGGTGTCTGCATATTGCGCACCCGCTGTATATTGCGGGCCGCAATACTGGCACGCCCAAACAACGGCTGTGTGCATAAGGCCTAAGGCCCCACGTGTGGTCAAAAACCATGTCGACATGCTGCTGTGTCATAAATTGTCCCAGTTTTCACATTAGGGCCTCATGCACACGAATGTATTTTCTTTCCGTGTCCGTTCTTTTTTTTTTTTCCGGACCGTATACGGAACCATTCATTTCAATGGGTCCGCAAAAAAAATGGAAGTTACTCCGTGTGCATTCCGTTTCCGTATGTCCGTATTTCCCTTACGAAAAAAATAGAACATGTCCTATTATTGTCCGCCATCACGGACAGGGATAGTACTGTTCTATCAGGGACTAGCTGTTCCATTCCGCAAAATACAGAAAGCACACAGACGTCATCCTTATTTTTTGCGGACTGCAAAATACATACGGTTGTGTGCTTGAGGCCTAAAGGACACAGATTTTTACAGGTAAAAAAACACATGTTGGCACATTTTTCGGATGCTCGGTAGTTGCTATGTGGCTCCTTAGGCTGAGTTCACATCACCGTTTAGCTTCCTGTTCTTCTGATCCATCAGAAGAACAGAAAAATAAAGAGAAAAATGGTTCCATTATTTTTAGCATCAGTTATGATCAGTTTGTTTTTTTCCGTCACAGATCCGTTATTCTTGACGGGAGAAAAAGTCCCGTCAAAAATGACTGATCTCTGATGGAAGTGACACAAACCGATCATAACTGATGCTCAAAAAAAGACTGAACAGTTATTTTTAGTGCAAACTGATCCGAACTGAGCATAACTGATGCTCAGAATAACAGATCTGTTTTTGTTTTTTTTTCTTCTGAAGAATGGAAAGCTAAACATCAGTGAAAACTGCATTGCACCCAGACTGCATCCGAATTTAATGCGTTTTTCACTAAAGCCCCTATTCACTTCTATGGGGCCAGGGCTGCATGAAAAACACAAAATATAGAACATGGTGCGATTTTCACGCAACGCACAGATGATGCCAAAACCCTTAGTCCGTATCCGATTCGCATTACTTGCAGATCGGATGTGGACCCATTCATTTCAATTCGGCTCCAAATAAATGAGCACAGCATACCATGTGCATCTGTATTTCCGTTCTGTCATCCCATTTTGCGGACAAGAATAGGCATTTCCAACAAAAGTTGGGATAGGCGGAACGGGAAATTGAGGAAAGCACACTGCCAGTATCTATGTTTCTGCGGATGTGCAATTTGTGGGCTGGTAAAAAGGATATGGTCGCGTGCATGAGGCCTAAACCGGATACTTCCAACTATGGATGGTACCTTGGAACCGAATCCAAGTTCGGTAAAATGTTTTTAAGAGTAGAAATTAATTTCTGAAGTTATTACCCGAAGTCTCACGAGACTTTGCGAAGTAATAACTTCGGCTCATCGGAGCCCATACATTCTAATACTGTACAGAGCTCCGTAAAGTATTCTAATAAAGTTTTATGCAAATCGACTTCGGATGACTTCTTTCAACCACTGATTGACTCCTGTGGACACACATATTTCTGCTTATGATAGGCCATTAAAGGGGTTGTCGGTGTTCAGAGCTGAACCTGGACATACCCAGATTTTCCACCAGGTAGCCTGCCTGACAAGAGCATCGAAGCATATCATGCTCCTGTGCTCTCCTTTGCCCTGCGCTGACTCGCGCAAAGGCATTTAGCCAGTTCCGGTGACGAACCGGGCTCTGCCAGGTGGAGGCTTCCGCCCAGCAGTGAGCCCAGTGACGTCACCAGCTCTGATGGGCGGGCTTTAGCGCTGCCCTAGCCAGTAACACGGCGATGGCAGCGCTAAAGCCGGCTCATCAGAGCTGGTGACATCACCTCCCGGCACCGTCGATCTAGCGCAGGGCAAATATCGCCTTGGAGCCTTGTCAGGCTGCCTGGGTAAAATTATGGGTATGTCAGTGTTCAGCTCTGAACCCGGACAGCCCCTTTAATTTGTCATTATTGGGGTTTCGGCACATGGGACCTCATAATCTGTTGATCAGTACAACAAAGACCTTCAGCTTGGCGCTGCAGCTCAGTACCTTCATTCTCAGACCCCCACTGATTGCATGTTCATTCCCTGTCTTAGGTGGAATCTGATTGGTCTCTACAGGCAACTAAGCCATTTCTCTTTTACACCAGTTTTGATAAATCTCCCCCATGTTTGAGGTATTAGATTTCTCTTTAGAGGGGCTGTGCACATGTTTTTTTTTTTTTTGGCAACCCACCCCTCTCGCCTTTGGCACCCCTTGGTCAGACCTGCAAAGGGAAGCATACTTACCTGTTTCCCGTTGCTGGCTCCTGTGCTCTCCAGCCTTTAATTCTCCGCTCTGGCCCTGGATGTAATCTTCCATTTTGATACGGCTGCAGCCAATCACTGGCCGCAGCAGGGACCTGCTCCACTTCTGGCCTGACAAATGGTCACGTGGCGCAAGAGAAGCTGCTCACCGTTTCAGAAGTGCCGGCAAACCAGAAGTTTACATCCGGGGACCTGAGCAGAGCGGCCGAGGCTGGAGTGTGCAGGAGTTGGGAGCTAGTTTTGGGAATCAAGTAAGTATACTTCCCTTCTCAGGTCTGCCCTGGAGGGGACGGGTGGTTGGCAAAAAATCCCCAAACATGCACAACCCCTTTAATGTCCTGTGTGTATTTCATTTTTCCTAAGAGAACCCACCTCTAGTAAATGAGTTTGCAACCGCATGACTCGCTTCCATCATGTTTGAATAACCAAGTTGCATTAGACGGTGACTCACGCTGTTTTGTCCACCACGTTAGGCTTTATTGATTTCAAGTGGATCAAAAGGACCCATGTGGTCAAGATTATCAAAGTAGATTCCGGAGAAGTACTTCAGAGAAGAACGGCCTGTCACATTGATGTGGAATTTTTCCCATCCTCTCTGGTTACACAGGCGCTTATTGTTATGCAAAATTGGGTCTGATCTCAGCCATAGAGGCCACCATGTCAAGTATTTCAGTGAAATTTACCAAAGTCTCTTGAATAGCTCTCACCCACACAATAGCAGTTGTTTAATGAACACTATAAGGAGATTAAACATCCATGCTGCCTACATAGGCGCCAATATGGCTACCCAGAAAGTGTGTTAACAAGTAGAAGCTTAAAGGGGTTATCCGAGACTAAAAAATGTCCCCTATATGCTCGGGCCTCTCACACTGAATATAATTACCCTGCTCCCTGCGCCGCTCCTGGTCCCCGCAACGCCGCAGCTGCTTCTCCCCGTGTGCAGATGAAAACTTCCGGTGTTGGGGTGGGGGCAGCCAATGACAGATGGGGACGAGCCTCCCTAGCATTGCAGGTGACACTAGGGAGACTGGTCCCCGTCACCACCTGCCATTGGCTGCCCCCCGACACCGGATTTTTTCAGCCAGGCAGGGGAGAAGCAGCTGCGGCAGTGCGGGGACCAGGAGCAGCGCAGGAAGTGGAGAGCCAGGTAAGTAGATTCAGTGTAAGGGGCCTGGCATATGTGAGACATTTTTTGTCTCAGTTAACCCCTTTAAAGCCAAAAAGAAAACCTTTGCTCGTGTGCCGTAACGGTGTGCTGACTTCCTCATTTATGGTCAGCTGTCTTGTCTGGACTTCTCTTTTCTTCAGTTTAGGGGACAGGAAGTAGCTGTCCGGCAAATACCCATTGCCCATTACTTTCTCTTCTTCCCTCTCTCAGCTCTGATGTGTAACCTGAAAGGGATTTTCCTGATTTTTTCACATTTTTACTTTTGAAGCCCTGCCTGATGTAATGTTAAAAAAAAATCCTACTAACCTGCTCCCCATTGCTCTGTTCCGGCTCCCTGGCTCTCTTCGATCCCTGTCCATAAACTGCCAGATGGACGTGCATCCAATGACTGGCCTCAGTGGTGACGTGTCCCCAAACAGCAGGTGACCCAGCAGTGAATTGCTGCTTGGGGACACATCACTGCTGAGACCATTCATTGGCTGCAGCAGCACCTCTGACCCCCATCCTTGAGGAAGCTGACAGAAGGGCCCGTAAGACTGCAGAAAACAGCCAGAGAGATAAATGAGTGATGCGGAGCAGGTGAGTATACTTTTTTTCAACATATTCAACAGGCTTGGTTTGAAATTTAAAAATGTGCAAAAACCTGGAAAACACCTTTGAAGGATTACTAGTTCTTCTCCTATCAACAGTAGTATTGGCAGGAAGTAGCTAACTTCTCCTCTTACCTGGATTTCAGAAGTCTGGGCGGGATGATGACGTCATTACCGAGCGCCTATGATTAGGGACGCTCGGTCAGCATGGAGCAGGCTGCGTTTCCTGGATACCTAAAGGAAAATGGAGGAGGAGAAGCACACTGGGGAGTCTGCTGTCCCTCCGGCCCTGGTACCTCTAAGGGGGTGAGTGTGGGTTCTTACTACATGGGTATGTTTTCAGGCTAAGCCCAAGAAAGTTATTGCAAAAAAGAAAAATAAAGAATGTGCCCTATGTAGAACAATTTTACCTCCAGTCTGGGAGAAAAGAATGTGTCAGTCATGCATAGATAAAACGGTGGCAGAAGAATCGCCATCTTTTTATAAATGCCTACAAGCCCTGGTCAGATCGGAAGTCAGCTCCTCCTTATCCTCGGTAAAGGTGGCTGGAGGCAAGGGGTCTAAATCCAAGCCCACTATCCTGCCTGAAGTGGTGTTGCTTGAATCAGGTGAAGAGGATGTCTGCTCAGCCTTAGAGTGGCGGTCAGAAGATTCCTCCGCATCTTCTTCAGATGATGACGAATTGGGTGGAAGACCATGTTTTCCGATTGAGGACACTGACAAGCTCCTGAGAGCCATTCGTTCTACCATGGGTATTGAAGACTCAAAAGAGCCTGGATCTATTCAAGATATAATGTTTGAGGGTCTTGAATCTAAACATCATAGGGCCTTTCCAGTACACAAAAATGTGTCCGCCTTGATTAAAGGGGAGTGGAAAAAGCCAAATAGGAAGGTGTATATTTCCAAGAGTTTCATGCGTAAATACCCTTTCAATGTCGATGATTCTGCCACTTGGGATAAAGCCCCAAAAATTGATGTGGCGATTTCCAAAGTTTCTAGGAAATCTGCTCTCCCTTTTGATGATATGAGGGTTAACGGATCTAAAGATCCGTTAGACAAAAAGGCGGAATCATTTTTAAAAGGAGCTTGGAAAGCTTCCACATCCTCCTTTAGGCCCAGAATTGCTTCAACCTGTATGGCCCGTTTCCTAATGGTATGGCTTTCGGAGCTAGAAGGTCAGTTGATAAATAAGGTGCCCAGAGAAAAGATTCTTGCAACTTTAACGACCATGAAAAAGCGGTGGATTTTTTGGCCGATGCTTCGGTGGATTCGGTCAGAATAGCGGCTAGATCTGCGGCCTTATCAAATTCTTTAGCTAAAGAATTGGGTAGGAGACTTTCCCTCTAAAAGTAAACTGTACGGTGTCCCCTGTGAAGGGGAATACCTTTTTGGGCCCACCTTAGATGATTTACTTGATAAAGCGGCCGACAAAAAGAAGAGGTTTCCAGGGTTCCTTTCCTACAAAGAGCAGGTTTAATCATAACTTTCATCCCTTCAGAAACAGAGATCAAGATAAAAGATCCAAAATCCAAAAATGATAAATTCAGGGGCCAAAGAAGGGGAAGGAGATTCTATTTTAACCAGTCTTTTCCCGACAAAAAGAAACAGGATCAACAATGACACCAGAGGGCAGGTAGGGGGAAGATTGAGTCTCTTTCTCCCTGCTTGGTTCCAAATTTCGTGTAGTTCCTGGATTCTAGACACCATCAGTCTGGGTTTAAAACTGGAATTTTGTGTTCCTCCTCTGTGATAACAAACCCCCAACCGGCCATTATAGAGGAGGTAAAAAATTTAATCAAAAAATGTGTTACTTCCTGTCCCAGTGGAAGAAAGTGGCGAAGGGTTCTACTCCCCTCTCTTTTTAGTAAAGAAACCAGACGCGACTTTCAGAAATATTATAAATCTAAAAAAGTTGAACAAGTTTTTGGAATTCAAAAAATTCAAGATGGAGACTGTGAAATCCGTAATAAGCCTTCTGTTTCCTCTGTGTTTTATTGCTGTTCTCGACCTAAAAGACCTATTTGTATCGATCATCAGAAATTTCTAAGGGTTGCTATAGAAATAGAAGGTCATCTTCAGCATTTTCCGGGCTCTACCCTTCGGGTTTTCTATGGCCCCAAGGGTATTTACAAAGATTGTTGAGGAAATGTCGGCCCACATAAGGGAGAAAGGCATACTTTTCGTTCCTTATTTGGACGATTTTCTTATTATTGGAAAGTCAGAAAAAGCCTGTTCAGATGCAATTTCAAGCGTGTCAGAGATCCTAGACAAGCTAGGGTGGATATTAAACCTAGAAAAGTCAAGGCCTCTTCCCTCCAGGGTTCAGATATTTCTAGGTTTAATCCTGAACTCCAATTCCCAGAAATGTCTCTTACCTGTAGAAAAGGTTTCCCTCATTCAGGAAAGAATCGGTCTCCTAGCCAGGAACCCTCAGATCTACATAAGGGAGGGGATGTCGATCCTAGGTTCCCTTACGTCCTGTATCCCAGCAGTTCAGTGGGCACAGCTTCATTCGAGTACATTCCAGTGGGAAATTCTTTCCCTCTGGGAGAAGTTCAGATCCCTAGATGTTTGAGTGACCATTTCTCAGGAATCTCTACAGAGCTAAAGCTAGTGGTTAAGAAAGGAAAATCTCGTTCAGGGGGTTCCCTGGAAACAAGATCACCTTGTTTGCCTGACCACGGATGCAAGCCCGTGGGGATGGGGAGCTCATATCCAGGACATAGCTGTTCAGGGGAAATGGGATTTAGTCCAGAAGCAGGGCTCTTCCAACCTGAAGGAGTTATTGGCAGTGGGTCTAGCGATGGAGTCAGTTCTATTACTCATAAAAGGAAGAAACCTCAGGGTCATGACAGACAACAAGACGGTAGTGTCCTACCTCAACAGGCAGGGAGGGACAAGATGCAGGATTCTAATGGAACAGGCTTGAAGGATCCTGTCCATTGCAGAAAGAGAATGCGCTTCGATATCTGCTGTTCATATCAGGGGTGTAGACAACACTGAGGCGGACTTTTTGAGTCACCATTTTCTACCTTCAGGAGAATGGAGTCTCAATCAGTCAATCTCCAAGAAGATTACGGATCTTTGGGGATTTCTAGTCATAGACCTTTTTGCCACTTGAAGTTTTTCTCCCTAGATCTGGGATCGATGCTCTTATTTTGCTCTGATTTTTCACCTAGCCTACGACTCCCCCTCCCCTACCTCTGATCCCAAGGGTGTTGAGAAAAATCAGGGAGGAAGGCGCGAGAGTGATCCTCATTGCTCTCTTCTGGCCAAGGAGGTCATGGTTCACTTGGCTCCGGATAATGTCGGTCTCAGACCCCTGGGTCCTCCCAGAGATCCTGGACCTTTTGAGTCAGGGGACCAGTTCTTCATCCAGGCATCCAGAACCTACACTTAACGGCGTGGAACTTGAAAGATTCCTCCTAGGCAAAAAAGGAATTTCAGCTGCTTTAATATCTACTCTCATTAAGAGTAGAAAGGAGGTATCAATTAATATTTATTCTACAGTATGGTGAAAACGTTTGGAGTTCTCGGATGGCAATTTTGACCAGATCCCTGCGGCTGCTCCCATTTAACAAATTCTGGAATTTCTCCAGAAGGGGTTCGAAATGGGTCTGGCCTGCCTTTCTGCCTTGTTCAACAACGATGTAGCAGGTTCCCCCTGGGTATACAGATGTTTTAGTGCAGTAACTAGATCTACCCCGATTTCTTCTAAGACCCCTCCTTGGGATCTAAATTTGGTATTACGTGCTCTAACTATGCCTCCTTTTGAGCCCTTGTCTTCTTGTTGCATGAAAGTTCTCACTTTGAAGTTATGCTTTTTGATTGCCATCACCTCAGCTCATAGAATAAATGACATTCAGGCCATATCTATAAATCCTCCATATACAACCATCCTGGTGGATAAGGTGGGGATTCGTCCTGATCCTGATCCTAGTCTTCACCTTCAACCTTTTTTATGCACTATAGGTTGAATTTAAATTCTTCCGGTTCTCCTGGTTCTTCTCTCGGTGAAAAGGTTCTTCTTTCTGTTCTCCCACCCTAATTGGCTCCTTTGTTAAGTCTCTTGTGGTGCTGACGTGGGTGAAGGGAAAAATGATGATTACTTACCGGTAATTTAATTTTCCAGAGCCCACGACAGCACCCTTATTTCCCTCCCTTCTGTTCTGGGTTCTTGGTCACTAGGGTGTTGCATTAAAAAAAAAAAAAAAAAAAAAGTATATTGTCTACTGAACTAAACGTTGTTGGGCGGACTCTGTCGGATACTTGGATATCACACTGAATGGGGTGAAGGTTTCCTGTCTTTGGGGGCGGATCCTCTCTCTCATGGTGCTGTCGTGGGCACTGGAAAATCAAATTACCGGTAAGTAATCATCATTTTCTGTCACTAATTTATGTTGCCCTCAGTGAGGTCCCCATAAAGTTGATGACAGCTTCCCTTTAACCCCTTGACGACAATGGACGTACCGGTACGTCCTGGGCGCGAGGTACTTAGCGCAACAGGGCGTACCGGTACGTCCTGCATGTAAACCCCCCCTGCTCAGTGCAGGGGGGTTACATGCTGTAATGGGTGCTGTTAAAGACACCCAGCCACCCATAGTTAAGGCCTCGGGGGGTGCCGTGCACCCCCCATAAAGGCGATCGCTGTGAATGGCCATTCACAGCAGGCAAGGGGTACTCGGCGGGGATAGCGCTATTCTAGCGAATCCCCGCCGCGTGTCAGTATTTAGGGGGAGGTCAGGGTGTCCCCCCCCCGCCCCCCTGATTGGCTGTGGGCAGATGGGCGGGCGGGGGGAGACTTGCAATGTGCGGGCGGCTGCCGCGAGTGCCGCCCGCAATAATCTTTCAGGATGGCCGAGCGGTATTCAAGCAAAGTATCAGCATACAGCCGATACTCTGCTTGAAACTGCTGACATCGGTGCTGGCACCGATGTCAGCAGTTTAACCCCTTCCATGCCGCGGTCCGTAGGGACCGCTGTATGGAAGGGGTTAACAGGGAGGGAGCGCTCCCTCCCTCTCCCATCGGCGCTGCGGTGCGCTGGCAGCGCCGATGGTGTGGGCAGATGAGAGGGAGGAAGCTCCCTCTCCCTTCCATCGGGACGCTGCTCTGCTGTGGCAGCGTCCCGATGGTTACCATGGCAACCAGACGCTTTCGTCTGGCTTGCCATGGAAGCCTGTTCAAGCTCCTGCTAAAGGCAGGAGCTTGAACAGGCTATAAGAAAATACACTGCAGTACACTATACAGTGTACTGCAGTGTATTGTAAAATACCAGACCCACTGGTTCTTGAAGAACCAAGTGGATCTGAGTCAAGAAAGTGGGGGGAAAAAAAAATAATAAGTTAAAAAAAAAAGTTAAAAAAATTGATTACAAATAAAAAAACACACAATACATAAACATGTTAGGTATCGCCACATCCGTAACAACCCGCTCTATAAAAATATTACATGAGATGGCCCCCCAGGCGAATGCTGTAAAAATTAAAAAAAAAAAACTATGCCAAAATAGCCATTTTTTTCCCTTTTCCCTCACAAAAAGTGTAATAGCAGGCAATCAAAAAGGCGTATTTACCCCAAAATAGTATCAATTCAACCGTCATCTTGTCCCGCAAAAACTGTACCCTACCTGAGACAATCGCCTGAAAACTGAAAAAAATATGGCTCTCTGAAAATGGCAACACAAAAAAATATTTTATTCTGTTCAAAAATGCATCTAATGTGTAAAACTTTTCAACAATAAAAAAGTTGGACATATTGGGTATCACTGCGTCCGTAACAACCTGCTCTATAAAAATATTACATGAGATGGCCCCCAGGCGAATGCTGTAAAAAAATTTTTTAAAAAAACTATGCCAAAATAGCCATTTTTTTCCCCTCTTCCCTCACAAAAAGTGTAATAGCAGGCGATCAAAAAGGCGTATTTACCACAAAATGGTACCAATGAAAACCTCACCTCATCCTGCAAAAAATGAGCCCCCACATAAGACAATAGCTCAAAAAAATAAAAATCAATGGCTCCCGCAAACCAATCCATCAAAATCTGTGTTGTAAAATCCATATGGCGCTCCTTCTGTTCTGAGTCCTGCCATGTGCCCCCACACCAGTTTACCACAACATATGGGGTGTTCCCGTATTCAGGAGAAAATGGGTAACAAATTATGGGGGGGCTTTTCTCCTGTTACCCCTTATGCAAATAAAAAAAATTGGGGCTAAAGCAACATTTTATTGGAAGAAAAAAAATGTTCATTTTCACAGCCAAGTGTTTCCAAATTCCGTAAAATGCTTAGGGGGTCAAAGTGGTCAGTACACCCCTTAATATATTCTTTGAAGGGTGTAGTTTCAAAAATGGGGTCACTTTATGAGGGTTTCCACTGTAGGGGTACGTCAGGGTCTCTCAATTACAAAATGGTGCCTAAAAACTATTCTAGCAAATTTTGCCTCCAAAATCCGTATGGCGCTCCTTTCCTTCTGACCACTGCCACAAACCCATAGAGACGTTTACCACCACATATGGGGTATTTCTGTAAACTGCAGAATCAGAGCAATGTAAATTGAGGTTTAGTTTGTTGTTAACCCTTGCTGTGTTGCAAGAAAAAAATATTAACATGAATAATCTACGAAAAAAGTAAAATTTTGAAATTTCACCTCCATTTTCCATTAATTCTTGTGGAACACCTCAAGGGTTAACAAAGTTTGTAACAGCAGTTTTTTATAACTTGAGGGGTGTAGTTTCTAAAATGGGGTCATTTATGGTGGGTTTCATTATGTAAGCCCCTCAAAATCACTTTATATCTGCATTGGTGCTAAAAAAAAATGGTTTTGGAAAATTTGGTGAAAATTTGAAAAATGGCTTCTAAACTTCTAAGCCTCCTAACGTCCTAAAAAAGTAAAATGACGTTTACAAAATGATGCCAACATAAAGTAGACATATGGGGAATGTAAAATAATAACTATTTTTGGAGGTATTACGGTGTATTTTGAAAGTAGAGAAATTGAAATTTGGAAATTTGCAAATTTTTCTGAATTTTTGGTAAATTTGGGATTTTTTCATAAATAATGGTGAAATATATTGACTCAAATTTATGACTGTCATGAAGTACAATGTGTCACGAGAAAACAATCTCAGAATGGCCTGGATAAGTAAAAGCGTTCCAAAGTTATTACCACATAAAGTGACACATGTCAGAATTCAAAAATTTGGCCCAGACATTAAGGCCAAAATGGGCTCTGTCCTCAAGGGGTTAATAATGAGTTTTGTTTTGCTGTTAACCCTTGCTGCCCTACAGGAAAAATGGATTCAAATGGAAAATCTGCAAAAAGAATTGATATTTTAAAATTTCTCCTCTATTTTCCTCTAATTCTTGTGGAAGACCTAAAGGGTTAATAAAGTTTGTAAAATCATATTGAGGTGTGTAGTTTCTAAAATGGGGTCATTTATGGGTGGTTTCTATTATATAAGCCCCACTTCATAACTGAATTGGTTTTGGAACGGGTTTTTGAAATTTTCTTAAAAATTGTACAAATTGCATCTAAAATTGTAATCCATCTAACATAAAAAAATAAATAAAATGACATTTACAAAATGATGGCAACATAAAGTAGACATATGAGAAATGTAAAGTAATAACTATTTTATGAGGTATCACTATCTGTCTTAAAAGCAGAGAAATTGAAATTTTTAAAAATTACAAATTTTTTCAAATTTTTGGTAAATTTTGGATTTTAATAAAAATAAAGGTGAAATATATTGACGCCAATTTACCACTGTCATGAAGTACAATGTGTCACAAGAAAACATTCACAGAATGGCCTGGATAAGTAAATTGTTCCAAATGTTTTTCAAAACAAAGTGACACATGTCAGATTTGTACAAAATGGCCTGGTCAGAAATGTGAAAACTTTCTCGGGGTACATGGGGTTCATCAGGTGAACCTTCCTGTTTGTGTCTATGAAGACAGTTTGATAGGGAGGAGATTTGTTTTAAGTGCCTTTCAAATGGATTGTGTATACATGCTTTCCATTATTATGATGAATTTTATGTACATGTTGCTTGGTCTGTACAACACATTCTTGTATTTGTGTATTTCACAGCTTTGATGTCTCTGAAATGTCTTGTTGGATCAAAGATGCATAAAAATCCTGTGAACATAAATAAACTGGAGCAACCATATGGAGTTGTAGCCACGTGGTCAGTGCGTGCTAACACATTACTCATGTGGAGACTGTCAAATTGGTGTAGTGTTAAATGCATGAAGATTAGAGATGAGCGAAGTTTTCAAAAATTCTATTCGGCTGCTTTGCTGATTTTCACAAAGAAATTTACTTTGTGACGAATTACTTTGTCACAAAGTGCATTTCTTTGTGAGTAGAGTTGACAATTAAGGGTTTGTCAGAGGTTAATCTGTAAAAAAAAAAACAACAAATAAATATACTTACCTTACCTAAGGAGGTGGTGATGGTAAGTTCACTAAAAGAGTTCAAGAGAGGCCTGGATGTATTTTTGGAGAGTAATAATATTACAGGTTATAGTTACTAGAGAGGGGTCGTTGATCCAGGGAGTAATTCTGATTGCCTGATTGGAGTCGGGAAGGAATTTTTTTCCCTAAAGTGGGAAAAATTGGCTTCTACCTCACAGGGGTTTTTTTCCTTCCTCTGAATCAACTTGTAGGATAACATGCCGAACTGGATGGACAGATGTCTTTTTTCAGCCTTATAAACTATGTTATCCATTTAATTGTGAAGAGTCCACGGCGGCCATCTTGATTGAAGATCCAGCGTGGTGTGTGATGTTGTCATATGTAACCATGCGGTATTTTCAATCAAGATGTCTGTGGCGGATTTTTCTTGTACAAATAGATGAGGTAAGTATGGTTTTTTTTACCACCATTTTAAGGAAAACTGATTTGTTACCACAAAGCACGAGTAAAATACGGCTTCGCGGAGAATAGAATTTCCCCTGAAATTTGAATGAAAGTCCACTTCATGAACTTCGATTTGCTCAGCACTAATGAAGATCATAGTTGGTTCTTTTAGCTACCAGTTTGTTGTTCACCCTATAAGTCCATTAAACAGGCCTTGGGACTTGGGAACAAAAGCCAGAAGCAGAATCTTTTCTGTAACAAAAAGACACCCATCAATAGACAGCAGTTTCAGGGCATTTTGTCCCTCATCACTGCAGAGCAGGGTACTGGTTGGCTGGGTGAGAAGCCTATAATGTGGCCAACCTGTACCCTGCTCTGCACTGATGAGGTACAGAAACCCTGAAACATCTATCTGTGGATCAGTGTTTTTTTTCTTATGGAAAATTCTGGTTCTGGCTTCTATTATCAAGTCATATTATACTGACCTATAGGGTGGTCTTCTAAAGGTGGCACTAGAACTTGTCCTCCTTAGTGGCATCAAAAAATGTCTTTGTCATAAAGTCAAACCATCGCTCACCAGAGCTCTGGTGAGCGCAGAGGCTCGATGAAATAGCTGATCGGTGGGGTTACTGGGACTTGGGCCCCATGTGATGTGACAATGATGACCTATCCTGAGGAGAAATCACCATTATCTTTTCCAGGATAACCCCCTGAATTCAGTGGTGACAAACAACATGGCTGTACTTCCTGTTCTTACTGATTTGATAAAATGTCAAGAAAACATAACTACCAAACTTTGGCTACTGTTCTAAATTTGCTATTTAACATTTTAGGTACAAATACTGTGGGTCTGGAGGTTACAAGCCAATATAAGTGCCATTTTCTGCCATGTATTCAATGACTGCCGCATCTACCATAGCCACTGCTCGCGGTCAGTGGACACAAAATGTTTAATGCCTCACTCTTTGGTTCCACGTTATATCATAGCTACCAACCGTCCCCAAAAATATCTCAAAGCAGCCATGGTTTATGGAGATGTGCACTGGGCATTCCTGTTTTGTAGATGAACCCTGATGGATCGTGGCTTTAAACGAACAAACGGAGATGCAAATGTTGGCAAATATGAAAGGAGTCATAGAAACCAATAGGATGTTGGTGTTGATGTTGGCATCAGTGTGGCTTGAAGCTCAGATGTCACTGTGATGCTACATACTGCTGTGGACCACAGCTCCGTCAGGTGTGTTGTCTCACTTTGTCTAATGATAACACCACTACCTTGGAAAGCACCCATTTACCTCCCTTATTTTTGTCCTGCTCAGCTGTACATCTTGTGCCAATGTAAGATGAGTTCCCAGTCAGACATAAAATGGCACATTATCTCCCCCACATTTGCATTAAAGAGGTTTTCCAGGACTCATGTATTGATGACCAGTCGTCAGGGTCAGATCGGCAGGGGTCTGACTCCCGGGACGCTCGCTGCTCAGTTATTTGATGAAGCCTCCAGTGAGTGCTGTGGCCTCTACCTAGACCAGTGATGTCATGTTCATCGGTCACGTGACCTAGGCGCAGCTCAGCACCCGTGAAGTGAATGGGCAATACCAAACACAGCCACTATACAATGAAGTGCGCTGTGCTTGGTTAGCTGTGAGGCGCTGCAGCCTCTTAAAACACCTGATCCGTGGGAGTTTCGGGTTTCAGACCTACTATTCAGATATTAATAACCTATCCTGAGGTTAGGCCATCAATATTTAACATCTGCAAACCCTTTTAAATAAGAATACTCAATGATAAAATGTGACAAAGACATCAGGACATGCCCAGTTCATATGCCTTAGGCTACTTTCACACTAGCGTTATATAATTCCGGTATTGAGTTCCGTCATAGGGGCTCAATACCGGAATAAAACTCTTCAGTTTTGTCCCCATTCATTGTCAATGGGGACAAAACTGAACTGAAGACAACGGAATGCTCCTAGAAGCATTCCGTTCCGTCTTCAGACCGGAGAGCAAACCACAGCATGCTGCGGTTTGCTCTCCGGTCCAGGCATCCACACCAAGACGGATCCATCATGACCCCCAATGAAAGTCAATGGGGACGGATCCGTTTGGTGTGACACAATGGTGAACGGATCCGTCCTCCATTGACTTTCAATGGAGTTAATGACGAATCCGTCACCTGCACACATACAGACATACATACATATAGACATACACATATACAGACATATACACATACAAATACACATACATACTTACATGCTCTCCGGCAGGTCTCCAGAGCGCATGAGGAACAGGACGGCGCGCACAGATGACGATTCCACCAGGTGCCCAGTGTGTGTGTCTATGCGTATGTATGTACTGTGTGACATGTGTGGGGCCGGAGCGCGGTTCTGGCTCCACACATGTCCCTGCGGCAGTCCTGATCCGGCAGCACCCTTCACCTGCCGGATCTGGACTGCCGCTAGTGTGAAAGTAGCCTTATACCTCATTCACACATCAGTGTTCGGTCAGTGATTTCCATCAGTGATTTTTGAGCCAAAACCAGGTGCGGCTCTAAACACAGAACGGGTGCAGATTTTTCCTTTACACCTTATGTCTGTGAAGTCGAGTTGTGGACCACACAATCACTGATGGAAATCATTGACCAAAACATTGACTGTGTGAATGAAGCTTTACTGTGGTGCATATATGTAAAATAAGGGGATTCCCCTGCTAAAGACAACCTGTACCAACCAAAGTAGAGATCCACCAAAAAGAGATGGACCATCCATTTGATTGGAGAGAAAATAAGCAGCTTACGCGTTTTTTTGGGGGGGGTTTCGGGAACATATGTTTTCTGTTCTACATAATGCAGACATACATCTAAGCTTTGTGTTCAGAGAAAGAGCAAGTATTGTTTGACTGCTAGTGGAAATATAACGAAGCATAGATCTACCCTGATCTGTACTGTAGGCGGCTAGATCTGGATATTGTTGTCTTTGCTGCAGAGGATGTTGTGCTGGTTATACTCCCGCATGGCAGCTCATAGTCTGGAGATTCCTCCCTAATAGGATTTGTCTGCTGGTCACAAAAGGATGTGTATATCTGTTCATGTGCAGACGTCCATTTACTGTCTCTTGTAGTCACAACAAACATACAGTGTTTAGAGGGCAAAAGTGCATCAGAACCATGAGAAATGGAGGTGGCATGAAGCGGAATTTAAGAAAACCAAATCACGGAGGATCAGCTTTTCAGTACATGGACATGTCTCGAGACCCAGTACGTGAACCTCCCCACGGTTTACGTTATCTAGATGAATGCAGCTCAGAATACGAGTTGTTTATTTTGGTTAATCGCTAATTATCTATAAACATCACAAAGAAGACAAATATCCACCCAATCAATATTTATAAATATAATAATATAATAAAAATGTATAAATATTTATAGATATTAACAGAAATGTGTAAAGTGTTCTGTGCCAAAGGATTAAAGGGGTTGTAAAGCTCCTGGAAATAAAAAAGACATACATTTGTAATACAAACCTCCTTTCTGTATGTAGGGTGTCTGGTTCTTTTGACATCCAGCAAAGAAGTTCAGCCAGACAGTGCATTTCACCTATTCCTCCTGACTCCTCCATACACATGCCGAGCAAGTATGTGTTCTCAGGGGGGATAAGAGAATGTATGACAGCAGCTTATCTCACGTGGAACAAAGCATCAAGCATGAGAACATACGGTATGTCCAATCCTTCTGTCCCTCTCTCCTATACACATACACTGTTGGAAGGGTCCGCTCAACTTTTCACTTATGTCTGGATTCGGCAGGATCTTCAAGGAATGTATGCATCTCTGGTTTAGCAACAACATTGACTTATTTTGTGCTTATTTTAACGGAGTTGTGCCAGATTTTCAAGTTATTCCCTATTCACAGGATAGAGGATAACTAACTGACTGATCGCTGGGGGTCTGACTGATGAAACCCCCACTGATCTCGAAAGCAGGGATCACGTTTCGGTGATGGAGCTACATTCATTCTCTATGGGACTGCATGGGATAACCGAGTAGAGTGCTCAGCTATGTCCCATAGATAAGGAATGAATGGAGCAGTAGGGCTCATATGCCTACCACTCCATCAGGACAGGGGAATGGGGCCCCCATATTAGGGATTGGTGGGGGGTCCCAAGGGCCAGAACCCCACTGAGTTATCCCCTATCCTGCCCAGACCTCACTGTGTTCTGGCTAGTGAAGTAAAAGAAAACGTTTGAGTAGCCTACTCTATTTTGTACTGGATCTAGTTATATACAAAAGCACTATGTAACAAATTCATAAGCATGCACATGTATTTTTACATTTTTTATTTGTATGTGTACATGCTGTAAAATGTGTCCCAACACGAGGAGGATACTAGCAGCTTCTTCTTTGACTTCATTCATTGAGTGCAGCTTTAGTTTTAACAAAGCCTTTCATTAGTAATGGTATCTTGATGCATACAGTATAATTTACAGAACAGTCTTTATTATATGTAACTATTATGTATCAAGTCACATGTGTGAAGTGGTCGTCACTGAGTCATATGAGAACAAAGTCTATTCACAAACCTCTTCATAGCTAAATTTAGCCTTTTGTTAGAACTTAACAAAAGTTTTAATTTTCACTCATCATTCCAAGGTTCATAGACATGTTATAACTATTTAGTTATATAATGCCTTGTTAGATTGAGATCCATTTTGAGATGCACATGAAAAATGTATGCAGTTGTATTATGCTGGTAAAGGCTTCTGACAACGCTACGAGCAACAGTGGTCTGTCAGTTGCTTCATGCTTATTTAGCAATACAACTGCCTTGTATCTGGGTTTGGTTATTGCCTAGCTTTGCCTCACTGATTAATGTGGAGTTGCTGATTGTTGAGCCTTTATATATCCAGGTCTTACTCTATTCTGTTTGTCAGGTATAGCATTTGTAGGTGCATTCCTTTCAACATATTTTGTACTCTGATCTGTTGTTGCCTAATTGCATCTTCTTGGATTTGTGGGATCTGCGGTTCCACTGTCTTTCTTGCTATGTTTGAGATTTGTTTGGTGCTGTGCTGTTGTGTTGCACAGACTGATTTGCTGACATGACTTCAGATTGGGTCAGTTCAGTATCATTAAATTTCTGTTCACTATCATTCATATTTATACTATACATCTGCCAGCAAACTACATTGCTGGATCATCTCCTTCCATGACCCTCAGCATTTTGTTTGTCTAATCCAGTTTCATTCAGTCTTGTTTTCTGCCACTGTTGATATATGCTTCATATATGTTGTTTTTGTGACTGTCCGGGTGTTGTGCAGTTCAGCCCGACTGTAAGTCCTCGGGGTATCTGAGTGCTAATAGCCACTGTTATGACTTGGGAAAGGTGAGATCCAGTTCAGTGGTCTTGCGGTCAACCAGCTTTTTTACACTATTTTTGGCCCATTTCAAAAGGGAGTAATAAAGCCATATGTTTAACATTTTCATCATGGTGGCAACAACCTAACCAACCAGGGTGCTACAGAGGACAATTATTGGCTTTTTAGGCAAACCGTTATCTCAGTTAACTCCTGCCGACTCCACCATAAACATGCACACTCATCTCGGCCAAGTTGACCTTTGTTGAAAGACGTTTATCTATTCCAGATACAATATTTTACGGGTACTTTCCTCTACATACAGTCTGCACAGTTGCTTTACTCTCTGATCAGTGCTAGGAGGAACTGTTTGGCAGCAATATACAGTATTTTCAGTAGTTTTTTCCTTAGGCTTCAGATAATAGAGATCATATTAGAATATCTTGTTCCTCTTAGATCGGGCAGCTCCAGCACATACTTGCTCTTATGTTTTGATAAGATAGTTTGTATTGGATGCTAATATATCTCCATGTCTAAACTTGCAAAGATAGAAACGGATTTTAGCTGTGATCTAAGAGAATGTAAAGCATGAGATTTGTATTTAATATGGAAGAAACTTGTACTTATGTGTCTAAAGGTTAGAACTACAAGCAGCCCTGTTTATGCTTTATAACAGTATTTTTGCTGTTAAACGCTGAAACTTCATTTTAACAAGTGGGGCAATATACAATTTTCTGAGGAATATCTGTTTACCCTAGAAAACAAGGGAATCACCACAGACGCCAGTAAACTTCATGCTTCATGCTGTAATTTGCAAATTTTTGGATCAGCAACATCTAACATATCCTCTAGGTTGCCCATACACAATATATGAAAGTTGTCCGAACCTGCCAACTTTGTCACGCCCATCTAAATATCTTATGGGTATGGGAGTTTTCCGACCCTTGGCAGCTGCCAAGAGAAAGAAATATCAGCCATGATGAATTTCAATGTGCCTAACCTTTGTTCCACTGGCAGTGGCTTAAAGGGGTTGAGCTGGAATGGGGAAGAGGGGGGGGGGGGTTATTTGTCAAACCACCCCATTCTGCCGGATCGGCAAAAGGAAGATGACTTACCTACTTCCAGCACCAGCTTCCAGCTCCTTCTCCTGTAGGCCTGCGATGCTCCGCTGGACTCCATCGATGTCAACATCTGGTTTGACATTACTGCAGCCAATCATTGACCACATCATGACCATGATGCAAGGAGAGCCGAACACCACCATGGCCATTGATTGTCCATGGCAATGTCAAACCGAAAGTTGACATTAATGAAGCCCAGCAAAGCATCACAGGCCTGCAGGAGAAGGAGCAGGGAGCCGACATCAGGAATCAGGTAAGTAAACTTCGCTTTGCAGGTCCGGCAGAATGGGGTGGTTTAACAAATCCCCCCCCCCCATTCTAGCTCAACCCTTTTAAGCCACTGCCAGAGGAGTCTTGCAGCAGCCTATTCCCCTTTCTGTTAAAAATACATGCATGCTCGGCTGAGTCAAGCATGCATGTGTATGGGGAAGTTGGGAAGAATGGTGGTCGGCTAAATGGGCATTAAGTCAGCAGCTATGATAAGTGTATGGTAAGCTTGGGTTAATAGCATATGCTAAACCCTTTTCTCATTCAAGAACATAGATGACAAAAAGGAATTAGACAGGCTGGATTTTTGACATTGACAGACATTTTAATTCACTTTTCTCATAAGGACTCAAAGTGCAGGGATACGTAGTTGTTTGGAGCGAATCCTTGGAAATCTGTGGCTGCCATATAAGCGATCAACCCCCAGGCACACTAGGGTTAATTTAGTAGGAAAACAATTTTGCCTGCTTATATATTTTTGGAATGTGAGAGGAAACCGTAGTACCCCGAGGAAACCCATGCAAACACTGGGAGAACATACAAGGTCCATGCAAATGGTGTCCCTAATCTAATTCAAACTCAGGATCCCAAGACCCCACTGCCAATCACTGAGTCACCGTGGTGCCCTACTTTTCCTGTCCATTTCTATTCTTCACATTAAGATACATGACACTGGACATATATGGTAGCCAGGGGCGTAGCTAAAGGCTCATGGACCCTGGTGCAAAGGTTCAGCTTGGGCCCCCCTTCCCTCAGTGCTTAGTGATCAGGGGCCTAGAAGCACATAGCCTTCGTACTGCCTGAGGCAAACATTGAAATGACACCAAATTCTTGACCTAACCCCTTCCCTCCAGCCAGAGGTGTAACCTGACCAGCATGCACTTTCTATAATACCAGTGTCTTCTTATGTTCCACAAGGGTCTCTGGGCCCCCTCAGGCTCCTGGGCCCGATAGCGACTGCTACCTCTGCACCCCCTATAGCTATGCCCCTGATGGTAGCCATTCACCATTCTTCCTCATCATGGGTTAGGTTCATGCAAGGTTGTAGATACCATAGATCAGTGGTCTCCAACCTGTGGTTGTCCAGCTGTTGCAAAACTACAACTCTCATCCAGTTCATGCTACTAGTTGTAATTTTACAGTAGCTGGAGAGTCATGGGTTGGAGACCAGTGCTGGTACCATCCAAGCAATATTAGTAGACGACAGATTAGGGAATGACCACAGGGTAATACTGTACCTTTCTTCTTCCATACAATAGATGGAAGTTCCTGTATCCATCTCACACGTCCGTGAGGGTCAATTTAGGATGTGCAGGGAAGAACGATGACAATGACATGTTGTGATCTTTCTTTCATTGATCACTTGCAGCTTCAATCCTATCTCATCCTTCCTTTACACCGAAACAGATCCGGAAAGTAAAATATTTTCATCTTACCCACTGAATTCAATGAGTGCCATGCCGGGATGGAAATCGGAGCTGTATCTCTAACATTCTAGTAACAGCAAGTCATGACATATTATATACCTCCTCGATGGACTGTAAATGTTACCATGACATTTTTCAAGATTTTAGGTTTTATCATAGCCTTACTTTGTACATGTGGAAAGTGATATAGCTGTTAAGCTTTACATATGTAAACTGGTGCAGACAAAAAGCCGCCATTGCCTTAATACCAGTACCATAATACAGCAAACTCCCTTGGAATGAGGATAGCCTATGCAACCATCAAAGACTCTTGTTTAGCTTGACACATCAATAACAAGAAGATAAGAACCAGGACTTTCCCATGCAAAACATTAAGTTACTGTCTGTTTATGTCTTGAGAAGGCTACAAATCTTAAAACTGCAGATCTGGACTTTTCAACTGTCCTTAACCACAAGAAAGCCCCATCGCTCTTCCACAATATATACATTCTGATGTCGCTCTAGCTATATATACATTGTAATAAACATACAGTACCCTCTTTAATTTTTCATGTTTGTGCTGAGCATCTAATAGAGTTATAATGAGGTATCCTAAAATAAGTGTAAACGCCCATGGCTGTAAATAATTTAGTTTAACATTTAAAACAAGCAAGCTGTGAAATGTTTATACTGTAAGACCACAAATACAGATGGTCTGACCACGAGGACGACAAGCTTCCTTGCTGCCCAAGGCAGGGGTTTTAAAATTTGCCCTATCAACCCTGATTAACCAAATGGCGTGACTCTGATTAGCACATTATGTCTGTGTAACAATCATGTATGTACAGTGATCCTTTAAGATACAAATGGCCTCAAGATACAATATTTTCAACATACAATGGTCTTCTCTGACCCATCGTAAGTTGAAACTAGACTCAACATAAAATGCTTAAGGGTCCATTCACACGTCCTGGAAATGTGTCCGCATCCATTCCGCAATTTTGCGGAACAGGTGCGGACCCATTCATTTCCAATGGGGCCACAAAAGATGCGGACGGCACACAGTGTGCCGTCCGCATCCGCACTTCCAGTCCGCGGCCCCGCAAAAAAATAGAACATGTCCTATTCTTTTCTGCAGCCATGGACAAGAACAGGCATTTCTATTATAGAGCCGGACATGTACGGTGTCTGTGTTATGCGGATCCGCAATTTGCGGACCACAAAACACTTACTAACGTCTGAATGAAGCCTTAGGCTCAGATCCAACCAATCAAAGCTACTTCTCTGGTAAAATAACTGTATTAGTTGCTAGTTAGCAGCTATTCATGACTGTTATATGTAAGGACTTGCTTTATCTGTCTTAGTTATCTGCTTATATTTCTTAAAACATTATTATCTTTTATCTTGGATGACATTTTGGGGCTTTGGAACCGATTACTCAACTTACAATGGTTTCAACATACAATGATCCTCCTGGAACCAATTAATATTGTATCTTGAGGGACCACTGTATAGAGGTTCAAAAGCGTCCTTCTTGCTCGTGTCAATCCAAGGGTGCAAGGACATGCAAGACAGCAGTGAGGAAGTACTTGTATATAGAACTAAATCCAGCTTTCAATACAGAGGATTAAATTGAATTTACAGTCCCATGAAAATCCATCAAGAAACAGGACAGTCACCGCTTACGGGTTTCAGGTGCTACATGATGCTAACTCATGGCGGTTTATATATGTAGTATAGCTCTGTTCACAGGAGCGTAGCTATAGGGGGTGCTGATGTAGCAGTCGCTATCGGGCCCTGGAGCCTGAGGGGGCCCAAAGACCCTTGTGCCACATAAGAAGACACCAATATTATAGGAAGTGCATGATGGTCAAGTTACACCTCTGGCTGGAGGGAAGGGGTTAAGTCCAGAATTCGGCATGGGGGGGTGCCGTTTCAGTTTTTGCCTCAGGCAACATGAAGGCAATCTGCTTCCCTGCCCGAGGCCACAAAGCACTAAGGCAAGGGGAGCCCAAGCTGAACTCTTGCACCAGGGCCCATGAGTGTTTAACTATGTCCCTGTCTGTACAAAAATGTAAAGTCGATTGTAACTTCCCCCTGTGGTGACACTAGTGACCATTTGATCATAGTTAAAACTTGAATGCAATCCTGGTTTTCAGTCATGGCTGTACTGACTAATTTGTATTATAATGAGGTGATTTGACCAGGTCAGGATCTGGTCTTGTACACCTTTGAAGCTTGCTATCATGTAAACACTTCTTTTGGTGTCCTGGGCCATATGAAAGGAACTGTAAATGGGATTGTAAAATCCCCACAGTCCCCAGTACGGTAAGTAATAGAGATCTGGAATACAGAAAAAAATGTCCAGTGACCTGGATATGTCCCAGGGGTTGTTTACATGAAAGAAAACAGCTGGAAAGTGTTTTAGAAAAAAAAACTATTGAAAGTGATGCCATTCCAGTGCTGTGGCTCCTGTCCCCTCCATTTCTGGCCTCCACCTGACCAGAAGTGATGACATTCCATGTGTATTCCCATGATCTCTCAGGTCATGGCCACCCTTAGGATAAATGGCACCCTGTGCTGAATTTACATTGGTAATTTTATTAGTTTAATGTACAATAAGGGACATAAGACCCTTGTTCTTCCAATCTCTATATATATATATCTTAAAACAGGGCACTGTCTGACCCAGGAAGAAGTAGAGCTGCGTCTTAAAAAGATTAAAATAGACAAATCGCCAGGACCGGATGGCATACACCCCCGTATCCTAAGAGAATTAAGTAATGTCATCGCCAGACCCTTATTTCTGATATTTAAGGACTCTATACTGACAGGGAGTGTTCCACAGGATTGGCGCATAGCAAATGTGGTGCCAATATTCAAAAAGGGTCCAAAAACAGAGCCCGGGAACTATAGGCCGGTAAGTTTAACATCTGTCGTGGGTAAACTGTTTGAGGGTTTTCTAACAGATGCTATCTTGGAGTACCTCAATGAAAATAAGCAAATTACTCCATATCAGCATGGCTTCATGAGGGATCGGTCATGTCAAACCAATTTAATCAGTTTCTATGAGGAGGTAAGTTCTAGACTGGACCGCAGCGAATCAATGGATGTCGTATATCTAGACTTCTCCAAAGCATTTGACACTGTACCACATAAAAGGTTAGTATATAAGATGAGAATGCTTGGCCTGGGAGAAAATGTCTGTATGTGGGTAAGTAACTGGCTCAGTGATAGAAAACAGAGGGTGATTATTAATGGTACATACTCAGATTGGGTCACTGTCACTAGTGGGGTACCACAGGGGTCAGTATTGGGCCCTATTCTCTTCAATATATTTATTAATGATCTTGTAGAAGGCTTGCACAGTAAAATATCAATTTTTGCAGATGACACTAAACTGTGTAAAGTAATTAACACAGAAGAGGACAGTACACTGCTACAGATGGATCTGGATAGACTGGAGGCTTGGGCAGAGAAGTGGCAGATGAGGTTTAACACTGACAAATGTAAAGTTATGCATATGGGAAGGAATAATGCAAGTCACCAGTACATACTGAATGGTAAAATATTGGGTAACTCTGACATAGAAAAGGACCTAGGAATTTTAGTGAACAGAAATCTAAGCTGCAGAAACCAGTGTCAGACAGCTGCTGCCAAGGCCAATAAGATAATGGGTTGCATCAAAAGAGGCATAGATGCCCGTGATGAGAACATAGTCCTGCCACTTTACAAATCACTAGTCAGACCACACATGGAGTACTGTGTACAGTTCTGGGCTCCTGTGAACAAGGCAGACATAGCAGAGCTGGAGAGGGTTCAGAGGAGGGCAACTAAAGTAATAACTGGAATGGGTGGACTACAGTACCCAGAAAGATTATCAAAATTAGGCTTATTCACTTTAGAAAAAAGACGACTGAGGGGAGATCTAATAACTATGTATAAATATATCAGAGGTCAGTACAGAGATCTCTCCCACGATCTATTTATCCCCGTGACTGTGACGAGGGGCCATCCTCTGCGTCTGGAGGAAAGAAGGTTTGTACACAAACATAGAAGAGGATTCTTTACGGTAAGAGCAGTGAGACTATGGAACTCTCTGCCTGAGGAGGTGGTGATGGTAAGTTCACTAAAAGAGTTCAAGAGAGGCCTGGATATATTTTTGGAGGGTAATAATATTACAGGTTATAGTTACTAGGGATGGGTCGTTGATCCAGGGAGTAATTCTGATTGCCTGATTGGAGTCGGGAAGGAATTTTTTTCCCTAAAGTGGGGAAAACTGGCTTCTACCTCACAGGGTTTTTTTGCCTTCCTCTGGATCTACTTATAGGAAAACAGGCCGAACTGGATGGACAGATGTCTTTTTTCGGCCTTGTAAACTATGTTACTATGTTACTATGTTACTCATCATACACCGGAAAATCACCTAAAATTAATTCAGAGCCCAGACCAGATCCTCGACCAAAAATCAAGTCTGAACCAAGAGTAGTCACTATCATTTACTTACTGCTCCTTGCTGGGTCTTCTTCTTGGCACTGGACATAATACCTTCTGTGGTGGAGAGGAGCAAAAAGGGTGATGGTGGATGAGCTTCTCAACATTTTCAATCCAAGCACCCCTTAGTGACAAGGAGTTCTAAATGATAATACCCAAAAAAGCATTTGGAGACTCCATTGCCAGTTCTGTGAGGTTTGATGGGAATAACAGTGCAGCACACATTGCTAGTCCTCTGTCAAAGTGACGGACATCACAGCACAACCAGAATTAAGACTGTAGGTCCATTCACATAAGGATATACATGGTCTTAATTTGTGGACTGCTAATCAGACGTGCCACCAGGGACAGACTGGGAACTTAAAGTGGCCCTGGAAAAAATACTAAAAGTGGCCCCATTTTGTAGTCAGGTCCAAATTGATGGAAGGCGGGGCCAACAATACCATATTGCGGCACATTATACCACCCTAACAGAGCCAAATATCACAGTCCATCACAAAATACTGCCAGCAGTACAAAATACATCCCCAAAAACTTCCACTGGCCGGCCAAGAGGAGGGCCCAGATGGCCCAATGGGCATCGGCCCACCGGGAAATTTCCCTGTAAGGTCTATGGCCAATACGCCCCTGCGTGCCACAATAATTTATCACATTCAATGTGGCATATCACGGTTATATGTGCATTCTATGAGCTGGAGTGGGTTTCAGGTATAATTTATGGCAGTATTTTGGCCTAATTATTTGGCTCAATTATAATAAATGTAATCTGCCTAGACTGCTGACAGCCACCTTTTAAAAAAGCATGATCTGAAGCACGGGGGTCTTATCTGAAGTATGGGTAAAATTAATTTCAATTGTTTCTTTGATGAATAACAGTAATTGACAGATAATTACTTTTGGACATTATTAGAAAGGTCTCCCAAAACACAAACAAGAATATCAGGTAAAATATTGTTTTTTAGATATACTTTTCGTCTACTATCTGTGCAGCTGCTCACTGCCACACAAGATTTTTGTCTGATACGACATCTTGGACAACCATCATCTCTTTGACAATCAAATTTAGGTGTATAATAAAATCTGTGCAGATTATTAAAGTGAGACAATAATCATCTTGCAAACCATTTAGAGCAGAGGTCCACTGGACCGTGGACCAATACCAGGCCTATGATCATCCGGTACTGGTCTCCCGAGAGTGCAAGAGGTGAACGGCAGGGATGGGTCTATTGGCTCCTGTGCCCTGTTGTTCAGCCTCATAGGCTGAAGGCCGCTATCATGACCTCCTGCAGCGTGACGACTCATCATGCCACCAGAGACCCGGCGCAGGAGGGTCATTGCAACCACCTATACCGTAATGTAGGCAGTTGGGTCAGCAGACCGGAATACACCTACTTCACAGACAGCGGGAGCAAGGTGAGTTCTTTTTTTTTTTTTTTGTTTGTGAAAACTACTGGGGGTACTACAGGGTAGAGTTTGGTGCATTATTTACAGGGCACACTATGCGTAAAGAGGCACTACTGGAGGGCTATATTTATAGAGGCCACTATATTTAAAGATGCCACTGCTGGGGGCACTATATTTAAGGGGCACTGTATTTAATGAGGCCACAACTGAAGGACCCTTTATGTAAAAAGGCCATTACTGGGGGCATTTTATGTGAAGAGGGCACTATTGAGGGCACTATATGTAAAAAGGCTGCTACTGGGGGTGCATTATATGTGGAGAGGATGCTACTGGGGGCATTATATATAAAGCGGGCAATACTGGGGGCATTCTATGTGAAGAGGCTGCTACTGAGGGTGCATTATATGTGGAGAGGATGCTACTGGAGGGCATTAAATGTGGAAAGGACACTACTGGGTGGGGGCATTATATATACTGGGGCCTAAATTACTAAGTAGGGGCATAAAAGGAGGCATTGATACTAAACAGGTATGTTCAAGTATGCAGAAACAAGTTGTCAGGAGATGTCATCAAAGTGATCTGTGCAGGATGAAGAAAAAAATGGAAAACAGAACGACTTCAGCCAGAGGAGACATCACGTATAAGTCAGTGAGTAGGGAAATGTTATGTGCGTGATTTATCGACCAGTCCCCGAGAAAATTATCTTACATGAAACCGATCCTTGGTACAAAAAAGGTTGGGGACCACTGATTTAGGCTACTTTCACACTTGCGGTAGCGGACTTCTGGCGCCATGGTGGGCTAGCGTCAGCACTGATCTGGCAGGCTATTCCCCTGCCGGACCCTGCTGCCGCCAGTGTGAAAGTAGCCTTAGAGGATCATTTCTTACAGTTTACCTTTTAATTCAACATCTATGTTTCCACTCGTTACCTTTTTTACTTCATGAAAAAACATAAGCAACATTTTATTTAGTTATTCATAATGTGATCCAGCAGCCTCTCTGGGATCTAACCTGGTTTAACAGGAATATATCAAAGGTTTATCTACCAAATTCGTAGCTTGTGCTGGATCAACATTCATCCTTGAGTTACGTTAGAGATGAGTGAAAATATGAAAGAAGTATTGACATGAACACGACATAACTCCAGAATATTATTACGCCCTCAGGCAAACACTAAAACTGGCAAGAACCCAGCTTTCTTCTTTCATCCCCGACACCAAGAACCACATTACAATTTCAAATTTTTACTCAGATCAGTTTCCGAATTGATTGCTTATGATTAAGCAAGATGCTGAAAACCCTTGGAGGGGAGACAGCCTCAGGGAGAGAGTTTTCAACATTTTCGTACATGAAAGAGTTTCCCCCTGTATCACAATACTTACTGTAAATCTGCAGACTGATCGTGCCTGAAAGAAAACCTAACCTTGTCATCAGTTGTGATTGTATCCATGCTTCTCAAGAGTGTGAACAGAATCAACTTCCTACAAATGGGATGAATATCTCGGCAGAACTACGCCTTTCATAATTTCAGGTTAGGATTTGGGGGGTACAAGCTCTCCTTAGGGAGAGCGCCTTAAAGGGGTTTTCCGGGATTTTACTACTGATGACCTATCAGGATAGGTCATCAGTAAGTATCTGATTGGTGGGGATCTGACACCCAGGACCCCCACCGATCAGCTGTTTGAGAAGGCTCCGGCGCTCCCGTGAACGCTGCGGCCTTCTCTTAGCTTTTCCTAGGCCAGTGATGTCACATTCCTTGATCTTTTGGCCTATTGAATGGGGCTCAAGTGAATGGAGATGAGCACAATACCAGGCACAGCCACTGTACAATGTACGGCGCTGTGCTTGGTAAGCTGCGAGAAGGTAGCGGCGCTCACAGGAGGATAGGTCATCAGTAGTAAAAACCTGGAAAACCCCTTTAATCGGCGTGATGAGACTTATAGGCCATACATGCTCCTCTGGAATTCTGGGAGGAAGGGAAGCAAATGAGCTCCTAACAAGCTCTGCCTCCAATGCCACCAGATGTAAGGCAGCTATCCTATAAGTCAATGTTCAGCCCTTTGAATAGGCCTTGAGACATGATTCAGGGTGATTTTCCCTTATTCAAGAGGAGCATATATGGCCTATAAGACTCCTCGAGCAGGTTAAAGGAGTTCTGCAGTTGTGTTAAACTGATGATCCTCTGGATAGATTATCAGCATCTGATCGGCGGGGGTCCCGGGTGTCGGACCCCCACCGATCAGATGCTGATGATCTATCCATCAGCTGTTTGAGAAGGCAGCGGTGCTCCAGGAGGCCTTCTCACTGTTTACCACAGGTCCAGTGATGACTAGTATCATTGGCTTGGGCGCAGCTAAACTACATTCATGTGAACAGAGCTTTGTCCCGGGCAGGCCAGTGATACTAGTCGTGACATCTGATACTTTCCTTACATCTGGTGGCATCAGAGGCAGAGCTTGTTAAGAGCTCATTAGCATCCCTTTCTTCCCAGAATTCCAGAGAAACATGTATGGCCTATAGTCTCCTCGCGTTGATTAAGATGCTCTTTCCCCAAGGAGAGATAGTACTCCCCCAGATCCTGACTTAGGCCTCTCACCCCTTTAAACCAGTACTCTCTGTTCTGCACTGATGTGATGGCTCATTCACACGACCATATGGCCGTTGTGGCTGTATTGCGGACCGCAATACACGGGCACTGGCCATGTGAACTCTGTGCTGTGCGTGCGGACCCATTGACTTCAATGGGTCTGCGATCCGCAAGATATGGCAAGAGATGGGACACATCCTATCTTTTGCAGAGTCATGGATCGGAAGCTAACAGAAACACTCAGAAGCCCTTCCATGGGCTTTTGGGTCCATTCCTCTGCACTGCAAAAGATAGGACATGTCCTATCTGTTGCCATATTTTGCAGATCGCGGACCCATTCAAGTCAATGGGTCCGCACCGCAATACGGGATTCATGCGGCTGCTATTTGTGGTCCACAACACGGGCACGGTAACCATATGTGAACAAGTCTTTAATCTGATGTTGGGGAAGGCAAGATGCAACACGATACGCCACAAATATCCTTAATTGTGACACAATGCGCCATAGGGCTTTATACAATCAAAGGTTTTACATATATTTTACATATATATATATATATATATATATACCACCTTGAAGCTGGTATAATATTTGTCCAAAATATCAGTCAAAAACTAAGACCGTGACAAAACAAGGTGCAAAACAGACTAAAGTTTGGCACAAAAGTTGTCTTAAAAAACCTCATATCTATTATGATGTAAATAAAAAAAATGTGGAGCACACACTTCATATACAGTATTTGGTGCATCTACATGTGCCATACGTTCATTTCCAGGTACAGTGACATTGATATATTATATCTCATATATATTGTCTCTTATGGTATGGGAGAATTCCCCTGTGATAGAGCTAAAGTTAGGACACACGTTATTTAGAATATTGAAGGGGTTCTCTGAGACCAGAACCCGTGGTCAGGGAACTAGGCTGCGTGCAAATCTGAAAAAAAATACCCCTGTCAGGAGTGCTCCAGCACATGCGCTGGGCTTGCGTCTCTGCTGCTTCTGGTCCTCAGTGGTGACTAGTGATGATCGAGCACCCCGATGTTCAGGTGCTCGACCGAGCACCCGAGTATAATGGAAGTCAATGGGAGAAGACCAGGCACCCCCTGCTCGGATGAGGGGAGGGTGTGTGGTCCATAGGGAAACGTCAGAAAATGGTGGAAACACCACAGAAATGGTTAGGGAACAGCATGGGGAGGATGTCTGAATGCATCTTGGACACCGAAGTCACTGCTATTAAAGATGATGTCCGACTATTACGCCACTTTTACGGAATGACAAAAATACCCCCCCAAAAAACCCAAGATAACATCGATTTTACAGGAAATATTGTTGGGAAACATAGATTTACTTGTACGTTAAGCACAAGTGCTGCCATAAATTACACGGATGAGGCACTCCCATACAACAGGTATATCATATAAAGGAGGGCCTCATTCACATTGTGGTATAATTGTGGGACTCCGACACTCATAAAGCCTATGCACTAAGGGAAAGGGCTGCCAAAAATTACAAGGATCAGGCACTCCAATACACCCTTTATTACACATAAAGGAGAGCATCAGAAATTATCATTGATGGCCTGCTGCTGACACTCAAAAACAATAGGAGTGACATTCTGCTGCTGCGCAGACCGTCCAAAAAATTTAAGAGTAACACTCCGAGCTGACCGAAAAAAAAATTTAAGGGACACATGCGGCTGCCGAGCTTACCGCCAAAAAAAATTAAGGGACACATGCCGCTTAGCTGAACGTCTGAAACATTAGAAGTGACATGTAGCAGAGCTGAGCGTGTTAAAAAATATTTTTGACATGCCGCTTAGCTGAACGTCTGAAACATTAGAAGTGACATGTAGCAGAGCTGAGCATGTTAAAAATTATTTTTGACATGCCGCTTAGCTGAACGTCTGAAACATTAGAAGTGACATGTAGCAGAGCTGAGGGTGTAAAACATTATGGTTGAGGGCCTGCTGGTGAACTGACAGGCCAAAAAATTATGTTGCAGGCCCAGCTGGTGAGCTGACCGGCTAAAAAATTAGGGTGCAGGCCCAGCTGGTGAGCTGAGCATGTAAAACATTATGGTTGAGGGCCTGCTGGTGAGCTGACAGGCCAAAAAATTATGTTGCAGGCCCAGCTGGTGAGCTGACCGGCTAAAAAATTAGGGTGCAGGCCCAACTGGTGGACTTCGAGGGCAGCCTAATAAGCAGTTTCATATGATGGAGGAAGAGGACGAGAAGAGGAAGGAGTACATGATAATACAGTTTATTCAATACACCCTAAAAGCCAGATTTAAGGTTCCTTCATGTTAAGCCGCTTTCGTCTGGTGGAGTAGAGAAGTCAGGGACAATCCTTGTTCATTTTGATAAGCGTCAACCTGTCAGCATTGTCAGTTGACAGGCGGATGCGCTTATCAGTAATTATGCCCCCAGCGGCACTAAATACCCGCTCAGACAAAACGCTGGCGGCAGGGCAGGCCAGCACCTCCAAGGCGTAGAGCACCAGTTCGTGCCATGTGTTCAGCTTAGACACCCAATAATTATACGGCACAGAGGGATCACTGAGGAGGTTGACACGGTCAGCTACGTACTCCTTTAGCATCTTCCAAAACTTTTCTTTCCTTGTCACACTAGGCCGCTCATCAGGGTGAGGCTGCTGGCGGGGTGTCATAAAACTGTCCCAGGCCTTTGAGAGCGTCGCCCTGCCTTTGTTGGAACTGCTGTGTGTTCCCCTCATCTCCCCTCCTCGGGTGGACAAGGAACTACGTACTCTGCCACCAGCATTGTCAGATGGAAATTTGTGGAGCAATTTTTCGATAAGGGCCTTCTGGTATTGCAACATTTTACTTGTCCTCTCCACCACAGGAATGAGAGATGGGAAGTTCTCTTTGTAGCGGGGGTTGAGAAGGGTGAACAACCAGTAATCGGTGTTGCCTAATATGCGTATAACGCGAGGGTCACGGGAAAGGCAGTATAGCATGAAGTCAGCCATGTGTGCCAGAGTCCCAACAGACAAGGCTTCACTCTCCCCACCAGGAGCATGACTCTCACTATCCTCCTCGTCCTCTTCCTCCTCTTCAGCCCATCCACGCCGAAGAGATGGTGTAAACGTGGTATGGCTACAATGTGTGGTGGTGGCAACCATCTCCCGCTCCTCCTCCTCCAATTGGCGCTGAGAAGACGAATCGAGGGTGGTCTGGCTATCACCCTGTGTAGGGTCTTCCCCCATTTCCACCTCTTTCACACGCAGAGCATCGGCCTTTATTGTGAGCAGCGAGCTTTTTAGTAGACACAGAAGTGGGATGGTTACGCTGAAAATTGCATTATCACCGCTCACCATCTGTGTAGATTCATCAAAGTTGCGCAACACCTCACAGAGGTCAGACATCAATGCCCACTTGTTGCTTGTGAAGAGCGGAAGCTGACTAGAAAGGCGCCGACCGTGTTGCAGCTGGTATTCTACTACTGCTCTCTGCTGCTCACAAAGCCTGCCCAACATGTGGAAGGTGGAATTCCTTCGCGTGCTCAGGTCCAACAGGAGTCGGTGAGCCGGCAACCGCAAGCGCTGCTGCAGCGTTGCCAGGCCGGCTGAACCTGTCGGTGGCTTGCAGAAATGGGCACACAGGCGACACACCTTCACCAGTAGCTGAGGCAAATTGGGGTAGGTTTTCAGAAACCACTGAACTGCTAAGTTGAATACATGGGCCAGGCATGGTATGTGTGTGAGGTTGGCCAGCTCCAAAGCCGCTACCAAGTTGCGGCCGTTATCGGATACAACCATGCCTGGCTGTAGGTTGACTGGCGAGAGCCACAGCTCAGCCTGTTCCCTTATGCCCTGCCACAGCTCTGCGGCGGTGTGCTATTTGTCCAGGCAAATAAGTTTCAGCACGGCCTGTTGCCGCTTACCGACTGCTGTGCTACGCTGCTTCCAGCTACTGACAGAAGTCTGAGTGGTGCTGCAAGATGGCAATTCTGCATGGGAAGAAGTGGAGGAGGAGGTGGAGGAAGAGAAGGAGGGGTTGCAGCCACTACTGTAGGTGGCAGTGGAAATCCGGATGGAAGTAGGGCCCGCAATCCTCTGCGTGGGTAGCACCTGTGCCATCCCAGGGTACGACTCACTCCCAGCCTCCACAACGTTCACCCAGTGAGCCGTCAGGGAAATGTAGCGTCCCTGGTCAGAAGCGCTTGTCCATGTGTCAGTTGTTAAGTGGACCTTGCCAGTAACTGAGTTGGCCATCAGGCTGCAAAAGGCCTCGGTGTCCACCAGCCTAAACGGCAACATTTCCACGGCCAGCAACTTGGAAAGTTGCGCGTTTAGAGCTATGGCCTGTGGATGGGTGGCAGGGTATTTGCGCTTGCGTTCAAATGCCTGGGGTAAGGACATTTGAACGCTGCACTGGGACATTGAAGTGGACGTGCTGGCTGATGGTTCCTGCGAAGGTCCAGGTGCAGGGCGGGAGGCATCTGGGTCTACGTCTTGGACAGCAGGTAACAGAGCGGAAGAGGAGCCAGTGGTGTGACCTGCAGACACAGATCGTGGACCCAGGCGTTCGGCCCACCTTTTAGGGTGCCTTGCTGCCATGTGGCGGATCATGCTGGTGGTGGTCAAGTTGCTGGTGTTTACGCCCCTGCTCATCTTGGTATGGCACAGGTTACAAATTACAAACAGTTTATCGTCAGCACTTTCCTCAAAAAACCGCCAGACTGCGGAACACCTACCCCTTGGCAAGGGAGCTTGCTGCAAGGGGCTGCTCCATGGAAAAGTTGCGGGACTGGTTGTTGTGGCCTGCCTTCTCCCTTTTGCCACCCCACTGCCTCTTCCAGCCTGTTGCGGTGTTGCGGATCCCTCCCCCTCTGTACAGCTTTCCTCGCTCGGCTTGCCACCTTCCCAGGTTGGGTCAGCTATTTCATCATCCACCACCTCCTCCACATCCTCACTCTGCTCCTCCTCCTGATATGGTGAACTAACAAGAACCTGACTTAACTGCGTCTCATCCTCATCCACAACCTCTTGAGACACTAATTGCCCTTGACTTATTGGCAACTGTGTCTCATCATCATCATCCATCTCGGGAGAAAATACTTGTCGTTCCCCACCATCATCTTCTTCAGACTGTGTTTGCTCAATAGGTTGGGAATCAGGGCACAATATCTCCTCATGTCCCACTTCAAGTGACTTTGGCGAGAGGCCCAAGCCAAGGGACGGTGATGAAAAAAGCTGGATGCAGTTGCCCAGACTCTTGGCTACTGAGACTGGACTTTGTGGAAGAGGGGGTGGTGCTGAACCGACTGGAAGCATTATCAGCTGAAATCTAACCGACTACCTGCTCGCAGTGGTGTGGCGACAAGAGTTGTGTCTTGCGCCACCCTGCAAACTGTGACATTAAGCTAGGAGTTTTGGATGACTTTGTTTCTTGGGCTCTGCCAGCAGGCACAGTTTCACAACGCCCAGAGCCGTGGCCTCTGCGTTCACCATCAGCAGCACGCCCACTTCCCCGTCCCTTAGAGCTCGCTTTGCGCATATTGTATAGTATACATGCAACTTGGTCACAACTTAACTGTATGATCAGAAAAATTTAAACAAATGTCCAATATTCTGAATGCGCAAACGTTATAGAGTAGCCGCAAATGAGGAACTGCAGCCTAAATTATCGGTATTAAATGTCAGCTACATAGACTTTTGAACGGTTGTAATACGCTGTGCACCTAGCGTTACTGACAGGGAACACTTTTTACCACCCCAAAAAAAAAAAAGCAGACGTATTTCACAATGGACTTTGGTCTTTTTGGAACAGAAACAATCTGTAACGGGAGGCCGGCGACGCTCTCCCTCCGCGCAGCGCCGCCGGACCTCTCCGCCCCCCTAGAGACGAGCAGTAGGGAATTGAAGTGCTGGTCTGGTCAGCCAGCAATTCATCAGTTAATTATCTTTTGGGTTTTTAGCCATGTGGTGCTGATCACACCACATGGCTACTTTGCATATTGTTTTGGCAGCAATGTTCCGCCTCAGGTCATGTGATGCTGGCCACATCACATGATCCTGGACGGGCTATTTAAAGATGGCAACTGCCTAGACAAGTTGCCTGTTATTGAAGTTCCTTCCTTGCAGTGCTGTGTGTTTTTCTACTTGTGACCTGCCGTATTACCTGACCTATTGCTTGTGACCTCAACCTTGCTTTTGCCTCATCCTCGGATCCTGACGTACACTCCTGGTTTGACCTTTGTTTGACCTTTGTTTGCCTGACTATTCGACTATTGTGTCTGTTTGTTTCCGTGTCCGTTTTGCCGGGAAGGGAGAACAACAAACGGACACGGAAACAAACAGACACAATAGTCGAATAGTCAGGCAAACAAAGGTCAAACCAGGAATGTACGTCAGGATCCGAGGATGAGGCAAAAGCAAGGTCGAGGTCACAAGCAATAGGTCAGGTAATACGGCAGGTCACAAGTAGAAATATGCACAGCACTGCAAGGAAGGAACTTCAATAACAGGCAACTTGTCCAGGCAGTTGCCATCTTTAAATAGCCCGCCCAGGATCATGTGATGTGGCCAGCATCACATGACCTGAGGTGGAGCATTGCTGCCAAAACAATATGCAAAGTAGCCATGTGGTGTGATCAGCACCACATGGCTAAAAACCCAAAAGATAATTAACTGATGAAGTGCTGGCTGACCAGACCAGCACTTCAATTCCCTACTGCTCGTCTCTAGGGGGGCGGAGAGGTCTGGCGGCGCTGTGTGGAGGGGGCGCGTCGCCAGCCTCCCGTTACACAATGTTTCTACCTACCCAAATCCTATCCCTATAATTTAATTCCCTCCTTGGGCAAATTAAACTGCAGACGCAAATGAGGAACTGCAGCCTAAATTAACAGTATTAAATGTATCAACGGATGTCAGCTACATAGACTTTTGAACGGTTGTAATACGCTGTGCACCTAGCGTTACTGACAGGGCACACTTAGGGTTTTTTTGCCACCAAAAAAATGAAGAAGGATTTAACAATGGACTTTTGTGTCTTTTGAACAATGATACTAACCCTGCCTATAGAAATTCTATCCCTACTCAAATGTTATACAGCAAGACGCAAAATAAGTACTGCGGGCTTAACAGCAGAAATTATAGCAAAGTATGTCAGGTATATAGTATACAGAGAGTATCCCACAGCATGCAGCAGCAGCACATGTGGCATTAATGGCAGGCCACCTAGTGCTGTTTTCACCACCTTTAAACAACTTTAAACACCCCAAAAATAATAAAATATTGCTTTGTGCCAGATACAATAGCCCTTAAAAGGGCTTTTGGGTCTTTTTTGAGCAATTTCTATCCCTGCCTAGCGTGCTTCTCTCCCTACACTGTCTGACTCTGCATGCAGCTGCTCTCCCTGTGTAACACTGGCCGGGTCACATGTCACCGGGTGCTTTATAGCACCGGTGATATGTGACCCGGCTAGCCAATCAGTGTAATGCCAGTAGCTAAGATGGCTACTGGCATTACACTGAATGCCATCCCTCCCCGCATGCTATTTGACCGAATACCGCGTGGTCCCAAGCACCACTAGTGGTGACCTTGGTCACGTACTGTTCCTTCACAGGTCACCATTGAGGACAATGATTGGCTGCCAGTGGTGACATGCATGTAGACGGCACAACACAATTGGTTGGTGGAGATGGACTGGACCTAGAAAGCTTGTGACAGGTTAGTCTTATAATTTTTTTTTTACTTTTGCACCAACCCCTGACTGTGGGTTCTCGCTCTCAGAATGCCCATTAAAAAGTTGGTTTAGGCCTGTTTGATATATTAATGTTTTTGTCATGAATTCCGTCTGTTTTTGTTTTAAAGAGATATGATTATAGCACTACACTGTGGCCTTATTATTATATGTCTCATATTCAGGTTCCAGGAAGATTTTTATGTTTCCTCTAAAATAAAAAAAATCCAGAATGTTTCCTTGTTAGGCTACTTTCACATCTGCTGCATTGTGTTCCGGATGCCAGTTTCGGCAGAGAATGCTGGAAAGCACCAGACTCAAACCACTGAAGGTCGGACACCCGGGACCCCCTCCAATGATCTGCGCTCCTGTGAGTGTGGCACCCTACTCAGAGCTCACCAAGCACAGCACCGTACATTGTATAGTGGCTGTGCTTGGTATTGCAGTCCAGGCCCATTCACTTGAATAGAACTGAGCTGCACATAGGTGACCGATGAACGTGATGTCACCGGCCTATGGTAAACTGTGAGAAGGCTGCAGCTTTCCCTAGGTCATTAGTTAAAAAATCTCAGAAACCCCTTTGAGTTATGCCTTTGACTGCATCCAGTGCAACCAATAGGTCTTTGTCATGTTTTTATCTCAGGCCAAACTATCTCTGATCTTGAGACGAAGAAGAAGTGACAAAGTATCTAAACCATGATGTTGTCTATCTCTTATTGCTATGTTAATTTTAAAAAAAAAATGATGTAAAGATAAATGTGATGCAGAATGTTTTTCAAAATAGATGAACATCAACCTAAAATAAAAAGAGAGTATAGCTATAAACACAGTGTGACTGACCTTTAACACTTTCTTGAGATATGCAAATATGGAGGAAAATGGCAACAATGTGGCTTTTCAGGTATGTTGTTGATACATTCAGCATATAAAACACAATTCTGCAACACTGTTTTCCTTGATGGTTGTAGCGATATTAAATTCAGATGAAATTGAGAGCTGGGAGCGGCTTCTCTGTGACTATGAGATGAAGAAACCATGATCTGTTCACCTTGATAATTGAAGGAATTTACCTGCATTAAGATACTTTCACATCTGCGTTTTTGCTGTCCAGTTTTGAGATCCGGCAATGGAAAATCGCAAAAATGCATCCGTTTAGAACACATCTGGTTGTACTATATCGAAAATGAACATGAGAGATCCGGCACTAAAACCATTGTAAGTCAGTGGGCACTGGATCTACTGGGACCCTACCTCCCCTATATACCCCCTCTTCTGCTAAATGGACCCTACAAACATGGGCTGAGTTTGGGAGGCTCCATCTGCGAACATATTTTATGTAAGACATTTCTTTATTGAGGCCTAGGTGAATTTTTAAGTACTAGGCTATCTTATGCAGTTCCACGATCTTCAGTCATGGAGACTATAGTTATATGGAGTGCAGAGGTAGTAGTTGCACCCAGGCCATAGTGCCTATGGTGGACCATAGGCCTCTCTACCACATCAGAAGACATCAGTTTTATATCAGTGTAGAAATGGCACATTGAAGGTGGGAGCCTTATTTTTGCATTAGGGCCTAGTTACACATCTGCCATTTAACTAGTATGCTGAACAGAAAGTGAAGTGTGCAATAATGTATAGTGTAATAATGCTTTTCTTTATTTTTCCTTATCGAACTTCTTGAATCTGACAGCTTACTCTTGCAACTGATATTCACATCTGATAGATGACGCTATGTACTGCAGGTAATGATTTCTCTTTGAAGGTACATTAGCAAACTGCTTAGTGTTTTAAAATAATTTCCGGGCAATTTTCTGCTGCTTAGATACAGCTAAGTGCATTCTCTTGGTAGATGATTCCCGTCTTGTAATGTTCTTTATAGAGTTCCTTTCCATCTTATAAACTATTTTGCAGCAGTAATAGCTTCTTAAGACGGTAGAACTGAAGGACTGTGTTCGGATATGAAAAGTAAGAAAATGACTTACACTCTAATATTCAAAACTAATAAAAATAGAGTCTGGGAGAAAAAACACCAGAAAATGAAAAAGGAATACCTGGAAAGCTTAATGCGATTGAGCTGAGACTGACAAAGTATAAACCTCTAGTGGTGCTTGGTCAATGATCACACAACCAAGGTGGAGGTATTTTGGGTTCTGCAGCATTGTATATGTGGAGGCAGGGTCACATTAGTACTGGGTGGCATCTCCTCCTGCTGTGATACTGGCTACCATCTTGACATGGTAATGGTCATACAGATGCTGGATGTCCTCCTGTGGTACGTCATTCCAAGCTCCTTCAGCCAGGGTGGTTGTTGGCTGCTGTGAATGGGAGATTCGTTGCCCCATGCAGTGCCAGATATTCTCCATGGTGGAGAGATGCTGTGATAGAGCTGGCCAGGGGAACTGCTGAATACCCTGAGGAGCATGTTGTGTAGGCATTATATTGCTGAGGCACCATGTCTCCTAAATACGTTTGAAAAGTTAGTAGGACTGATTCCAAAATGTCCTGGACATACCGAACACCGGTCAATGTTCCTTCCATGAATACTAGAAGGGCCATGGTAGCTAATAGTTCTCCACACCATGACACCTGGTGTTGGTCCTGTGTGTTTGTACACTATGCATGATGGCCGTAGGTGTTCTCCATCCCTCCTCTGAACTATGGTGCGGCCACTGAACATGTTTGTGCATCAGAGTTCGCACTTGCAGACTGAACCGTTTTCCTTCTGTCTGCAGGTGGGACTATTCTTTAAGCTACGGTTTTGAGTGGTGAAACTTTTTCTTGACCTTTTGAACTTCGAGAAGTTTGTGGTGGACTTTGCATCTCAACCACCTCCATTTCTTGTAGATTCTTTTTCCTGGTACTGTTTTTTAAGTAAGTACTTATAGGCTAGAGGAGTAACAATCTATAGATCAGAAGTTGGTGATCAGCATGGAACTGTCCTGACATGCAGTTCCCATACTTATATTTGATAATGTCTTCGGCGTGTCTTTTCATGCAGAATAAACCACACAGAAAACTCAAGTACAGAAACTTATATTTAGGAGGAGCACAAATGCATGAGTTTACCTGCTACACATCCCTAGAAGATGTGTATATTATATATAACAAAGCTTTCATATTGCAACTTACCTGCAAAAACTACTAGGGAATCGTCTATAGAAGTGATCGGTTACCTGTGGCTCTGCAGCTATTGCAAAACTACAACTCCCAGCACTCTTTGTGGTGGGGATAGACATTCCCAAGGGGAACACCAGGTCACTACCTCTTGAGGAGGATTGGCACACAAGGCAGCTGGTCCACGCGGACCAGGAGGTACCTGAGCAAGGTACCAGAGGTACAGACTTAGTCAGCAGGCCGAGTCGTAACCAGGAGCAACAGTGCAGGACCGAAGCATGAGGCAGAGGCGAAGTCAAACAAGTAATAGGTCAGGGCAGGCGGCACAGGTACAGATCAAGCAATCTGGGTCAGTAACAGGAGAGTCAAGGCAAGCAGGCAGAGATCAAACAGTTAGCGGAGTCCAGAAACACAAGCATGGGTCGGGTACACAGGACCACAAGCAGAGATAACAGCAACTTTAGCAGGACACAAGGACCTTGACGCTGAGGCCTCTGGGAATGGTGCTGAGCCACTTATATATGTGCAGGAGGGCTAGGATTGGTCAGCGAGATCACATGATCTAACCCATAAATCACAGGAAGTGATGCGCACCGGCCCTCTAGGAAGTGCTGCAGGGAACAAGCAGCAAGAATGCTGTGGCCAGGGCTGGAGGGAAACCGTGGAGCTGTTCCTAGAATAAACAGTACCTACACGGACAGAGCCCAGGACTGCAGCGGTGAATGGGCAGCTCTGGCAGCAGATCACCGTTGAACACGGTGCCCTGCACCGCGGCCATAAGCAGGGGAACAGCGGCACACAGCAACCGCTGTTACACAACAGGACATTTGTGGCATCGATATCCATAGAATAGGCCATTAGAATTTGGCTGAAAAGTGAAAAAGTTAGGAGAGTCCTCTGCACATTTGCTTGATCATTTATTTCCGCATATCCCATAAATTGTGATGGTGAGATGCGGGAACATGTGCCACAAAGTCTTCTTCTCCCTGGATCCATCTCCCCTCTCAAATTCATGCTACCACACACAAACTAATTCAAGATTTGCTTGTGACACACCTGGAGGAACCATAATGGGCTTCAAAGTAGCCTCCCTCATAATTATTACACACACATACAATATTTTTATCACTTCCAGTCCTTATTTGGCTTATACATGTCAGGGTCATTTACAAAACATGTTCTCCGGTTTTCTGATGCATAAAAGTTGGCAAATTATGCGCAAACAGAATTATGTGCAGAAATTTGCAACTTTTTGATTTTCTACTCCTCAGGGTTGCCAACCATCCAAAAATTTCTGGACAGTCCGTAAAAATAGATAGAGTGATTTTTGAGGCTGGTGTTTCTTGACTAGATTATTTTGGTAGTAATTACTATCATTTTCCAGCTTTCAGTATATTGAGCTATAGACATGTATTTCTTATAAATAATCTTTAATATCTATTATAGTTTTCCAATTTGTCTGTAAAAATCCTAGCTGTCCATGATTTTTATATAAGGTGTCCAAAAAATGAAAAACTCTGGTTGGCAACCCTGTACTCCGCTCTCACCACTTTCTTATGGTAGTTTAAGATTTGTGGCACAGCATTCCGGGAAAGAACAGCCTGTTGGACTTCTCCAGAACCAGCATTGCCAGATGTTACTGGAATTCCTGCCGGCACCATCAACTATAATGGGGTCCAGAGGGGATCCGGCCGCTGCTCACCAAACATGTCAAGATTTGGCTGCAAAAAAATGCTGCACACAATGGTCTTTGTCCAGATGCTGCCCGGCATTCTATGGTGGAACGGCCTGCTGAAAGGCTGTACCGCAATGTGAAAGGTGCCTTAAAAAGAGGGCAGGATTAGCGGAAAGGGGTCAGGAAAATCATGGTCTAACACATTTACTTTAATTTCCGCAATAAAATTGCCATAAATTGTAACTGAGAAAAACATCTCTAAATTTCTGGTGTGACAAATTAAGTTGGCTGCATCTTATTCCTGCAGCCTTCTAAGACTAACGTGGGCAGTGCCAATCTTTAGATGACCCCTATTTTATGTTCAGGGACCAGGCACGGCATGTTTCCTACCTCTGCTGCTGGATTCCAATGAAGAATGGTGACCCTGTTTATATGATTATATGCCCAATGTGTCTTTCATTGGAATCTCCTGTTAAGGTGGATCTATCATCAGACCATTTGGCATAACGAGTCTGCTTTATTCATTCATTCTTTGCAGCCAAACCTCCCTATACTATATGCCTTCAAATATGGGACCCACATCTGTCAAGCATTATATGTTAGAAGAATGACTGCACTGCAGATATTGTATAATCAAGCTTGAAATATTCTATGGAAAGAATATTCCTTCCCTAAGATACCATGCTAGATGGTGCTGAAAAATATAGCTCATGTGGTGCCTCCAATTGCCTATAATTCTGCGGTGAAATCCTCCACTTTTCATGGCTCACAGATCAGTTGTGATTACAGCCAAGAGCAGAAGGGATCATTACGGTGAGACAGAGCGCTGACTTATGGGATAGGAAAGTGCAGCAATAAAACTGGAGTAGCTTAGAATAAAAGTACAATAATATCAAAAGAGCAGCGGTTATTCTGCATAGCATAATGCTCAAGAGGCTCTTATTCTTTAAAGAAACCATATTTCTCATCCAAATCAAAATGAAATACAATTCAAAAATAATGGCCGCAATAACTTTAAGAGCTTAAGAGCCCTTGGAAGGCGAATGCCATGTGAAAGAACAACCTGCGTAACTTCAACTATCTGGCGGTGAATGGAAATAACAGGCTTTGGAAACAAGGGAACTGATTATTATTCCGCTCCTCGGAGAACATGTCCTGACCTGAGGAAATATCTAGAAGAAGAAAAAAAAATCCAAGGCAAATCCAGCCCAGTAATCGATGGTAATATTACTTGCTGATGTATTTCAATCAGGTAAAATATACAGATACTCATATAACATTCTGTAATGGAGAAACATATACAGTGATACAATAGCCTCAAAAGAAACATATACATATACAATAGCCTCAAGATACAACGGCCTCAGGATACAATATTTTCAACATATAATGGTCTTTTCTGACCCATCGTAAGTTGAAGGCAGACTCAACATGTCTCAGACTCAGATCTAACCAATCAAGGCCACTTCTCTGGTAAAATAGCCGTATATATGTATATAATGACTGTTATATGTAAGGACTTGTTTTATCTGTCTTCGTTATCTGCTTATTTTTCTTAAATCTTCATTTTCTCTTATCTAAGATGATATTTTCGGGCTTTGGAACCAATTACTCAACTTACAATGGTTTCAACATACAATGGTCCTCTGGAACCGATTAATATTGTAACTTGAAGGACCACTGTGTAGTCGAGCCATTTAGGAAGGAACGTGCTTAATGTTAATATTACATCAAAGTCATATTAAAACTATTTTGGAAATATTTAAAAGGGGTTTTCAAGGATTGGGTCCCTTTTTATTAGGCACTCTAGTGAGTGGTACCTAAGGAAAGAATCATACTCACCGCTCCACGACAGCGTTCTGGCTCCATTCGCCGATCTTCTGATTCCCAGCTCTTTTGCCTCCAGCCTGAGTATGATCAAGGTCAAGTGCATAACTGCAGCCAAGGGCTGGTATCAGCTGTATGGTGTCTCCAAGCACAACGTGACTCAGAGGGCACTTGCCACATGGGGACACACCACCACTAAGACCAGATTTTGGTTGGAGTGAAAAATGGGACCCTATCTGTATTTCAATGGAAGTAATCAAGCAGGGGACTGGAAGAATGTAGAATGGCGCATAGAGACTGGTCTGGAGTGGTGGAGAGCAGATGAGTATAATTCTTTCCTTAAGCACCACATGCTAGTGAGCCTAACTAGAAAGGGATGCAGAAGATGCATCATTCGATGCTTGGTATAATGATGTAGAGAGTCCATGTAGCTCCATATCACTAAAATATTTTCTACCATTGATAATAGGTGACAATACTGCACACCTCCCCCCCCCCGCACAATGAGCCCTGCTCAGGTCACAGAGCATACCCACAACACTCTGCAATAGACATAAATGAACTTCTGCAGTCCACAGATTCCTGTGATCCAGGTGGCTACTAAATGCAGGTCAGACTATGAAAAGAGAATTAAAAAACTACCATCAGAAAATAAAAACAGATTACAAAAATTAAAATTTATCTGTATTTGGTTGTAGTTAGTAAAAATAGGAAAGTATTTTTTCTACCGTTAATTTAGGCCGCAGTTCCTCATTTGCGGCTGCTCTATAACGTTTGCGCATTCTAAATATTTGACATTTGGTGAAATATTTCTGATCATACACTTAATAAAAATCTGCACTACTGTACTTGTGACAAAGTTGTATATATACTATATAACATGCGCAAGGCGAGCAGAAAGGGACGGGGAAGTGGGCATGCTGCTGATGGTGAACGCAGAGGCGATGGCTCTGGGCGCTGTGAAACTGTGTCTGCTGGCAGAGCCCAACAAACAAAGTCATCCAAAACTCCTAGCTTCATGTCTCAGTTTGGAGGGCGGCGCAAGACAGGTTCTTGTTAGGTCAACATGTCAGGAGGACCAGAGTGAGGTTAATTTTTTTATGTTAAAAATATCTTAAATATTTAAAGGCGAGGGCAGCCTAATAAGCAGTTTGATATGATGGAGGAAGGAGGAAGAGGACCAGAAGAGGAAGAGGTTCATGGAAATACAGTGTATTCAATACACCTTAAAAGCCACATTTAAAGTTCCTTTATGTTCAGTTGCTTTCCTCTGGTGGGGTAGCAAAGTCAGGGGCAATCCAGGCTTTGTTCATTTTTATTAGCGTCAACCTGTCAGCATTTTCAGTTGACTGGCGGATGCACTTAGCAGTTATTATGCCCCCAGCGGCACTAAATAACCGCTCCGAAAAAACGCTGGCGGCAGGGCAGGCCAGCACCTCAAAGGCGTAGAACGCCAGTTCATGCCATGTGTCCAGCTTAGACACCCAATAATTATAAGGCACAGAGGGATCACTGAGGACATTGACATTGTTAGCTAGGTAACCCTTTACCATTTTACAAAACTTTTCCCTGCTAGTTGTGACACTAGCCGCTTATCAGAACCTTTTCCACATGCAGCGCTGTCCGTCTTTATTGAGAGCACTAAATAACCGCTCCGAAAAAACGCTGGCGGCAGGGCAGGCCAGCACCTCCAAGGCGTAGAGCGCCAGTTCGTGCCACGTGTCCAGTTTAGACACCCAATAATTATAAGGCACAGAGGGAACGCTGAGGACGTTGACATTGTCAGCTATGTACTACTTTACCATTTTACAAAACTTTTTCCTCCTAGTTGTGACACTAGGCCGATTATCAGAACCTTTTTCCACATGCAGCGCTGTCCGTCTTTATTGTGAGCAGGTAGAGTTCCAGTGCATGCTCAGGTCGCACAGTAGTCAGTGAGCTGACAAGTGTAAGCGCTGCTGCAGCGCTGCCAGACCGGCGGAAGCTGTAGGTGACTTTCGGAAATGGGCACCTTCACCAGCAACTCAGGCAAATTGGTGTAGTTTTTTGAGAAACCGCTGAACCACTAAGTTGAAGCAGTTGTTTGGCCTGAGGGAGACTGCTGTTCGTCCTTCCTGTTGGAGGAACAGGTAGACTCATTCCTGTCATTAGTTCCAGGGTCCTATAGGGTCAGTTTGGTTTAAGCTCCTGTGTATAAATTCGCCTACCTTTGAGGCCTGTTCATACTGTTAGTCAATCAGGATTAGAGTCATGGTTTCCTGTCCATCTACCTTCCTTAGTTTCCAGGCCTAATCCTCTTTCCCTCCTACGCTCTGTGTGGTTTTCCCCTCACACCTGAGCGTGACAGTATGTGTGTGAGCTTGCTGAGCTCCAAAGCCGCCACCAAGTTGCGGTCCTTATCAGACACAACCACGCCTGGTTGTAGGTTGTGTGGCGAGAGCCACAGCTTAGCCTGGTTCCTTATACCCTGCCACAGCACTGTGGCGGTGTGTTGTTTGTCACCTAAGCAAATAAGTTTCAGCACAGCCTGTTGCCACTTCCCCACCGCTGTGCTTAACTGCTTCCAGCTACTGACTGAAGTCTGACTGGTGCTTCAAGATGAGAATTCCTAGATGGAAGTGGTGGAGGAGAAGGAGGGGTTGCAGCCGCTAATGTAGGTAATGGCGGAAATCCTGATGGAAGTAGGGCCCGCAATCCTTTGTGTCGGTAGCACCTGTGCCATCCCAGGGTACAACTTGCTCCCAGCCTCCACAACGTTCACCCAGTGTGCCATCAGGGAAATGTAGCGTCCCTGGCCAGAAGCACTTGTCCATGTGTCAGTCGTTAAGTGGACCTTCCCAGTAACTGCATTGGTCAGTGCATGGGTTATGTTATGGGACACATGCTGGTGTAAGGTGGAGAGGGCACACCGGCAAAAATAGTGGCGGCTAGGTACTGAGTAACGTGGGACAGCCGCCGCCATCAGACTGCGAAAAGCTCAGTGTCCACAAGCCTAAACAGCAACATTTCCAGCGCCAGCAATTTGCAAAGGTGTGCATTTAGTGCTATGGCCTGGGGTAAGGACATCTGTACGCTGTGCTGGGACACAGAAGTGGATGTGCTCGCTGATGGTGCTTGCGAGGGTCTAGGTGCAGGGCGGGAGGCACTGGCATAGCTATAGGGGTCGCAGCGATCGCAGTTGCGACCGGGCCCCTAAGCCAGGGGGGCCCAGACGGCCCCCACTTGCCAGCTATACTGTAATTTTACCTTTATAAGATGCAGTGCATCTTATAAAGGGAATACTAGTGAGCGCTTCTATAAAAAGCGCTCCCTAGTATGCAGGAGGAGGGGGAGAGAAGCGCTGGTAGCGCTGTACTGTACTTACCCCTCCTCCTGTTCACTCCTCTCAGGGCCCGTGCTTCTGTAGATGCTATTTCCTAGCCAGCTAAAGGACCTTTGATGACATCATGCCCATGTGACCAGACTCTTGAGTAGGCGGGGCCAGTCTGGAGTCTGCAGGAAGCCCAGTTGATTTCCCTGGCTATGAGAGGTTTGCTGGTGAGGGCAGAAGACCAGTATCAGGTGAGGTTTTCTCTTGGTGGGTGTATGGCTAAGTAATACTCTGCAGGGGGCCTATGGAGTTGTTTTCTAGGGTTTATGAGTGGTTTGCTGTAATGCTCTGCAGGAGGGGGGTTGCTGTAATGCTCTGCAGGGGAGAGTTTGCTGTAATGCTCTGCAGGAGGGTGGATTGCTGTAATGCTCTGCAGGGGAGAGTTTGCTGTAATGCTCTGCCGGGGGGAGTTTGCTGTAATGCTCTGCAGGAGGGGGGGGGGGTTGCTGTAATGCTCTGCAGGAGGGTGGATTGCAGTAATGCTCTGCTGGGGGAGTTTGCTGTAATGCTCTGCAGGGGAAGAGTTTGCTGTAATGCTCTGTAGGAGGGGGGTTGCTGTAATGCTCTGCGGGGGGAGTTTGCTGTAATGCTCTGCAGGAGAAGGGGTTGTTGTAATGCTCTGCCGGTGGTGGGGATGTTTGCTGTAATGCTCTGCAGAAGGCGAGGGTATATAGAGTTGTTTTTCCGCGCCAGTCTCTTGAGTAGGGAGTCTGCAAGAAGCACAGTTGATTTCCTGGGCTTATGAGTGGTTTGCTGGTGAAGACAAGGGTAGATGCTATTTCCTAGTGGGCTAAAGCAGTGGTCAAGACAATTTCCCGGGGGAGAGGGTGCTCGATTTGGGGGCGGTTCACTGGTTGACGCTGACTGATTCACACAAGGTGCATAATAAAATATAAAGATATAACATAAAATGCCCCTATACAGTGCCGACTATATAAAATACCCCTTCTTTGTGGCCTCAGTAGATGCCCCCATAGTGCCACCCAATAATGTGCCAGTAAAAAGTACCCCATTGTGCCCTCAATGGGGTGCCAGTACCAGGTGCCCCCATAGATGCCCCCACAGTGCCCCCCAATAATGTGCCAGATATTAATTGCCCCTATAGATGCCCCACAGTGCCCCCAATAATGTGCCAGTGCCCCCATAGATGCTCCCCAATAATCCTAATGGGGATTTGGTTGGGTGTCTGGAGGGCTGATATGGGTGTCTGGAGATCTAATGAGGGTCTTATCTGAGGTCTGATATTGGGTCGGGGTCTTACATGGAGGTCTAATGGTGGTCTGATCTCAGGTCTAAAACTGAGGTCTTATATGGGGTCTGGCATAGAGGTCTAAAGGGGGTTTGGTCTGAGATGGGGGGGCTCTCATTTAGGGCTTTATATTATATTTCAGGGGGACTGCAGGATAGTATGGGGGGGCAGGATGGGGTGTTGAGAAGGTAAGAGGATGAAGGAAAAGTAGGAAAGTAAGATGTCTGTTTGTTAAACTCTGCAGAGACGAGGAGCGGCTGAAAGAAGTCACTATGGCGGTCTGGTCTGACAGGAGAAGAAGAGAAAAGAGAATGTCTACATCAGAGGAGACAGCACTGGATGTAAGAGGTACATATGTGGGGATGTATGACCCTGTATGTTCTGTAGCGCTGTATGTAATGTTTTCCAAGTATGTCTTTAAAGGGGTTGTCTTTTTTTAAATATTCTACGAGCGCTGCCTTCTCTGTTTACCTGCTCATCACTGCAAATGCTACGGTGAGCAGGTGAAGAGAGGAGTGCTCTCTTCAAACAGCTGATTGGCAGGGGTGCATCGGCCGATCTGATATTGATGACCTATCCTAAGGATAGGTCATCAGTAGTAAAAAGAGGACAACCCCTTTAACAGCAGGACTGGAGGTAAGGGGTTAGGTTGAGAATTTGGCATGGTGGCGGCCTTTCTATATATGCAGCAGAAAAGCTCGGTTCAACCGGCCTGTGTAAGAGGAGTGGTGGGGGGATTGCGGGGGGTATGGGTGGGGGGCCCAAGCTGAACTCTTGCACCAGGGCCCATGAGCCTTTAGCTACGCCCCTGGCGGGAGGCATCTGGGCCTACGTCTTGGCTAGCACGTAACACAGGAAAGAGGAGGCAGTGATGTGACCCGCAGACACCGATTGTGGATCCAGGCGTTTGGCCCACCTATCAGGGTGCTTTGCTGCCATGAAGATCATGCTGGTGGTGGTCAGGTTGCTAGTGTTCATGCCCCTGCTCATTTTGGTACGGCACAGGTTGCAAATGACAATTCTTTTATTGTCCACACTTGTTGGTGTGGCCTGCCTTCTCCTTTTTGCCACCCCACCGCCTCTTACAGCCTGTTGCGGTGCTGCGCATCCCTCCCTCTCTGTACTGCTGTCCTCGCTCAGCTTGCCTCCTTCTCATGTTGGGCCAGTGATTTCATCGTCCACTACTTCCTCTTCCTCTTCGGGAAGGAATTTTTTCCCTTAAAGTGAGGAATATTGGCTTCTACCTCACAGGGGTTTTTTGCCTTCCTCTGGATCAACTTGCAGGATAACAGGCCGAACTGGATGGACAGATGTCTTTTTTCAGCCTTATAAACTATGTTACTATGTTACTTCTTCACTCTGGTCCTCATCCTGACAAGTTGACGTTCAGTGCTGCTGACACTCAAAAACATTTGGGGTGAGGGTCTGCTGCTGATCTGACCGTCTAAAACATTAGGGGCGCGTGCCCGCTGCTGAGCTGACCGTGTAAAATATTCAGGGCGAGTGCCTGCTGCTGATCTGACAGTGTAAAACATTAGGGGTGAGGGCGTGCTGCTACTTGCGCTTTACGTACAAGTAAATATATGTTTCCTAACAATATTTCCTGTAAAATCGATGTTATCTTGGGTTTTGGGGGGGTATTTTTGTCATTCTGTAAAAGTGGCGTAATAGTCGGACATCATCGTTAATAGCAGCGACTTCGGTGTCCAAGATGCATCGAGATATCCTCCCCATGCTGTTCCCTAACCATTTCTGTGGTGTTTCCACCATTTTCTCACGTTTCCCTATCGACCAGACACCCTCCCCTCTGCAGAGCAGGGGGTGCCCGGTCTTCTCCCATTGACTTCCATTGTGCTCGGGTGCTCGGCCGAGCACTCGAGCACCACCTAGTGTTCGGCCAGAGCACCCGAGCACCCGAACATCGGGTGATAATAAGAACTACCATAAGGCTGGACAACCCTCCTAACCTCTACCCAGAGATGTCAGGTTACTGAAGATGTGACTCCATTAGATTTTCAGTTACCATACACCTCTCCATTTACAGGGGTTGCCTGGGTTTTTGTATAATTCGGACAACCCCTTTAAGGCCCAGGGAATATCAGCAGAATAAAGTGTTATGTGACACCTTTTTGGAAGTGAATGCTGAGGATTATATAGTCGCTGTTCTTCCAAGGTGCAATAAAAGATGAGGTTTGTTGTGAGATAAACCATATGGCATCTTGTCTATGCACTGTGACGAAAAGCATTCTGTTTCCCAGAAGCGCCACCACAGCTTACAATATACAGTATAATGATAAACTTTATATATATAGCGCCACCACAGCGTACAATATACAGTATAATGATAAACTTTATATATATAGCGCCACCACAGCGTACAATATACAGTATAATGATAAACTTTATATATAACCTTCAGCACTCCAGCTGTTGTAAAACTACAATTCCTAGCATCCTCTATTCATTTATATGGGAGTTCGGAGAAGAGCAGAGCAAGTATGCATGCTGGGAGTTGTGGTTTCACAACAGCTGGAGTGCCGGAGGTTGCCTACTCCTGATTTAAGCACTCACTTATCATTATCTAGCTTGGCTTCCATGATTCCAATGGCCATTATGAATGTCAGCCACAAAGATGAGCCAATCCATTCTAAATGAATGTAATTCAACCTGAATTTTGTACAAATTTGAGTTGCATCCGAGTCCAAATTTTGGTGATTTGATTCGGCCAGATTTTGGGGAGGAGAGAGACCTCAGAGTCTCAAATATAAATTTACACAAATTTTCTGGTCAATTGGAAAACCTTCGATTCAGGTAGAATCAATTCAGACACAAATTGAATTGGTTGCCTGATTCAGCCAAAGCAAACCCGAATCAAATTTTGAGTGATTTGCTCATCTGTAGTCTGCGAATTTTGGCAGGAAGACTGACCATCTAAGGCTACTTTCACACTAGCGGCAGCACGGATCCGGCGGATGAAGGGTCGCTCCGGATCCGTGCTGCCGCAGGTGCATGTGTGGGGCCGGAACCGCGCTCCGGCCCCATTCACTGTAATGAGGGCGTGCCGCGGATTCGGCCACAGCACGTTAACCCCTGCTGAGTGGAGGCCCCACACGTGCACCTGCGGCAGCACGGATCCGACGGGACCCTTCACCCACGGGATCCGTGCTGCCGCTAGTGTGAAACTAGCCTAATATGTATGAAGGTGTCTCGAACGGAGGAGAGAAGGATTGGCCAGTTGGATTTCAGCATGCCCAATCCTTTGGGAGGCAGAGAAGTGTCTGGCAGCGGCTTTCTCCACTCTTAATCGAGAACACTGGCATACTTGGCTGACCGGAGTGTGTATGAAGTATATGGTGGTGGGCCGGCAGGAATAGATTTCAGCCAAATAAACATTTGACTGGCAGCTATTTATGGTGTTTGGCCACATTCAGTGATTACTATCTTCTCAGCTAAGAGGATGAAGCTTTCCAATCTCTTTATGTTTGTAGAAGCATTAAAAGAGACAATCCAGGAAACACGAAGAATTATTATAATTACAACTTCCAAATAAAATCCAGTATAAGAATGTGTAAATTGCAAAGACTCATATGCATATCTGCTTCCATTTATCAAGGTGTTATCCCTCAGTCATAGCATGAAATCTGTGTATGTTATGGTACTTCTAGAGCAGGGGTGCACAACCTGCAGCCCGGGGGCCACATGAAGCACTTCATACCATTCTGTGTGGTCCCCCAACCATCTGGTAACAGACATTTATGTCTATGTCTGCAGCTACTCACATATATTTTTCATATAGGGAGTCCTTTGCCTCCAGATCCAATATCCACAATGAAACATGGAGAACACGGGGCAGATTAACTATTCCTATAGATGGAGTACACCAGCTGCACCAGTGATTACAGGGGCTCAGGCTGGAGGATAAATCTGGTGCAGGGATACATATTTTTCTCTATACCAACTATTGGCCAGCTTACTTTGAGACATAACTTTAAGCCAGAATAGTGGCACTAAATTCTGAACCTTAGGACACGCCTATTTGCACTAAGCCACACCCCTTTTCAGACTAGGTGTACAAATTTACTCTAAACCTATATGCACTGAATTGTTCTACTCTTTGGTGCAATTTATACCAAAATCTAGGTGAACTTGCATCAGTAAATGTGGACCTATGTGACAACTACTGAAGCTGTAAAGCAGAAAATTGTGGAGGAAATTTTTTTTTTTTTTTTGGTTAAGTGAAGGTGGCAATTTCATCTAAGTAAAATCTTGTGGCTAGTTTAACCCATGATTCAAGTGGTCAAACTAGAAAAAGCTGGGTCCCCATATCAAATTTTTGAATTCCCTCCCCCCAGGCAACTTCTCCACACATCTCCTCCCATAACTAGTCAAGACCGCCACCACGCTCACCATACAACCCTCACCCACCCAGTAGTTATGCTCCCTTAGTGCCCCTTCACAGTAGTAATGCTGCCTTAGTGCCACTAACACTGTAATTCTGCCCCTTAGTGTTCCCACACAGTAGAATGCCACCTCAGTGTCCCTTCACAGTAGTTATGCCCCTTAATGTCCCTACAGAGAAGAATGCCTGGTTAGTGCCCCCAAACAGTACTATGCCCCTTAGTGCTCTCTTCATGGTATTTATGCCCCCTAAGTACCACCTTCACAGTAGTTATGCCCCTTTAATGCCCCTTAACATTAGTTATGTCCCTTAGTGCCCCTTTAAAGTAGTAATACCCCATTAGTGCCACTATTTAGTGCTCCCACTCAGTAGAATACCCCCTCAGTACCCCTTTCACTGTAGTTATGACCCCTTTGTGCTTTGTGCCCCCCACCCGCACCCTTCATGATATTTATGCTAACTTAGTGCTCCCTTCATGGTATTTATGCCCCTTAGTGCCTCCCACACTGTAGTGCTCCCCTTAGTGCTCCATTACATTATTAAAGGCCCTGTTGTGTTAATAAAATAAAAAACAGTAATACTCACCTAGCCTGTTACCCCAGAAAATGGAGCAATTCTACTGTCCCCAGCAGGCTGCTATGTTGGTAGTTCCGCCCCTACTTAAAGTGGAGTGTGATTATTCAAATAAAAAACAACTATTAAACTAGGGACTGGGGGGGAGGGTAACTACATAATAGGAGGGGAAGATAGTGCAGATAGAGACCTGGGGCAAGGTAATGGAACTGGGGGAGGAATGGAAGGAGGAACTAGAACAGATCAGAAGGAAAGGTGTAGGGTAAGAAATATACACCAACCTCTTAATTGTTTGTACACTAATGCCAGAAGCCTAGCTAATAAAACTGGTGAACTGGAATTAGTGATGTGTGAGGAGGACTATGACATAGTGGGAGTAACTGAGACATGGCTGGATGATAGCTATGACTGGGCAGTTAACGTACAGGGTTACAATCTTTTTAGAAAGGATCGTCAAAACCGGAGAGGGGGAGGGGATCTGCCTTTATGTAAAGTCATGCCTAAAGCCCACACTCCGGGAAGATATAAATGAGGGACATGAAGATGTGGAGTCACTGTGGGTAGAAATAAATGGAGCCAAAAACAATAATAAAATACTACTAGGGGTTTATTATAAACCACCCAATATATCAGAGACCACAGAAAATCTACTTCTAAATGAAATAGACGAGGCGGCAAATCATAATGAGGTCGTTATTATGGGGGACTTCAACTACCCAGATATAGACTGGGAAACTGAAACCTGTACATCTCATAAAGGAAACAGGTTCTTGGAAATAACCAAAGACAATTACCTTTCCCAACTGGTTCAAGACCCCACTAGAGGGACGGCCATACTGGACTTAGTATTAACCAATAGACCTGACAGAACAACAGATGTGCAGGTCGGGGGACACCTGGGAAACAGTGACCATAACATAATAACCTTCCAATTGTCATTCAAAGAGCGTTTCTTCAGGGAGGAACAAAAATACCAAACTTCAAAAAAGCAAAACTTAGCCAACTAAGAGAGGCCATAGGCCTAACTAACTGGGACAAAGTCCTCAAAAATAAAAATACAGCCACAAAATGGGATATTTTTAAAAAGCATCCTAATATCTAATTGTGAGAGGTACATACCATATAGGAATAAAATAATAAGAAACAAGAAAAAACCAATGTGGATAAATAGAACTGTAAAGAAAGCAATAAATGACAAAAAGAAAGCATTTAAATCACTAAAACAGGAGGGGAGTGAGGAAGCATTGAAAAACTATAAGGAAAAAATAGAATATGTAAAAGACACATAAAAACAGCCAAACTAGAGACCGAGAGATTAATCGCCAAAGAGAGTAAAACTAACCCTAAAATGTTCTTCAATTATATAAATACTAAAAAGTATAAACCTGAAGGTGTCGGCCCCTTACAGAGTAATGAGGGGGGAGTAGCAGAGAGCGATGAGGAGAAAGCGAAGCTGCTAAATAACTTTTTCTCCACTGTATTCACTGAGGAAAATAAAATGTCAGATGAAATGCAGAGTATAAAAGTAAATTCCCCTTTAAAAGTGTCCTCTCTGACCCAGGAAGAGGTGCAGCAACGTCTTAAAAATATTAAAATAGACAAATCACCAGGACCGGATGGCATACACCCCCGTATCCTAAGAGAATTAAGTAATGTAATCGACAGACCCTTATTTCTGATATTTAAGGACTCTATACTGACGGGGAGTGTTCCACAGGATTGGCGCATAGCAAATGTGGTGCCAATATTCAAAAAGGGTCCAAAAACAGAGCCTGGAAACTATAGGCCGGTAAGTTTAACATCTGTTGTGGGTAAACTGTTTGAAGGTTTTCTGAGAGATGCTATCTTGGAGTACCTCAATGAAAATAAGCAAATAACTCCATATCAGCATGGCTTCATGAGGGATCGGTCATGTCAAACCAATTTAATCAGTTTCTATGAGGAGGTAAGTTCTAGACTTGACCGCGGCGACTCAATGGATGTCGTATATTTGGACTTCTCCAAAGCGTTTGACACTGTACCACATAAAAGGTTAGTATACAAAATGAGAATGCTTGGCCTGGGAGAAAATGTCTGTATGTGGGTAAGTAACTGGCTTAGTGATAGAAAACAGAGGGTGGTTATTAACGGTACATGCTCAGATTGGGTCACTGTCACTAGTGGGGTACCACAGGGGTCTGTATTGGGTCCTATTCTCTTCAATATATTTATTAATGATCTTGTAGAAGGCTTGCACAGTAAAATATCAATTTTTGCAGATGACACTTAAACTGTGTAAAGTAATTAACACAGAAGAGGACAGTGCACTGCTACAGCAGGATCTGGATAGACTGGAGGCTTGGGCAGAAAAGTGGCAGATGAGGTTTAACACTGACAAATGTAAGGTTATGCATATGGGAAGGAATAATGCAAGTCACCAGTACATACTAAATGGTAAAGCATTGGGTAACTCTGACATGGAAAAGGACCTAGGAATTTTAGTGAACAGCAAACTAAGCTGCAGAAACCAGTGTCAGACAGCTGCTGCCAAGGCCAATAAGATAATGGGTTGCATCAAAAGAGGCATAGATGCCCGTGATGAGAACATAGTCCTGCCACTTTACAAATCACTAGTCAGACCACATATGGAGTACTGTGTACAGTTCTGGGCTCCTGTGAACAAGGGCAGACATAGCAGAGCTGGAGAGGGTTCAGAGGAGGGCACTAAAGTAATAACTGGAATGGGTGGACTACAGTACCCAGAAAGATTATCAAAATTAGGGTTATTCACTTTAGAAAAAAGACGACTGAGGGGAGATCTAATAACTATGTATAAATATATCAGAGGTCAGTACAGAGATCTCTCCCATCATCTATTTATCCCGAGGACAGTGACCATGACGAGGGGACATCCTCTGCGTCTGGAGGAAAGAAGGTTTGTACATAAACATAGAAGAGGATTCTTTACGGTAAGAGCAGTGAGACTATGGAACTCTCTGCCTGAGGAGGTGGTGATGGTAAGTTCACTAAGAGAGTTCAAGAAGGGCCTGGATGTATTTCTGGAGGGTAATAATATTACAGGTTATAGTTACTAGAGAGGGGTCGTTGATCCAGGGAGTTATTCTGATTGCCTGACTGGAGTCGGGAAGGAATTTTTCCCCCTAAAGTGAGGAAAATTGGCTTCTACCTCACAGGGTTTTTTGCCTTCCCCTGGATCAACTTGTAGGAAAACAGGCTGAACTGGATGGACAGATGTCTTTTTTCGGCCTTACAAACTATGTTACTATGTTACTATGTAAAAAAGTTCTTATAAAAAGATACAAGATAACAATAATAACATACACATATTAGATATTTCCTTGATTGTTACAACCTGTACAGTAAAAGTCACATGTATTTTAGAGGGTTTTTTGTACTGTGTTCAAAAAGAATATATAAAAGGCTACTCTATGTCACAGGTACCAAAAATGATACCATAAAAAACACATCCTGAAACTCAAGATAAGCAAAAGATTGGCAGCAATGTCAATGAGAAAATAAAATGCTTAAAGGGTTTATCCGGGAAATGGTAATGATGACCTATCCTCAGGATAGGCCATTATCATCACATTAGTGGGGGTCCAAGTCCCGGCACCCCCACCGATCAGCTGTTCCAGGGAGCTGCTGCATTCACTGGAGCTCTGGTGAATGATGCAGCTTTCCAAGGAAAGCGCTGTACATCATATAGTGGCAGTGCTTGGTATAGCAGCTCAGCCCCATTGACTTGAATGGGGCTGAGCTGCAAATAAGCTATGTGAGCGATGTACAGTGATGTCACGGTCCTAGGAAAAAGCTGCAGCACTCAGGTCCTCTTATAACAGCTGATCAAGGGGGGGTCCCACGTGTCACACCTCCACAGATCTAACACTGGGGGCTAACAACCCCTATAGTCAGAACAGTTACCACTGTGGCCATTTAGTGGCCTCAGCAGCCACATGAATAGCACATCACTAGCAGGTCAAGAGCAGCGACGTACTGTCTACCACATGTGACTGCTGAGACCACTGACTGGCTTCAGCTGATCACACTTCCAGTGTGGTGGGAACTGGAAACAGCCAGGAATGGGGAAAAAGTGCGGAAATGGCAGGACTGAGACAAGGTCTCAGAGCACATTTTTAGGAAATTATGTGAGCCCACCTTCCATGACAAGATGATCTCACTCAGATGGGTCCCTACACTAAACCTGTCCAACATGAGACGTGCCTCTCTCTTGGGCTTTGGCCTACAATGTGTAGTGTAATAGGGATGCAGTCCATGTGCTGTACCCTTCAAGGGGTCCATGGTCCGCATTTTGTGTACATATTCTATCTTTTTGCAGAACAGACATATGGAGTGTGGGAGGAAACCAGAGTACCCAGAGAAAACCCACGCAAATACGGGGAGAACATACAAACTCCATGCAGATGTTGTCCTTGTTCAGATTTGACCCCAGCGCTGCAAGGGACCAGTGCTAACCACTGAGCCACCGTGCTGCCCACATTTAGACCAGCACTGGATACACTGAAGGTCAGCGCCTCTACATAACTTCGGCGGATCCACCGCCAGCGCAGGGGCTTATTAAGATCGACGTCTAAACGTCTAAAAGTGGCCCCGTTTTGTACTTGAGTCCAAATTGATGGAAGGCTGGGCCAGCAATACCATATTCTGGCACATTATACCACCCGAACAGAGCCAAATACAGCAGTCCATCACAAAATACTGCCAGCAGCACAAAATATATCTCCAAAAACTTAGGGGAGGAGGGCTTAGGCGGCCCCCTGGGCATCGGCCCACTGGGAAATTTCCCTGTAAGGTCTATGGCCAATCCACCCCTGTGAGTGCAGGTCTTTTATATGGCAGAGCATTATTATTAAATGTGCGAAACCCTTTACAGACTGTGAGAATCCACTGGTCTGCGGTAAACAGCTCTGGATTGTGATTTCTTAACCTTCTGAGATGTTATGTTCCCACATTTTTAAGTGGCCCGTCATCATTTCTTTGTTTTGTGAGATGCCGAGACCGTACATGGCTTGGATTCATATCTTCTTTGCTCTGTTCAGCGAAATTGGATCCGTATTAGCATATGTAGAAAAACACTAAAATGTTGTACTTGGGTAAATCTTGTCAGTTTCCATGAAAGCTGGCTCAGTCACGTAGAATGTGTTCATGAGAATCTCTTGGGTAAATGGGAAATGATTCATTTTAATGGTTTACATCAGGGGTAGGCAACCTCCGGCACTCCAGCTGTTGAGAAACTACAACTCCCAGCATGCATACTTGCTCTGCTCTTCTAAGAACTCACATAGAAATGAATGGAGCATGCTGGGAATTGTAGTTTCACAACAGCTTGAGTGCTGGAGGTTGCTAATCACTGGTTTACATGTTGATTCTACAGGTTAAAAATGGACAGGGGCAGACTGACTAATCATTTTTAGGGCAGTACCAGAGTAAATTACAACCCTGCTAAATCAAACATGTCAGAAGAGGTGACAGGTTCTTTTTACAGGGCATCTGTCAGCAGATTTGCACCTATGAAACTGGCTGACCTGTTACATGTGCACTTGGCAGCTGAAGGCCTCTGTGTTTGTCCCATGTTCATATGTGCCCGCATTGCTGAGCAAAATGATGTTTTACTATATGCAAATGAGCCTCTAGGAGCAACGGGGGCGTTGCCATTACACCTAGAGGCCCAGCTGTCTCTGCAACTGCCGCACCCTCTTTGACTGACAGGACCAGGCAGTGTAAACGTCATCACGCCTTCACGCCTCAATATAAGTGCAGAAGGCACTGCAGTTGCAGAGGACATGGTAGTTGTAGAGAGAGCTGATCCTCTAGGTGTAACGGCGACGCCCCCATTTCTCCTAGAGGCTCATTTACATATATTAAAACATCATTTTTCTCAGCAATGAGGACACATATGAACATGGGACCAACACAGATGTCTTCAGCTGCCAAGCGCACATGTAACAGGTCAGCCAGTTTCATAGGTACAAATCTGCTGACAGATTCCCTTTAAAGTCAACTTAAACGAGTTTGGAAGGCACTCCACCTGGGGTTGGTGCTCGGTGATCGGGTAATCAACCCAAATACACGTATAGAATCAATCACGGCACTCCAATTGTATAATGCAATTGACGGAACGCTTTATTAATATTACTCCATTTTGTCAAGGCCAACATTAATGTTTCGGTCCTCCCGAACCTTGATCACGGCCTACAACACATATATAACATGTATACATTAGTATACATGTATACATCTAATGTATACATGTTATATATGTGTTGTAGGCCGTGATCAAGGTCCGGGAGGACCGAAACATTAATGGCAAAATGGAGTAATATTAATAAAGCGTTCCGTCAATTGCATTATACAATTGGAGTGCCGTGATTGATTCTATACGTCCTTTTAAAGTCAGTCTCCTTCCATCATATTGTTTTTGCAATGATTAATTTAATAATATATCTTTAGAGCAGTAGGAACTTATTTTTTTAGATACAGAGCTCCAAACCATGTCAGGACATAGATTTAAAAGATAACATGCTGCCTGCCTACATCTGCCACTAGAGGGAGTATGGGAGCTTAGTGCATACTGTTTTACAATACTCACGCAGTATGATCTAGTTCTCCCTCTAGTGGCAGATGTAGGCAGCCAGCATGCCATCTTATAAGTTGAAACATTTTGCAACAAAATTCAGTTTCAAAATAAGCCAATAATTGGTTAAAAAAAAAAAACCCTTCAAATTAAAAGGGTTATCCAGGAAAAGATATTTCTGACTTATCCTCAGGTTAGGTCTTTGTCCAGTTTGGATCTTGTAAGTGCAATTGCATTTTTTCTATTTCCCAATTGTATAAGTTGTATATTATCTCTGTTTTCTGTATTGTTTCTGCTGCCATGTGTGAATACTGAGATTGCAGAAATATCCCGCTCCAGCATTGGTTATCTTTTATTTATGTAGTATTTCAGCTCACATTGACCTCACCTGTGGGGCTCTGTTATATTTGGGGCCCATTATCTTTCAGAGGCAGAGCCTGTGCCCACCGGAGAAATCTTTGTTACTGTCATGGTCCAGACCAACCCTGACCCTTGACAGCCCTGTGAAGACATTGTGGAAGAAATCAGAAAACTTTAATAATTCAGTTGTGCCAAAAGCATTTAAAGGACTTGTCCCATGAGACAGACATATCCCCTATCGGCCGGATATAGCATAAATGTCTGATCCTCGGGAAGGGGGATGACAGCTGGGACCCCCACTGATTACAAAAGCAGGTCCTCATGTTCCCCTGTTTGAACTGGGGCAGCACGTCTGCCTCTCTTCCATTCAACTCTTTGGGACTTCTGGAGTTAGTCAAGAGCGATCTCTGGCAGTCCCATTGAGAATGAATGGCACAGACATGGTCTTTCGCTCCATTTATATGGGTGAATTACCCTTGTGGATGGGAAATGAGAAATATGTTTCATGGAGTAACCCCTTTAAATCGGTTCTCCGAGAATAAAGACATTTGGTGCAGGAGGCTACCTCTCTGAAGCCATTCAATGACGGCAGCAGAGTAGTGTCCATGCTGATTCTGCGATAGATGTGGAGACAGCAGAGGTAGCGCGGAGGAGCAGGGAAGTATGAATCTACTGTTCAGAGAGGCAGGATGAATATTCAAAGAGAACCCCTTTCAGACCTCCATAGACATTAGTTTATCGTTGGCCATACCCACCAGTTTCAGGGAAAATGTTGATGTTGGGGGAAAGAAGGGTCGAGTACATTGAATTCCCGTTCCTTTTGTTCTGCCAGGAGATAAGCTGCTGCTGGAGGTGTCTGCCACTGGATTTCTCCTCTCATGCTATTGAAAACACATGCGGACCAAGCAGGGGTGTAACTACCATAGCTACAGACCATGCGACTGCTATGGGGCCCAGGGCAAGAAGGGGCCCAGTCTTAGTTGGGATCATCCCCTCTTCTACTGGGGGTGAAAACTTGGTCAGGTGTCTACCCTCTAAAGGAACAACTTTTAGTAAATGAGGCAATGGAAAAATGTCTCAAGGGTCATTGAAAAGGGTTAAGGCCCCTTTCACACGGGCGATGTTTCCGCGCGGGTGCAATGCGTGATGCGAACGCATTGCACCCGCACTGAATCCTGACCCATTCATTTCAATGGGGCTTTTCACATGAGCGTTTTTTTTCACGCATCACTTCTGCGTTGCGTGAAAAACGCAGCATGTTCTATATTCTGTGTTTTTCACGCAGCCCAGGCTCCATAGAAATGAATGGGGTTGTGTTAAAAATGCAACGCAACGCATTGCATCCGCATGCAATCCGCGCGTTTTTAACGCAACGCATCCGCAACGCATCCTGAACAAATCCGCGACGCTCGTGTGAAAGAGGCCTTAGGCAGAAACCCTTCTGTCCTGTGTGGGGGTCCTGGTTTGATCCTTGCTATGGGGCCCTTACTTCTCTATGTACGTCACTGGGACCAAGGATACATGAATATAAGAGAGTCGGGAGGAATAGCTATCAGCTGAATGAGCATTCACTCCACAGCTATGGAAGTTGTATTGGCACCATCTGAAACCATAGGCTTGATGCAATCTGCACAGTGCAAACATGTATGTGGTAAACCTGCTATTAGAGTTGATCTTCTCTCAAAAACTGAGATTACAGTAAAACACATGACAGTAGAACAATGGCTCTCTGTTCGGTAGGCTCGGGGCGATGTTACAATTTACACTTGGATGGCTCCCAACACAAACACTGTTGGCTCTTACATGATGTAGGTGTTTTGAAAGTAGAATGCAAACCATGAAAGTCAAAAGTGCACTGGTTTACCTCTTCCTGGAGAAAATGTAGACATCTGGTATCAGTTTATGTCCATAAGTCATGACCACGTATAGTATGCCCCTCCATGCTGCGGTGACAGTCTGGATGATGTCACTTTTTGGAATACGTTTTTGCTCAGTGCCAGCTTCCATTTCGCATGATATTCAGTAACAATGATGGAAAGTGTAACAAAAGGCCAGGCTACTATTTACCGTGTAATAGGATACAATGGGACCTCACTGCTTGTACAAGCAAAATAAATCATGCTTGCAGGGTGGGTGCAGCTTTGGCTGCCTATATTCCATTACAGACCCATCAAAAGTGATGTGTTCCCCAAGATAAGTAATGTCAACAGGGTAACAAAAGGAAAGGAACATTTGCTGGAGAAGAGATCAGCCAACATTGCTTTCAGATGGTCATAGATGGAGTCACCTAAACAAGATGCAGACCACAAAAGATGCAGACATTTTTTATTTGATATGGCATCAAAGGGTTGTGTGCTTTTATAAGCCCTTTTTGTTAGAAGGGTTCCTGAAAATAACTTGATCACGGGTAGAGATGAGTGAATCGATTTGTCGATTCGTTGATTCGTATCGAATCTTGGGATTTTTTTAGCTGCGAAGCGAATCCGAATATTAGGTGCTTTGCTTCGGCTTTGTACGCATTCGCTACGTAGTTTGTCCTATCAATTATATGCTATTGCTACGTATATGTTACTCTATACACTGTTGCGTACGAATTCAACTGATTTGTGATGCAGACTCCTCCCTGGTAGCCCCGCCCCTTCTCCAGCGCGCGAGGAAGACGAGGCAACTCAGGAAATTAAGATGGCGACACAGCGAGGTCCTGACTGGGGAGGCATGGTGTGGGGCACCGATCCCTTGAGGAGAAGGAACCGGAGGAGATCTACGTCTCTCAATATGTCCGGCAGCCTAAGACGTCGTTTGAGGTGCCCGCTGAGGTGTTCACTCCGCTGGCTGACACGGCGGAGGCGGCAGGAGTTCCTGCTCCCCCGTGGAAGGACTACTCCCTTCGTCAAAATTCTATGGTCCCCAAGGCTGCTTTAACCAAATTGCGCAGACGTGCGCCTTTTTTCCCCCTTTTCAGGTTATTGGGGAGCCCCTTGAAAGATGTTTTTTTAAGGAACCTTTGCTGCTATTTTTTTACCCATTTGGATTACAATTTTACCTATGTGGATTACAAATTGCAACTGAGTTTGGGACTCTGCTCCAGTTCTATGACAAGCGTCAGAAAGAAGAAAAGAGACTGAAATGTGTCCGTGAGCATACTAGGTAGGTGATATTTAAAATGTTTACATTATACCTATAATGTATTTGCACTATATTGTTTGCACTGGATTGTTTGCACTAATGTTTTTACCTTTCAGCAACGTTTTCAAGTATATTGCCCATTGTGTGTATTTCTTTACAGGTACCGCAATGGGTCCTCATATTCACTTTATTGTATGGTGGATGATTGTACTATGCCCATAGCCGGATAGACAGCACCTTACTTGTTCTACCTCAAATATACATACTGCCTCTGAGGGCGATTTCAGATCTGACCATTTACACTGGATCTGGCCCGGGGTCCGCAAGGTGTCAAAACGATGGCGCAAGCCTCGGATCACCTGCTGGATCACCTACTTTTTATGCTGGTTCGGGTGGCGTTGTATGCCATCGTAAATCGTAATCCTGGAGGTCTATCAGCCGGACTATGTATTTCAGCTGTATAGAAAAGAAATCACGCATTATGCATTATGCGAAAATTGTATTTTCGATGAAACGTTTCGGTCAAGCTGACCTTTTTCAATCTGACGCAAAAGGAGATGTGAACGCTGGCTGGAAAGTATATGTGCAGCTCTGAAAATGTTCTCATAATGCATAATCGATCATTTTTACAAGTGCATTAGAGCTATATTACAAAGATCATAGATCCCATGTGAGGACGTTTACCATTAAAACTTAATTGCAAAGATAAGAGAGTGCGTGATTTCTTTTCTATACATCTATATGGGAATATATTTCCATATATCACGGCACCTCAACCTTTACCCAGGAGTGCACCTTCCTTTATTATCTACTATATGTATTTCAGCTGTGCAGCAGAGCTAAATGATGAGGATCGTCTGGATGCTATTTTCGAATATTCGCTCTGCCTCTGAGGAGTGCACGGCCTTTCGTTGTACGTGCCTGCGTATTACGTAATCGCGTAGACATTAGTACGCTGAGGATTCATAAGCTATTTGTACGCTCATGTGTACGTCTTTTAAAAAGTTGCGTACATTTTATAACTGTACGTTCGTTATTAGTGCGCGAATGTTCGCTAATAGCACATAATAACGTATATTTGGTACGCAAATACAACAAATCTATTCGTCGAATATACGAATCTTAGGAGAACTTCGGCGAATGTTCGGCGAATAATTTTTTGAATGATTTGCTCATCTCTAATCACGGGTTGTCCTACTATTGGGACCGCTAAAATAAAAAATTTTTTAAAAAAATGCAGCGCAATCTGCAGGCGGCATGTTATAGAGCAGGAGATGCTGAGCAGATTGATATATAGTTTTATGGGAAAAGATTCATTAAAACTTCTAATTTATTCATTTCAATTCTTGCTCTTTCACTGCTTAAAAGTCTAGTGGGTGGTCTTATTAAAGAAGTATTCCGGTTTTAATGATTACATTTATTTATCTAGAGAATAGGATGTTGAACATTTTTTAATATACAACTACTTAAAATTTTGCTTGCTGACCTTTATCATATCCATATAGTAGCCTCTCCCTCACAAAAAAGGTATGGCTCATTTTAGTCCTGTAAAATGCATCCATAATATGGCTGGAAAAGACTAAACAGGGTGTCTGTCATGTGACCCTCGCAAGTATCATGTGACCTGGCTTTCACTTAATTGCCAAGGTATCTAACAGGTTAATGGCAGTGTACTGACGAGCAGAACCTAACTAACACTAGCTGCAGCAGCATATCATCTGTCAGTGTCTCCATAGAAGCAGAACTGTGTATGTTATTTTTTCTTTACACTAAACTTTATTAACAACATGACAATATCACCTGGAGACTAGAGTTGCACCGGGTACCAAAGTACTGATACCCAATCGATACTTTTAGACCCGGATCAATACAATACCAGGTTTTACTATTTAACAATACAAGGCTGGGCTACTGCACAGCCTAGTATCAGTTAGAGAACATGGCACATGGCCGCTGCCACCAATGGGAACCTAGTACAGAGCAGGAGGAGAGGGGCTGTGGCCACTGCGCCACCAATGAATATAATTACACATGAATTCAAGTGTAGGCTGCGGGTGCCGGCCGTATCACATACCCGGCACTCAATCTCAATAACAGGGCACAGCGATCCCGCGAACTGAAGGGTTAATTGACGAGGATCTCAGCTCCCTGTCACAGAGGCCGGGTATGTGATACAGCTGCCGGCACCCGCAGCCTACACTTGAATTAATGTGTTAATTATGATCTTTGGTAGCGCAATGCGCCCCCCCACGCCCCCAGTATTATAGTCATTGGTGACAGTGGCCACAGGGTCCCCTCCTCATTGGTGGCAGCATCTGATCGGAGCCCCAGCAGTCAAATGGCAGGGCTCCGATCGGTTACCATGGCAGCCAGGATGCTGCTGAAGCCTTGGTAAACTCACTGCTGCTGTGTGCACAAAGCCTAGGGCAGTAGGGACAGTGTTCTTGCCCCTAAGGGGGCTAATAGTTAGTAAATACAAAGTAAAAGAAAAAAGTTTAAAAAAACACCAAAATACTAAAAGTTTAAATCGCCCCCTTTCCCAATTTTACATATAAAATATATAAACAATAAAAAGATCAACATATTACATATCGCCACGCCCCAAAAAGTGCTAACTATTAAAATGTTAAAAAATATCTCCTATGAGATACGCTGTATTGTTAATACTAGTGATAATATATCTCTCCGTTGGATAGAAGAAAACTGTCTATCCTGGAGACTAGCAATATCAGCAATACCAGAGGCATCTATCAATAGGTAGCGCTGTTCATGGTGTTTTTTGCTCCTCAACAGAATACGATCCTGGTTGGCTGAGTGCTATGCCTTAGAATCTCCTCTTGGAAGGTGCTTATCGTCCTTGCAGAAACCCAGCTAGTGTGGGGGTCTTTTATACAATGATCCCAGTGAAAAGTACCCTCCTCACTAGATAAACACTTCTTTTTTTTTAGGAGAGCTTCCTTGTATACTTTTCCTAGGGAACATTGACTATAAGGGTACGACCACATGATCAGGTTTCCTGAAGCAATTTTGGAAGCCAAAAACAGGAGTGGATCATAAAAGGAGAAACAGTAATACAGAACAGATACGACTTCTCTTTTTTGAATCCACTCCTGGTTTTGGCTTCTAAAACTGCAGCAGGAAACCTGACCGTGTGCCCATACCGTTAGACTCCTTTTTACAAGCTGGAGCTATGTGAGGAATATCATCACTTTCCAAGGCATCTGCTCCTTCAAAGGCATCTCACCAACTGGTATCCTACTCTGTACTGATGAACTCACAACTTGTTATCCTTAGTCATTTTTTAAGGCTCTTTAAACTGTTTTTCCCATGAAAAATGTTGTTTATAGTGAAATCCAGACCAAAACTATAAGCAATTTTTTTTGTCTTTAAAATTTTTTTCATATTCTCAGATCTTAAAGGTGAAATGTTAGAATAGTGCCACCTGCTGTTTCTATAGAACAGCCTTTCTGTGTCGACTTTAGGAATTACAGTAACTTGTCTCACTATCTTTTCACTTCCTTAGCATTTCTTCTGACAGAAGCAGTGGGTTCTCCACACCAGGAATCCCTCCATATGGAAGGGGCAAGACTACAACATACCCTACTCACAAAAAATTAGGGATAGCGTAAAACATAAATGTTTTACGCTATCTGTGATATATCATAAAAGTAGGGCATTTAAGTAGAAGTGTGCAATGGTGATTTCCTCATCTCACTCAAATTATTGAAGCCAACACCAGTGGTGGGTATAACCCCACAAAAACCTCAATGTCTCAATAACTTGTCATGTAGCCTTGAGCATCGATTACAGCTTGACAATGATGTCTCATGTTGTTCACAAGTTTACTTATTGTCTGCTGAGGTTTGGCATCCCACTCTTCGTGAAGGGCAGCCCTCAGGTCATTGAGGTTCTGGGGTACAGCGTTATGAGCCTCTACACTGAGACTCAGCTGATTCCATAGGTTTTCAATGGGATTCAGGTCTGGAGAAAGTGCAGGCCACTCAATTTGAGGTACCCCAGTCTCCAGCAGCCGTTCCCTAATGATGCAACCTCGATGAGCTGGTGCATTGTCGTCCATGAAGATGAAATTAGGTCTGTGTTGTTCATGCAGAGGCACAATGACTGGATTAATGATGTTATTCAAGTAGTATGGGCTTGTCACTGTACCATTCACAAAGTGTAGGACAGTTCTTAATTGACTAGACACACCTGCCCACACTGTAACACCACCACCACCAAAAGTAAACAGTGACTGATGCATAGCGTTCTCCTTGACGTCTCCAACATTGTTGGTGGCCATCATTTTTGCTCCGCATCAATGGACTTTCATCAGTGAACAGCACTAAGGCCTACTGATCCCTCGTCCAGCGTAGATGCTCCCTGGCCCATGCAAGACGATGACACCTGTGGTCAGGTACCTTTGAAGGTCATCCAGCAGGCAGACCATGCTGATCTAAATGGTTTCGAATGGTCTGATGTGACACTTGGGTGCCTCTCACCTCCCTTAAATGTGCCTGGAGTTGTGTGGCATTCATCATCCGGTTCCGCAAGGCATTGTTCACAATGAAGCGGTCATCTGTGTGGGATGTGGCCAAAAGACGTCCACTTCTATGCCTTTTTGTGACTCTTCCAGTCTCTCTGTATCTCTGTTGCAACCTACTGATGACACTCTGTGACACTCTAAGCTCAGTGTCCACTTACGTCTGAGAACATTCTGCTTGAAGCCTTGCAATGGAGAGGTACTGTTGATCAATTGTTCAGTGTTGTCTTGGTCTTATGATGTTAAAATGTGAACCTCATGATGAGGAGGACTATTTAAATAATTCTAATTGAACCAGGAAATTTATTGGGCGATTCATGGATTAAACACCTTTGTGAATTTTGCTGTTAAGCTTCTTGTTAGAGAACAGCAAGTTGTGCAAAATGTACTGAAACATTGAAGTGTTCAATGTTGTTCCTAAAGGCTCCATAAATGTAAATCCAGTGCTGATTAATGTTAAAATAATAATCAATCAATGTAATGATGTGTCTGCTAGAAATACACAAACACAACAGTAAAAACAGTAACAGTATAAATTTTATTGAAGACAGGAAAGTAGCAGGGGGAAAAGGGCAACGGTGGCATGTGCCCTAGATGCTGCTTACCAGGATAGTACTAACCAAACTTTTGCCTGGGCCAGGGTACTTAGATACAGGGTAAGGGCTGCTTCTAATTGCTAATCAGTTTTCTGCTATAAGACTGTGCTGTTGACCTAATTTCCTGGCCAGAGCAAATATGTTCCTAGCTTGATAGGTTCCTGCTAAGGTTCCTGCGTTTGTTTTCTGTTGACTGCTGTGTATTGACATGTGCCTGTTTTCAGGATTCTGACTTTCAGTTGCCTGCCCTTTTCTGTGCCTGTTTATCATTGTGACCCTCTGCTGCAAGCCCTGACCTCGCACATGTATCAAGCCCCACGTCCTCTCAGTACTAATTTTTGCTGCTGCTGTACCTTGGTGTGCTGGGATCTGTAGTGCAGTCTAGGGAATAATTTTTTTCACTCAGTTATATAAACTACAGTCCAGTGAAGAATTGTGAGGTGTGCGATACACTAGCCTCAGTCTAGAGAATACGTTTTTATTCTTAGTTATATAAACTACAGTCCAGTGAACAATTGTGAGGTGTGCGGTACACTAGCCACAGTCTAGAGAATACGTTTTTATTGTCAGTTATATATATTACAGTCCAGTGAACAATTGTGAGGTGTGCGATACACTAGCCGCAGTCTAGAGAATATGTTTTTTCACTCAGTTATATAAACTACAGTCCAGTGAACAATTGTGAGGTGTGCAATACACTAGCCACAGTCTAGAGAATACGTTTTTATTCTCAGTTATATATATTACAGTCCAGTGAACAATTGTGAGGTGTGTGATACACTAGCAACAGTCTAGAGAATACGTTTTTATTCTCAGTTATATAAACTACAGTCCAGTGAACAATTGTGAGGTGTGCGATACACTAGCCGCAGTCTAGAGAATACGTTTTTATTCTCAGTTATATAAACTACAGTCCAGTGAACAATTGTGAGGTGTGCGGTACACTAGCCGCAGTCTAGAGAATATTTTTTTCACTCATTTACATAAACTACAGTCCAGTGAACAATTGTGAGGTGTGCGGTACACTAGCCGAAGTCTAGAGAATACGTTTTTATTCTCAGTTATATAAAATACAGTCCAGTGAACAATTGTGAGGTGTGCGGTACACTAGCCGCAGTCTAGAGAATAATTTTTTTCACTCAATTACATAAACTACAGTCCAGTGAAGAATTGTGAGGTGTGCGATACACTAGCCGCAGTCTAGAGAATGCATTTTTATTCTCAGTTATATATATTACAGTCCAGTGAACAATTGTGAGGTGTGCGATACACTAGCAACAGTCTAGAGAATACGTTTTTATTCTCAGTTATATAAACTACAGTCCAGTGAACAATTGTGAGGTGTGCGATACACTAGCCACAGTCTAGAGAATACGTTTTTATTCTCAGTTATATAAACTACAGTCCAGTGAACAATTGTGAGGTGTGCGATACACTAGCCACAGTCTAGAGAATAAGTTTTTATTCTCAGTTATATAAACTACAGTCCAGTGAACAATTGTGAGGTGTGCGGTACACTAGCCGCAGTCTAGAGAATATTTTTTTTCACTCAATTACATAAACTACAGTCCAGTGAACAATTGTGAGGTGTGCGATACACTAGCCGCAGTCTAGAGAATACGTTTTTATTTTCAGTTATATAAACTACAGTCCAGTGAACAATTGTGAGGTGTGCGATACACTAGCTGCAGTCTAGAGAATATTTTTTTTCACTCAATTACATAAACTACAGTCCAGTGAACAATTGTGAGGTGTGCGGTACACTAGCCGCAGTCTAGAGAATATGTTTTTATTCTCAGTTATATAAACTACAGTCCAGTGAACAATTGTGAGGTGTGCGATACACTAGCCGCAGTCTAGAGAATACGTTTTTATTCTCAGTTATATAAACTACAGTCCAGTGCAAAATTGAGTGGTTTGCAATGCAATAGCTGGAGTCTAAAGACTACATTTTTTTGCCTCAGATAGTAATTCTACTGTCTACTGAATACAGTTTTGGCCTCAGATATTAATTCGACAGTTTGGTGAATATACAAAATGTTGAACCCAAGTGCTAAGGGTCGAGGATGAGGGCGTGGGCGTTCAAGTAGTGTAGGGGGCAGAGGCCGTGGTCCTGGGCAGGGGGACACTGTACATGCTGATGAGGGAGCAGTGGAACGCCGCAGAGTTTCGCTCCCTAGCTTCATCTCGCAACTTACTGGGTCACGTGGTACACCACTATTGAAACCACAACAGTGCGAACAAGTGATGGCGTGGATAGCGGACAATGCGTCCAGTAATTTATCCACCACCCAGTCTTCCACGCAGTCCACCCACGCTAGCCAAGGGACTAGACCTCTGGCTCCTCCAGCTCAACCTCCTTCCCCCCAGCCTGCCCCCCCACGGAAAATATGGATTCAGATCCGGCATACTCACAGGAACTCTTTTCAGGACCCTACCCAGAGACACAAACCACTGCTCAAGAGCAACCTGAGCAGTTGCTCTGTCCCGATGCCCAAAATTTAGAACTTTCGTAGTGCGAAGTAGTGCGTGAAGAGGTGTCAGATGATGATGATGAGACACGGTTGTCAGACAGTGACGTTGTTGTCAGGGCAGTAAGTCCGAGGTGGGAGCAGAGTGAGGAATCGGAGGAAGAGCTGGTGGATGATGAGGTGACTGACCCGAGCTGAGTTGGTAATCCAACTCAAGACAGTGCTTCTGAGGGGGAGGCAAGTGCAGCACCAGAACAGGTTGGAAGAGGCATTGGGGTGGCCAGAGGGAGAAGCAGGGCCAGAGCAGGTAGATCAGCAACTGTTTCACGGAGTCAAGCTCCCGTGCCGAGGCCTAGATGTTCGCAAGTCTGGAGGTTTTTTAAAGAAAGTGAGGATGACCGACGGACTGTGGTGTGCAACCTGTGCCACACCAGGATCAGCAGGGGAGCCACCACTACCAGCCTAACCACTACCAGCATGCGCAGGCATATGAGTGCTAAACACCCGACTCAGTGGAACCAAGGCTGTTCACCTCCTGCGGGTCACACCACTGCCCCTTCCCCTGTGTCACATGCTGGCTTGGCAAGTCAACCCCCCGCCCAGGACCCCGGCACAAGCGCCTCCCGCCCTACAACCACCCCTTCACCTCCACGATCCTCCACAACCTCCACCAATGTGTCCCAGTGCAGCGTTCAGCTGTCTTTGCAGCAGACATTTGAGCGCAAGCACAAATACAATTCCAGCCACCCACATGCACAAGCCCTAAACATCCACATCTCCAAATTGTTGAGCCTGGAGATGCTGCCCTATAGACTGGTAGAGACTGAAGCTTTCCGCAACCTGATGGCGGTGGCTGTCCCTCCGTACTTGGTCCCCAGACGCCACTATTTTTCCCGATGTGCCGTCCCAGCCCTACACCAGCACGTGTCGGAGAACATCATCCGTGCTCTGACCAACGCGGTTAGTGATAAGGTCCACCTAACCACGGACACGTGGACAAGTGCTGCTGGGCAGGGACACTATATCTTACTGACGGCACATTGGGTTAACTTGGTGGAGGCTGAGACCGAGTCTGACCCTGGGGCAGCTCATGTACTGCCCACACCGAGGATTGCGGGGCCTACCTCGGTCACGGTTTCTGAGATGTACTATGCCTCTTCCTCCAACCCCTCCTCCTCCTCCGAATTACCATCCGTGGGCATGGCGCCTTCAGTCGGTAGCTCTAGACGCAGCAGCAGTGCCGTGGGTAAGTGCCAGCAGGCGGTGCTCAAACTGCTGAGCTTAGGTGACAAAAGGCACACCGCCCAAGAGCTGTTACAGGGCATCACGGCGCAGACCGATGTGTGGCTGGCACCGCTGAACCTCAAGCCAGGCATGGTTGTGTGTGACAACGGGCGTAACCTGGTGGCGGCTCTGCAACTCGGCAGACTGACACATGTGCCATGCCTGGCTCACGTGTTCAATCTAATAGTTCAGCGGTTCCTCAAGACATACCCCAATCTGTCTGATTTGCTCACCAAGGTGCGCCGCATCTGTGTGCATTTCCGCAAGTTGACCACAGATGCTGCCACTCTCAGGGCAGCGCAGCGCCGCGCCGCCTACAACTGCCAGTTCACCGACTGTTGTGTGACTTGCCCACGAGATGGAATTCAACATTAAACATGTTATCCACAGTTTACCAGCAGCGCAGAGCGATTGTAGACTGCCAGATGTCAACTTCCACCAGAACTGGTAGTCAGGTCAGTCAGCTTCCTCAAGTCTACAATGAGGAGTGGACGTGGATGTCTGATATCTGTCAGGCGTTGAGGAACTTTGAGGAGTCAACACAGATGGTCAGCGGCGATGCCGCCATTATCAGCCTCACCATCCCGCTGCTTTTCCTGTTGAAAAACTCACTGCTCAGCATGAAGTCAGAAGCTTTGCGCTTGTCACAGGAGATGGGGGAAGAAGATACGTCACTTGATAGCCAGAGCACCCTCCGGTCTGCTTCTCAGCGCGTATTGGAGGAGGGGGATGAGGATGAGGAGGAGAATGTTGGCGAGACAGAAGAGGGTACCAATGCTCAGTCCTTCTTAACTCTTGAGCGTGTATGGGCTGAAGAGGAGGAGGAGGAGGAAATGGAGAGTCAGGCCAGTGAGGAGAGGGAATTCTTGCATGTTGGGACTCTGGCGCAAATGGCAGACTTCATGTTAGGCTGCCTATCCCGTGACCCTCGCGTTAGAAGCATTTTTTAAAACACCGATTACTGGATGTTCACTCTCCTGGACCCACGGTACAAGCAGAACCTTTCTACTCTCATCCCTGTAGAGGAAAGGAGTATGCGAGTGAATCAATATCAACAGGCCCTGGTGCACAAGCTGAAACAATCCTTCCCATCTGACGCTGCTAGCGGCAGAGGGCGTGGTTCTGTGGGCCAAGTAGCGGGGGAGAGGAGGCGAGCAGGCAGCTTGTCCAGCACTGGCAGGGGAACGCTCTCCAAGGCCTTTGCCAGTTTTATGTCACCCCAGCAAGACACTGTCACCTGTCCCCAGTCTAGGCAGAGTAGGGGGGAGCTGTACAGAAAGATGGTGAGGGAGTACCTAGCTGACCATACCAACGTCCTGCGTGATCACTCTGCTCCATACAACTACTGGGTTTCAAAGCTGGACACGTGGCCTGAACTGGCTCTGTACGCCTTGGAGGTGCTGGCCTGCCCTGCCGCTAGCATGTTGTTAGAGCGGTATTCAGTGCAGCTGGTGGCGTCATCACCGATAAGCGTACACGCCTGTCAACTGACAGCGCTGACAGGCTGACGCTTATTAAAATGAACAAAGCCTGGATTTCACCGAAATTCAAATCTCCTCCGGGGGAAAGCAGCTAAAGAATAAGATTCTGTATGTATCCGATTCCTCTCCTCTACTCTTCCTCCTCCTTCTCTTCATTGCCAAACGCTGACCCAAAAGGGAATTTTTTAGAGGGCCTACTGGCACTCTTTTAAGACAATGTTTCCGGAGGGCCACCTACAGGCACTCTTTCCAAACCATTTTTCAGGAGCGTTAACTACAGACACAAAAAAAATTTTTTTGAGGGAGGGTTGACTTCAGACACTCCAAAAAACAATTTTTGGGAGGCTCACCTACAGCCATTTAAATGCAATCTCAGTGGGACAAAGGCATTGGTGGTGTCACCGCCATGCTGTTTCAGGCTAAATTTTTGGGTGGTTCACCTGCTACCTCAGTCTAACTCGATCACTCTGTTGTCACCACCGCCTTACAGGGCCTCGATAAATTTTTATGTGCTTCGCCTGCTCCTGCACTGTAACTCGTTCACTCTGTAGTCACAGCCATACAGGGCCTCGATAAATTTTTATGTGCTTTGCCTGCTCCTGCACTGAACTCGGGCCTCGATAAATTTTATGTGCTTCGCCTGCTCCTGCACTGTAACTCGGTCACTCTGTTGTCACAGCCATACAGGGCCACTGTAAATTTTTATGTGCTTTGCCTGCTCCTGCACTGTAATTTGGTCACTCTGTAGTCACAGCCATATAGGGCCTCGATAAATTTTTATGTGCTTCGCCTGCTCCTGCACTGTAACTCGGTCACTCTATAGTCACAGCCATACAGGGCCACTGTAAATTTTTATGTGCGTCGCCTGCTCCTGCACTGTAACTCGGTCATTCTGTAGTCACAGCCATACAGGGCCTCAATAAATTTTTATGTGCTTCGCCTGCTCCTGCACTGTAACTTGGTCACTCTGTAGTCACAGCCATACAGGGTCACGCTAAATTTTTATGTGCTTCGCCTGCTCCTGCACTGTAACTCGGTCACTCTGTTGTCACAGCCATACAGGGTCACGCTAAATTTTTAAGTGCTTCGCCTGCTTCTGCACTGTAACTCGGTCACTCTGTAGTCACAGCCATACAGGGCCACTGTAAATTTTTATGTGCTTCGCCTGCTCCTGCGCTGTAACTCGGTCACTCTGTAGTCACAGCCATACAGGGCCACTGTAAATTTTTATGTGCTTAGCCTGCTCCTGCACTGTAACTCGGTCACTCTGTAATCACAGCCATACAGGGCCTCGATAAATTTTTATGTGCTTCGCCTGCTCCTGCACTGTAACTCGGTCACTCTGTAGTCACAGCCATACAGGGCCACGATAAATTTTTATGGTCTGGGTGAGCACAATTGCCTTGAGGGTCACCACCAGGCTGTTACCCGAGAATTTGGGGTAATGGTGGGATTAGGCAGCCTCAGAGGCATCCATGCATGCTGCACCTGCTGTTTCCTGTCCATTTCCGTGGTGTTTCCATCATTTTATGAGGTTTCCAGGTTTTCACCCAGCCTTCCCTAGGCAGAGCCTTGGTCCCCTGCAAAAAATGCTCGAGTCTCCCATTGACTTCAATGGGGTTCGTTATTCGAAACAAGCACCCGAGCATCGGGAAAAATTTGACTCGAATAACGAGCACCCGAGCATTTTAGTGCTCGCTCATCTCTAGTAAAAGGTTATAAATACTAAAAAGGATATACATATTGAAAAATGCCACTGAAAATGAAGCACAAACCAAATAAAATACATCCAAAAATGACCATTTGTATTGCTGTTGCAATTCTGTCCATCCGGTTCTTTTGTATCTGTATTATGGTGCATATCAGCTGGCTTCCATTGAAATTCAGATATGGAAACAATTTAGGACATTCTAGAGAATTATTAAGTGATTTTAATGAGCTTTATAAATACATGTCTATGTTCTTACATTTTGTATACAGTCTGCACAGGGAATTCTTTGAAGCTACAGCCCAAAAACTCTTAAGATGAACTTGGGAAAGAGGCCAAGTACAGTAACCGTATATCAGAAGCTGAATTTGTGATTACTGTTGCTTGGATTAGAGCTCTCTCTGTATGTAGTACAGCTGCTCAACTAGTGTCATAGGATTTGTGGAAGTTTGATTGTTATGTTAGGATTGTTTTTGTACATAAATGCCCTGGTTGGAAAATCTATTATTTGTCATCTGATGAGCATCATACTGTTCTCATGTTAATGGTAAGTTGAGGCTGTTTGCTACGCAAATCACCGGGAAACTGGAGAATGAAAGGGTCTTTGTTCAGGAAGTCAAATTTAATCAGATAGTTCCTCAGTTCTGGGTAATTTAAAACTGAGGTCATGATGCATTCATCATAATATCTAAACAAATTGTGGTGTGCTTATGGGAATCTAAAATATTGAATGGAACCGAACATCTGTACACACACTAAAAAGGGAGATCAGACGCTGAATATGTAGTGGAATAAAATATATGGCCTGTCTTAGAACAAGGTTACCTCACAGAAGCCATACCTTGGTTTGAATTACATTTTTTCTTTTAATTTGGTCTATGTTTCCCTGTGTATGAAAAATTATAGTTTATTTAGTCCAGTTTTTAGGCTACTTTCACATCTTGGCATGGATCAGTAAAAACACTTCCGTTAGGGTAATACAACTGGCTGCATCCGTTATGAACAGATCCGATAACTGTATTATCTCTAAAATAACTATGACGGATCCGGCACCTAAACCATTGTAAGTCAATAGGGGCTGTTTTCTTTTGTGTCTGAGAAAACGGATCTGGCCCCATTGACTTACATTGTGTTTTATGCCGGATCCAGCTTGATCCGCAAACCACGCCGGACAGTTCAGCTTTGTCCCCATTGACAATGAATGGGGACAAAACGGAATTGTTTTCTCCGGTATTGAGATCCTATGACTGATCTTAATACCAGAAAGGAAAAACTCTGATGTGAAAGTAGCCTAATTAAGTTTTAGAAAGCGAACCACAAACCACAGAACCGCAAAACTATTTTCTCAGCGTAATGGACAAAAATAGGATATGTTTTATAATTTGTGGAGTGGCCCCATGGATCTGCAAAAAATATGAATGTGTGCATGGCTCAGTAGAAATGAATGGGTCAATGTGTAATCCACAAAAAATGCAGATACCACACAGATGAAAAATACAGTCATGTACATGAGGCCTAAGGCTACTTTCACACTAGCGTTCTTGCTGGATCTGGCAGGGTTCAGCAAAAACGCTTCCGTTACTGATAATACAACCGTCTGCATCTGTTATGAACGGATCCGGTTGTGTTATCTTTAACATAGCCAAGACGGATCCGTCATGAACTCCATTGAAAGTTAAAGAGGACCTTTCACCATTCCTGACATTACTGTTTTAATAGTTTCATGCATTCCCCATGTAATAACAATTCTGGAGCATCTATTCTTATGGCTCTATGTTGTACTATTCCTTTATTATTTGCACTAGAAGTTATATGTGAATTGCTATTTACAATCAGTAAAGGAACAGAGGGGAGGTAACCAGTTCGGGGTGTGTACCTGCACAGTCTGAACATGGCAGCACTGACTGGCTAGAGTCAGTCTGTGCAGGGACACACGCCCAACTGGTCACCTCCCCTCTGTTCCCTTACTGAAGGCAAATAGCAATTCATTCACAACTTCTAGTGCAAATAATAAAGGAATAGCACAAGACAGAGACATAAGAATAGATGTTCCAGAATTATTAGTATGTGGGGAATGCATGAAGCTATTAAAATAGGCATGTCAGGAGTGGTGAAAGGTCCTCTTTAAAGGGGGAAGGATCCGTTTTCTATTGTGTCAGAGAAAACTGATCTGTCCCCATTGACTTGCATTGTGGGTCATCCGGGATCTGTCTTGCTCCACATCCCAGGACGGAAAGCAAACTGCAGCATCCGTTCTGTTCAGTTACGTTTTGTCCCCATTGACAATGGGGACAAAATAGAAGCGTTATTTTCTGGTATTGAGACCCTATGACGGATCTCAATACCGGAAAATATTAACGCTAGTGTGAAAGTAGCCTAAGTCCCAGAAAACCTCTTCAATATCCCAAAGTCCTTTTCCTTGCCGGTTTACTATGTATCAGAGAACCAATAATCTACATGAAACAATCACACAAGTAATTTGCACCTCATTATACAACTAATATTTTGGGCAGTGATTATGACAGTATCATATTGGCATTATTATTCTCAGCACTTCCAGGTTAGAACTTGTATCTACAAGCTCCGATTATGACATCCAAGTTTTGTTTCTCAACTTAATATACACTGAGGGCTGACAACATATTTTATAGCGCAGAGCAGAGACACAAGTAAATTATTCGAGATGTTTTACAAAGCTTATATACTTTAATGTATTCAAATTGATATTTTCTGGCAATTTAGGAATTTTTTTTTATTTTTAAATGTTAACCTTTGTATAGTTGGACTCGACAACCCCACACCGTTAGCTTTGTTGGCTGAGAATGGAAACAAAATGATAGATGTTAACATGGAACATATTATTATTATAAAAATGTTTTTAGTACTTCATTGACGGCCTGCGTTTTGTCAGATAGATGTTCTTTATGCTTAACCTGACCAGCTGCTTTAAATAAAGCAAAAGCTATCAAAATACAAGAAGATGGATGATGATGTCATGACTAAGAACCTTTTGGATCACTGCCACTGCAGATGAACCTGGACTAAATCACTCATAAAATAACGCTTGCCTGAATTTTTTCCTGGTCAATTTAGGCTCACTCGTGCAGACCAGGACCATATCATTGTATATGGATTGGTAATTATGTAGTTTGAACAGGGGTGTAGACAGATATCATAGTGCTCATTAACAACATTTAGTGAGGACCCCCAGAGAGGTTTCTGACAAATTTACTTTATTATTAAGAGTCAATTAAAAAAATAAAAGTCACTCATTGCCTCACCAATTTTCTGTTAGAAAAAATATGGAACAGGTGCTTTATAAATATGGGACGTATTCTGAAAGCTGGGGGTATTTATTATCCCTCTATGCCAGTATTCTGGTGTAAAAAATCTAGGCACAAATGACGTTTCTGCACCAACTTCACCACATTCTGAAATGGGGGCATGATTGTTGGGGGGGGGGTATGGGCAGGGCCATTACAGGTATCTTCAAACTTGTAAAAAGTCAGTCTGCTTATTTAAAAAGTGAAAAGTAGTCACTGTGCCGTCTGGTATCATGGTGGATACCATGAACATGGAGCAATGAAAGCTAAGGAGAAAGTTGTCTTGGATCCCTGCTGACCTGGTAATGATGACTTATCCTGAGGACAGATCATCATTATCTTTCACTGGATAAGCACTTTAAGGTCTATGGGACTGTAGCCAATCTCCCTGGACATGGCCTCAAGAGGAAAATTGATGACAAATTGAAGAGTCGGATAATACAAATGGTAACCAAAGAGCCCAGAACAACTTCCAAAGAGATTAGAGGTGAACTCCAAGGTCAACGTACATCAGTGTCAGATCGCATCAGCCGTCACCTTTTTAAGCAAAGTGAACTTAATGGAAGACAATCGAGGAGGAAACCACTGTTAAAAGAAAATCATAGAAAAGCTACACTGGAATTTGTCAAAATACAAAATGACAAACCACAAAACTTCCGGAAGAATATTCTTTGAACAGAAGAGACAAAACTGGAGCTTTTTGGCAAGTCACATCAGTTCATGGACACAAAAATGAAGCAAACAAAGAAAAGAGCATTATACCTACCATGGAGGAGGCTCAATTAGGTTTTGGGGGCTGCTTTGCTGCATCTGTGTCTTGAATCTGTGCAAGGTACAATGAAATCTCAAGCCTATCAAGGCATTCTGGAGCAAAATGTGCTGGACAGGACAGTGTCAGAAATGTTGGTGTCAGTTGCAGGTCATGGATCCTCCAACAGGATAATGATTCAAAACACACAGTTAAAAACATCCAAGAATGGGTAAGAGAAAAACATTGGACTATTATATAACAGTAACATAGTAACATACTGTAGTTTATAAGGCCAAAAAAAAAAGACATCTGTCCATCCAGTTCAGCCTGTTATCCTACAAGTTGATCCAGAGGAAGGCAAAAAACCCCTGTGAGGTAGAAGCCAATTTTCCCCACTTTAGGGGAAAAAATTCCTTGCCAACTCCAATCAGGCAATCAGAATAACTCCCTGGATCAACGACCCATCTCTAGTAACTATAACCTGTAATATTATTACACTCCAGAAATACATCCAGGCCCCTCTTGAACTCTTTAAGTGAACTTACCATCACCACCTCCTCCTCCGTAAAGAATCCTCTTCTATGTTTGTGTACAAACCTTCTTTCTTCCAGACGCAGAGGATGTCCCCTCGTCACAGTAACAGTCCTGGGGATAAATAGATGATGGGAGAGATCTCTGTACTGACCCCCGATATATTTATACATAGTTATTAGATCTCCCCTCAGTCGTCTTTTTTCTAAAGTGAATAAGCCTAATTTTGATAATCTTTCTGGGTACTGTAGTCCACTCATTCCAGTAATTACTTTAGTTGCCCTCCTCTGAACCCTCTCCAGCTCTGCTATGTCTGCCTTGTTCAAAGGAGCCCAGAACTGTACACAGTACTCCATGTGTGGTCTGACTAGTGATTTGTAAAGTGGCAGGACTATGTTCTCATCATGGGCATCTATGCCCCTTTTGATGCAACCCATTATCTTATTGGCCTTGGCAACAGCTGTCTGACACTGGTTTCTACAGCTTAGTTTGCTGTTCACTAAAATTCCTAGGTCCTTTTCCTTGTCAGAGTTACCCAGTGTTTTACCATTCAGTATGTACTGGTGACTTGCATTATTCCTTCCCATATGCATAACCTTACATTTGTCAGTGTTAAACCTCATCTGCCACTTCTCTGCCCAAGCCTCCAGTCTATCTAGATCCATCTGTAGCAGTGTACTGTCCTCTTCTGTGTTAATTACTTTACACAGTTTAGTGTCATCTGCAAAAATTGATATTTTACTGAGTATGTGCCGTTAATAACCACCCTCTTTTTTCTATCACTGAGCCAGTTACTTACCCGCATACAGACATTTTCTCCCAGTCCAAGCATTCTCATTTTATATACTAACTTTTTATGTGGTACCATGTCAAATGCTTTGGAGAAGTCCAGATATACAGCATCCATTGATTCGCCACGGTCAAGTCTAGAACTTACCTCCTCATAGAAACTGATTAAATTGGTTTGACATGACCGATCCCTCATGAAGCCATGCTGATATGGAGTAATTTGCTTATTTTCATTGAGGTACTCCAAGATAGCATCTCTTAGAAAACCCTCAAGCAGTTTACCTACGACAGATGTTAAACTTACCGGCCTATAGTTCCTGGGCTCTGTATTTGGACCCTTTTTGAATATTGGCACCACATTTGCTATGCGCCAATTCTGTGGAACGCTCCCTGTCAGTATAGAGTCCTTAAATATCAGAAATAAGGGTCTGGCGATGACATTACTTAATTCTTTTAGGATACGGGGGTGTATGCCATCAGGTCCTGGCGATTTGTCTATTTTAATCTTTGTAAGACGCCGCTGTACTTCCTGGGTCAGACAGGGCACTTTTAAAGGAGAATTTACTTTTATATTCTGCATTTCATCTGACAGTTTATTTTCCTCAGTGAATACACTGGAGAAAAAGATATTTAGTAGCTTTGCTTTCTCCTCATCGCTCTCTGCAACTCTCCCCTCATTACTCTGTAAGGGGCCGAGACCTTCAGGTTTATACTTTATATAAACCTTTTTAGGGTTAGTTTTACTCTCTTTGGCGATTAATCTCTCGGTCTATAGTTTGGCTGCTTTTATTTGTCTTTTACATATTCTATTTTTTTCCTTATAGTTTTTCAATACTTCCTCACTCCCCTCCTGTTTTAGTGATTTAAATGCTTTCTTTTTTATCATTTATTGCTTTCTTTACAGTTCTGTTTATCCACATTGGCTTTTTCTTGTTCCTTAACCTTTTATTCCCATAAGGTATGTACCTCTCACAATTAAATATTAGGATGCTTTTAAAAATATCCCATTTTGTGGCTGTATTTTTTTTTAGGGCTTTGTCCCAGTTAGTTAGGCCTATGGCCTCTCTTAGTTGGCTAAATTTTGCTTTTATGAAGTTTGGTATTTTTGTTCCTCCCTGAAGAAACGCTCTTTTGAATGACAATTGGAAGGTTATTATTTTATGGTCACTATTTCCCAGGTGTCCCCCAACCTGCACATCTGTTGTTCTGTCAGGTCTATTGGTTAATACTAAATTTAGTATGGCCGTCCTTCTAGTCGGGTCCTGAAGTAGTTGGGAAAGGTAATTGTCTTTGGTTATTGCCAAGAACCTGTTTCCTTTATGAGATATACAGGTTTCAGTTTCCCAGTCTATACTTGGGTAGTTGAAGTCCCCCATAATAACAACCTCATTATGATTTGCCGCCTCGTCTATTTTGTTTAGAAGTAAATTTTCTGTGGACTCTGGTATATTGAGTGGTTTATAATAAAGTCCTATTAGTATTTTATTATTGTTTTTGGCTCCATGTATTTCTACCCACAGTGACTCACAGGGGACATCTTCATGTCCCTCACTTATATCTTCCCGGAGTGTGTGCTTTAGACAGGACTTTACATAAAGGCAGACCCCTCCCCCTCTCCGGTTTTGGCGATCCTTTCTAAACAGACTGTAACCCTGTGTGTTAACTGCCCAGTCATAGCTATTATCCAGCCATGTCTCAGTTACTCCCACTATGTTATAGTCCTCCTCACACATCACTAATTCCAGTTCACCAGTTTTATTAGTTAGGCTTCTGGCATTAGTGTACATACAGTTAAGAGGTTTATGTATATTTTTTACCCTACATCTTTCCTTCTGAACTGTTCTAGTTCCTCCTTCCATTCCTCCCCCCAGTTCCATTACCTTGCCCCAGGTCTCTATCTGCTCTATCTTCCCCTCCTATAATGTAGTTACCCTCCCCCCAGTCCCTAGTTTAAACACTCCTCCAGCCTTCTAGCCATCTTCTCCCCCAAAACAGCTGCCCCTTCCCCATTGAGGTGCAGCCTATCCCTACGGCAGAGCCTGTAGCCGACAGAGAAGTCGGCCCAGTTCTCAGAGAAGTCGGCCCAAATCACTCCTTCCTACACCAGTTCTTGAGCCACTTGTTTACCTCCCTAATCTCCCACTGCCTTTCTTGTGTGGCTCGTGGTACAGGCAGTATTTCGGAAAACACTACCTTTGAGGTCCATGCTCAAGCCTGAGGGAGCAGGAGGAGCAGGTCTGCCTCTATGCATGGGACATCACTGTAAAGGCTGTGCTGGTTGGAGCAACAAGCCACACCCCTTGCACCGCCCATATGTTGGCCACGCCCTTGCGCTGCGCGATATGCTGACTTAGCTGTCTGCCCTGTTTCTCCCCTGCCACTGGATTCTTCAGCAAAGTGTAACCCCTTCTACCATCAGCACAGTTCCAGGGTTGGAGGCTCTGCCTCAAGCACTGAGCAGCTGCAGGGTTTCCTCTTCTCCAGGCACTGAAGAGACAAATGCACAGGATCTCTCCTCATCCCTGCAGACACAGAGATGACAAATGCCAGAGGAGTTCTCTCTTCTTCTGGCTGTGATGAAGTGTCTGCAGAGCATTACACAAGAACAGGTAATGGAAAGATCCTGTGTGTATCAGCAGTATCTGTACAACTAGTCTCACACATACAACATGAGTATCCCGGCAGTCAGACGAGGGGGAGGGGAAAGGCAGTCTTTGTTGACACCCACAAATATTCCTGTGGAAAACCTCAGAAATTGTTGTTACACGGCCCCACAGCTCTGCAACTGCAAGTAAACAAAGGGCCAGAACAGAACTAGGGAAATGAGGAAATATACCGTATTTTTTGCCCTATAAGACGCACCGGCCCATAAGATGCACCTAGGTTTTAGAGAAGGACAATAAGCAAAAAATATTTTTCATCAGACCTCAGCTCACAGTCCCAATCAGACCCCCAAAGTTAATAAGACCTCAGATCAGACCCCAATGTTGATAACCCCCAATCAGATCTCAGATAAGAGCCCCATACCTCTCACCAGCACACATTGCCTCTCATATCAGCCCCCAATGCCTCTATGAGCCAGCCCCCAATGTCTCTATCAGCCCCCAATGCCTCTATCAACCAGACCCCAATACCTCTATCAGCAAGCCCCCAATGTCTCTATCAGCCCCCAATGCCCCTATCAGCCAGCCCCCAATGCCTCTATCAGCCCCCAATGCCTCTATCAACCAGACCCCAATACCTCTATCAGCCAGCCCCCAATGCCTCTATCAGCCCCCAGCAGCCACAGAGCATATAAAATAAAAAAGGCTTACCTCTCCTACTCCTGGATGCCGCCGCTCCTCTCCGCCTGCGCTCTTTATCCTCCTGCTGTCGGCTGTGCTTTAACCTGGCACGCACAGCATGAGGTCACAGAGCGCCCTCATGCTGTGCGCAGCCCTGCACAGTCGACAACCGAGCGGAGGACAAGGAAGTGGTGAGTACAGAGTCTTCACCGTTTCCTTGTCCTCTGGTGCTAAAGAGCTTCCATTCTTTCGGTTTATTTTTTATGCTGTTAACATTTCACAGTAAGCAACCTGTTGGACAGATTTTTCAGGTCATTGAGGTTAGATATCTAACGAGTGTAGTTTTGTAATGTTTGTGCAAGAAAATATATTTTAAACTAAATCTCTCTTTATTTTTAAAGGGGGTGGCTTTTTAAAATGTTTTACATTTTTTCTTACATTTGTATATATATTTGTTATATAATATGTCCCCCATGAGGTCATGATTTATTTATTTTTTATCACTGTGCAGTTTTTCACTGTACCAGGGGCATCGAGAGGAGCTTCAGTTACATGAGATAACAGCCTTCTATCATGACGATAGTCACTGGCAAAGCTGATCCGCTACATCGTGAGATCCCGATGATCATGTGATCACTGGATCCAGTAGGGGCAGCTACATTGCTGCTTCCTCTGGTGATGGCACAGCAGCCATTGTGCACTATGTAAACTCCACAAGAGAAAACACATGCAATTTGCAATTGCAATCTGCTCCTGTCTCCTCCATAGGTTCCTGTAAGAGCGCTAATGCAGCGACGGCAAAAGACACTTATGCACACTTGACTACAGCGCTCCACTACTTTCATCAATCCCGTAGAGAAAGAATGAACCAGCATGGCACATGCTCGAATGGCCTTTCCCTTCATTGCAGGGCATGGGGACCTAGTTCTTGTGATCAGTGGGGGTTCCATCGTTGGGCCCCTACCAATCTGGTAGTTATCTCTTAACCTGTGTCTTATAACTTGAATACTTTGTTGATTTTTATAGATCTTTTTTGCTTTCCTTTGGAAGACCCAAATAGCAGTCCTCAATACACGGGCACTGCCCGTGTGAATACCGTATTGTGGTGTGGACCCATTGACTTGAATAGGTCCATGATCCGCAAAGTACGGCAAAAGATAGGACATGTCCTATCCTTTGCGATGCAAAAGTACGGACCCAAGCAAGACCACAGAAGCTCTTTGCAGTGTTTCTGTGGGCTTTCGATCTGTGCCGCCACTAAGTGGGTCTGCATCCGCTGAACACAGTTCACACAGCCGGTTCTCGTATATTGCGGACCCGCCATTTGCGGTCTGAAATACAGGCACGGAGCCCTTACGGCGTGTAAATGAGCCCTAATGGAGATTAGGTATGCCTGCAAAACACACCATAGAAAATCAAAGCCCCTTTTTTTCTAATGTTGTACAGCTCCTTCAACCATGTTTTCTTGAGTCGTTTTCATTCTTGGGGGGAAATTTATCATTCTATTTACGCCTGTTTTTACCATAGAAAAGTTGCAAATCTAACAGATTTGCACTCTTCCAAGCATTTGCAACTTTGCTAGTTTCAATCTGTATTTTACGTTTCCAACGTTAAGTCTACGAAAAGGGGCGTGGTGAGGGTGTTGTGAGGGCGAGGCCATCGACCCCAGCTAATTCATCATTATTTATGCCAGAAACTGCGCACGGAGAGACGAAAGAGGCAGGTAATTTATGAGGAGGCCTACACCTTGTCATAAATGACATGCCTCCTCCAGCAGAGCAGGCCCTATCTAGGGCGGCGTATCACACGCCAGCCTTGATAAATCAGGGCCTTGGAGTTTATGAGGCTGATTCACATTCTTATCTGTCTAATGCCTTTAAATATTAACTATACTTCAATAGTGTAATGTCATGAATGGCAATAAAATGTGTTTGAGAATCAGTGATCCGTGCAAATGAAACATAATTGACCATGTCCTCCCTACCTATCTATAGCTGGTATAGCAGATAGCGTTATAAGAGCAGGTACAAGTGTGTTTCCGACTTGTGACATAATGTATCATGCACAAACCATAAGCCCATATTGATGATTACTTGGTGAGAAGCAGCAATTGTGGAAGGGGGATGAAAATAGCGCTTGCCCCTCTTAGAAAGAAAATGTATCCTGTAAAATTAAAGCGTTCAGACAATATAATATGTAGCTGCAGGTACAGTTTACGGGAGGGGGTGGGGCCAGGGGTGTATAGGGGAGGGGCCTATTGGGTTGTGGGAGGTACATTTCAAATTCTCGCTATGGGGCCCAATGATTTCTCTTCACTATACTAAGGTGAGCACCAAGGTTGGATTCTGCTGTGTTTGGGGGCAGTAAGCGGACATTCTAATGTGTGGGGGCACTATGGGGGCATACCTCTTGTGTTTAGGCATTAAGGGGCCATAACTACTGTATAGGGGGCACTAAGGGGGGGGGTTGATTGATTGTGTATAGATAGGCAATGGGTGGAGTTATAGGTTTGACTTAGTTAAAAAAAAAAGGAGCCATAAAGGTGCACCACCTCAGGGCCTAGATAGGGAACGTTGTACAGTAGACACTCGCAAAGGAGTTAAGACCACAGCATGGGGATTGAGAGGAGCCACTTAGTTCCTGCATCCTGTAGGCAGCCTTGGCCTGCGGAGGAGTCCAGACCTGTAATAAAAACCAGCCAGACAGCAACTGTGAAAACTGAGGGGCAAGTCACAGCCATCTTCATTGTTGCAACTTGGAGAAGACCAGAGCCAGGGTGCTGATGCCAAGGGGTTGGGGAGTGTTGTATTTGCCTAGTGCCTCTAAGACTTTAAGAGATTGAGAGATTTTGAAGCCACCAAGCTCATTATCTCTCATAAAATTTCATCCTCTAAGCCTGTCGACTGTGACCACCAAACTTAGGGTCCATTAACACGAACATAAGTTCCCCTTGCCTATGCTGCAAACTGCAAATTGCGGTCCGCAATGCACAGTCGCCATCTGTGTACACTCTGTGGTGTGGATGCAGATACATTGACTTGAATGGGTCCACGATCCACAAAATGTGGCAAAAGACGGCCCCAAAAGCCTATGGAAGCGCTTCTGAGGGCTTCCGATCCGTGCCTCCGTTTCGCAAAAAATAGGACATGTCCTATCTGTTTCCCTATCTTGTGAATTGCAGACCCATTCAAGTGAATGACGCCATTTGCAGCCCACAATATGGGCATAGAGTCCTTATGGTCATGTGAATGGACGTTTATTGTCCCACAGGAGACCATTAAATATTATTGTTGCAAGCCATGCTATGTGTCCATCTGTTTTGTTCCGCCATCCTAGAGTGGGACCCATGCATAATGCTCAAAACCAAAAATATCCTTTCTGTAAGATGATCCCTTACAGGGCTGTTCAGTTGAATACCTTTCATCCATAGATGATGGATATATCTATGGGGATTTCTGTACATATCCTGTCCATATGGAAAACATTGGTTAAAAAAACAGCCTCTCCCACCCCTGGCCTTGCAGTCACAGATCAGTGTTCAGGGACCAAATGGTCACAGATTACAATTTTACTACTACATATAATAGTTAAAACTTACTAGCCCTTTGGTCTATTGTATGGCGCTGTGATAGTCTATGGGTCTTTTCTGCATCTCCTATTTTCTCTTGGATTCATATAAGATCTGCAAACAATAGCAGCGTACTTCAACTTATGTATCCTAGGCTGATGAGGAAAAATATCTCTCAATATGCTTTGTGCACGTTCTGTACTGTGGCTCACAGAGTGCCTGTGGTACCATAGTAACAAGATGTAGGGACTCTATGCCATAGGAAGATTGTAGGGACTCTGTGGAATGTGTGAGACATTTTTGCCATAAATCTTTGCAAAAACTTAAAGTATGGGAAATAGCGCTTTATGCATTCAGAAACTGGGATTTATTTACTTCTGTATATGTCCTGTATATTACCTCTGTAGATGTCCTGTATATTACCTCTGTAGATGTATTCCTACAGTCAGAGATGCTTTGTTGCAGTCACAAAGAAAGAAAATCGCTTGACGTATTTCAAAATATGTGAATTTTTACGGAATCCAGACTCAATGGACCAATGGTCCCTAAACTACGGCCCATGGGCCGCATGCGGCCCCCTGAGGCCATATATCTGGCCCCGCCGCACTTCTGTCTTTTCCTGGCGGATAAAATAAAAAACTCTCTTACCTCTCCTGCGCCGCGGCTCCACTCCGGGTCTGGTGCTCCTTTGTCTTCTCTGCCCGTGCTGCACTGTCCTGACCGCGTACAGCGTCAGGACGTAGTGCGCGCACTCTGACCTGACGCTGCACGCAGTGAGGTGACAGTTCAGCGCCGGCAGAGAAGACAGAGGAGCGCCCGACCCGGAGCGGAGCTGTGGCGCAGGAGAGGTAAGAGAGTTTTTTATTTTATTCTGATGGGGCCAGAGTGGGCTGATCTGAGGTCTGATGGGGGCACAGTGGGCTGATGTGAGGTCTGATGAGGGCACAATGGGCTGATCTGAGGTCTGATGGGGCAAGTGGGCTGATCTGAGGTCTGATGGGGCACAGTGGGCTGATCTGAGGTCTGATGGGGGCACAATGGGCTGATCTGAGGTCTGATGGGGGCACAATGGGCTGATCTGAGGTCTGATGGGGGCACAGTGGGCTGATCTGAGGTCTGATGGGGGCACAGTGGGCTGATCTGAGGTCTGATGGGGGCACAGTGGGCTGATCTGAGGTCTGATGGGGGCACAATGGGCTGATCTGAGGTCTGATGGGGGCACAGTGGGCTGATCTGAGGTCTGATGGGGGCACAATGGGCTGATCTGAGGTCTGATGGGGGCACAATGGGCTGATCTGAGGTCTGATGGGGGCACAGTGGGCTGATCTGAGGTCTGATGGGGGCACAATGGGCTGATCTGAGGTCTGATGGGGGCACAATGGGCTGATCTGAGGTCTGATGGGGGCACAATGTTTGTTTTTTTACTTTAAAATAAGATATGTGCAGTGTGCATAGAGATTTGTTCAAAGTTTTTTTTTATAGTCCGGCCCTTCAACAGTCTAAGGGACAGTAAACTGGCCCCCTGTGTAAAAAGTTTGGGGACCCCTGTAATGGACAGTCTCATTAGGGTAAGTATACATAGTCCCTGGTACACTGGAAGTTTTGTTCTCAAGGACTAGAGATGAGCAGAGTATTTGAAAATTTGCTTTGCCAAATTTTACAAATAAATTCGCTTTGTGACAAATTACTTAATCACAAAGCGCATTTCTTTGTTAGTAGTGGGTGCAATCGATTGCGCTGCCCCCTGTCATTGTACCCCTCAGATGCCGCATTCATACATGATCGCGGCATCTGATATACATAAAAGAGAGTAAAATACTTACCTGATTCATTTGCTCGTAAAGGGCCGGCCACCGCCATCTTGCTTGAAGAGCTGGCGCAAAATCTTCATACGTCACTGCACACGGTATTTCTATTGAGGTCTTGAAGATCTTCATCACTTTGTGGACTTCGATTCGCTCAACACTAAGAAGGAGCTTCTTCAGCAGTATGCAGGATGTATTAGTGAACAGGAACACCTGTATTGCATGTGCCTCCTATGGCTTTTAAAGAGCCAGCGTCCCTGCCCGTTGCTACCTTACAATATATTAGGCACCTTACCCTGTGGGAAGGTGTCTGAGTAATGGGTTCTAGTTGTCTATTGTCCTGCTAAGGCACGCCATTGTCTTGTTTTGCCTAACTGTGTACCAAACTCTACCTTTCTCTGGATTTGACCCCATGCTGCATGACCTGACCTATGTCTGTCCCTGTATTCACCCTGAGCTGCCTGCCTTGATTTTTGTACTGATTTTGGATTGTACAAGCTCTCTGTCCCAACCCTGACCTCTCCCTGAGTACAGTTTTGAATGACCTTTCGGTGCTTTACATAGTCATCTCTTGACCCCAGTGGGTCAACAGCCTCTGTATTGAAACTACTTCAGGTGGCAGTGGCCTGGTGGTTCCCATGCAGCGAAGGCCAGATCCCTGTATAGGGGTTTAAAGGTGAAGACTAGGGAGCTTCCAGGATAACACCCTTAAGAGTAGCCCCAAACCAAAACAGTTCAGTAGGCACAGCGGATCCACATTCGCTTTTGTACCTGCCAAATATAAGTACAATAAAATATTTTGTTTTTTAAAACTTCCCAATGGCTTTATTATCAAATCTAAAGAAAAATCATATTTTGTTGCTGTTTCCATCTGCATTTCATAATTGTGTTTTCTATTGATATTATCTGTTTCCATGAAATCTCCAGAGTAAAAATGCGGAAACCCGCAGAACGTCATCTACTTCCATTACAGAATGTTATGGTTCCAGCTGTCATAATGGACTTCTCCTGTAATTGGGCTGAATATAATAATTTTACACTGTACGTTACTTTCTAATGTTAGTTTTGCAAGCAGAAACATAAACACAGGTTGCGGTCAGAGGGATTCCTTGGTAATTTCAATAAGCGTATAACTCGGGGTACCAGTTCTACCACATGGCTTCACATCTGCAGTGAATTATACTGCACAATCAATGACCTCACCGCAGATCTCCCCCGTAGGAATATATTATTCTTTTTGAGAAAATGAAACCAGTCCATTATTTTTACAATCATCCATATAAATGCTTATTCCCAAAGCATAAAGCAGATTTCATTTTTCCACAATGTGTAATGTCTTACCTGTCCTGTACTGGAATGAGATGGAAGATAGTCAAGTCAAAACTCAACAGATTAAAACCTGTATTTCATAGATTTACTAAGCAAAATGAGCCAGAACAACGATCATGGTATTAAACAGCCTTGAGAAAAAGAGAAAGGTGAGAGACAAGTTGTAAAATTGTCTAAATTTATTATTTATATGCACTATTATTTGATGCAAAATATAAGTTGACATTAAAGGGGTTGTCCGAGTTATTTTTTTGTCCTTTGTATGTTTCTAACTAGTCAAATACAACAGCTTTTCCATGCACTTTCTGCTTCTAAACTTGCTGGTTTGTCAGATTTCACTCAGGGTCACATGACCTGTGATGTCAGCTTTCCTCCCTGCTAATCTTGTATTCGTGCACAAGTAGATAAGAGTCTGCACATGAAATGTCACTGTGCTGGCCACGCCCCCCTTCTCTGCTGGCTGCTATCTGCTCTCTCCCTGGATTTTTTCAGATAAAACATTAACCCCTTCAGCCAGAACACACTCAAGGCTTTACAACAGTAGCTACAGACAATAAAGAGACACAGGATCTGCCCTCCTCACCCTACAGACACGGAGCTGATCTGGAGGATATGTGCAAAGTATTGCACAAGAAAGGTAGGGGGAAGATCCTGTGTGTATCAACTGTGTAATTGTACAGCTAAGACTTGTAGTCCTACACATACAACATGCTGCTGAGTATTCCTGCAGACATGTCACTCAGAGCAGCACTTGTATTCACTCCCTTTGCAGAGCAAGGGGAGGGGCAGAGATTGTTATTATTGCAGGTAAACAAAGGCGAGAAGAGAACAAGGGAAAAGAGGAAATACAGATTTCTTTTGCCTAAAACTTGCTTAACTTAGTTATATATTGCTGCCCATCAGATTTACAGTACTATATATATATGTTTTTTTCATAACTCGGACAACCCCTTTAACACCAGCCAAGAGCTGGCACAAGGAGAAGAGTCTGTAATATGCCTTGCCATATGGACCAATAATAGCGCACTACATGCATAATTTTGATAAATTTGCCCCATTTTCACTGAATTATTGTATGCATTCATGACATTAAAGGGGTATTCCCATTTGAGACAATGGGGGCATGTCACTAAGATATGTTCTTATTGTCTGATAGGTGCGGGTCCCACCTACACCGAGAACGAAGCAGGGAAGATGGTGGCTCCAATCCAGCCACCACCAAGCGCTCTCCCCATAGTAGTGAATAGGAGCACACTGCGCTTGTACAGCCACCGCTCCCATTAATTTCTATGGGGCAGACAGAAATGGCTGAGCCAGCGCTCTGCTATTTTCCGCTGCCCTAGAAATGAATTGCTCCTAGCCTTTGTGCCACTCTCCTCCTTCAGTCTGTGGCTTGCAACATGTAACATATCATCATACAGTATGACATAATTGCTGTTCTAAATGTACTGATACCAGATTACAGCATCATTGTCACTCGAATAAGCATCAATGTGGGTCTGCAAACAATAAAATTCATGTAAGGTGCTGCTACCTAGACCCCTGGAACATTACTTCTACAACAACCGTGGTTATGGGTAAAGCTGGAGGTGCGGAATTAACAATTGATAGATACACATGTGGTGGTCTTCCCAAAAGTAGGTAACATTTTTATTGCATATTTGCAAGCTGAAACTACAACAAGCCCAGGAGAGGGGGTGTTGAGGTAGTTACGAGGATGGGAGCAGTACCACTCATGGTGGCAGTCCTCACTCAGATGTTCCATTCTCTGGGCCTTGCAGTGATCAGAGGGCACACCCTTGTTCCCTCAGGGTACACCTTGGTTTGGAGGTCTCCTGCCTGATGGTCGTTTGGGGTGCCTTTGGTGTAAATGGAGGTGCAAGGTAGGGTTGGGCAATATCAAAAATATTCCCACGATAACGATATTAAGAAATTTATCGCGATAACGATATATATCGCAATAAATGCCCATTTAAAAAAAAAAAAAAAACTGTTGGGGCCACAAGGAGACGTTATACTGTATGGGGGCAGCTACAAGGAGACATTATACTGTATGGGGGCAGCCACAAGGGGACGTTATACTACACATGGGGAGATGTTACAGGCTGGAGCACTACAGGGGGAGACGTTACAGGCTGGAACACTACACAGGGGGAGACGTTACAGGCTGGAGCACTACACAGGGGGAGACGTTACAGGCGGGAGCACTACACAGGGGGAGACGTTTACAGGCGGGAGCACTGCACAGGGGGAGACGTTACAGGCGGGAGCACTACACAGGGGGAGACGTTACAGGCGGGAGCACTACACAGGGGGAGACGTTACAGGCTGGAGCACTACACAGGGGCAGACGTTACAGTCGGGAGCACTACACAGGGGGGAGACGTTACAGGCTGGAGCACTATACAGGGGGAGACGTTACAGGCGGGAGCACTATACAGGGGGAGATGTTACAGGCTGGAGCACTACACAGGGGGAGACGTTACAGGCTGATAAGGGCCCATACATCATTTTTCCTTGGAGGACAAAATGCCACCTCAGCATGGTGTAGGGATTACACTGTATATTATACAGCATGGTGTAGGGATTACACTGTATATTATACAGCATGGTGTAGGGATTATACAGTATATTATACAGCATGGTGTACGGATTATACAGTATATTATACAGCATGGTGTACGGATTATACTGTATACTATACAGCATGGTATACGGATTATACTGTATACTATACAGCATGGTGTACGGATTATACTGTATATTATACAGCATGGTGTACGGATTATACTGTATATTATACAGCATGGTGTAGGGATTATACTGTATACTGTACAGCATGGTGTAGGGATTACACTGTATATTATACATCATGGTGTACGGATTATACTGTGTATTATACAGCATGGTGTAGGGAATATACTGTATACTATACAGCATGGAGTACGGATTATACTGTATATTATACAGCATGGTGTAGGGATTATACTGTATACTGTACAGCATGGTGTAGGGATTATACTGTATATTATACAGCATGGTGTACAGATTATACTGTATTATACAGCATGGTGTATGGATTATACTGTATATTATACAGCATGGAGTAGGGATTATACTGTATATTATACAGCATGGTGTAGGGATTATACTGTATATTATACAGCATGGTGTAGGGGTATACTGTATATTATACAGCATGGAGTAGGGATTATACTGTATATTATACAGCATGGTGTACGGATTATACTGTATACTATACAGCATGGTATACGGATTATACTGTATACTATACAGCATGGTTTACGGATTATACTGTATATTATACAGCATGGTGTACGGATTATACTGTATATTATACAGCTTGGTGTACGGATTATACTGTATATTATACAGCGTGGTGTAGGTATTATACTGTATACTGTACAGCATGGTGTAGGGATTATACTGTATATTATACATCATGGTGTACGGATTATACTGTGTATTATACAGCATGGTGTAGGGAATATACTGTATACTATACAGCATGGAGTACGGATTATACTGTATATTATACAGCATGGTGTAGGGATTATACTGTATACTGTACAGCATGGTGTAGGGATTATACTGTATATTATACAGCATGGTGTACAGATTATACTGTATATTATACAGCATGGAGTAGGGATTATACTGTATATTATACAGCATGGAGTAGGGATTATACTGTATATTATACAGCATGGTGTAGGGATTATACTGTATATTATACAGCATGGTGTAGGGATTATACTGTATATTATACAGCATGGTGTAGGGATTATACTGTATTATACAGCATGGTGTACGGATTATACTGTATATTATACAGCATGGTGTACGGATTATACTATGTATTATACAGCATGGTGTACGGATTATACTGTACATTATACAGCATGGAGTAGGGATTATACTGTACATTATACAGCATGGAGTAGGGATTATACTGTACATTATACAGCATGGTACAGGGATTATACTGTACATTATACAGCATGGTACAGGGATTATACTGTACATTATACAGCATGGTACAGGGATTATACTGTATACTGTACAGCAAATGCATGGCGGTTACACCATGCTGGACAATATATCCCCTGTGCCATGCTGCACAATATACAGTATATACAGTGTAGAGGTATATTCTGTATATGTATTGTGTTGCATAGAGTATATTCACACACAAACACACATGAATACTTACGGTTACTTGGCCCTTGGGGATCTCAGACGCCACTTCCACACTTTGGAGGGGGCTGGGGCCTTGTTTTCTCTTCTTTTTCCCGTTGCCGCGCTGCACTGGTTCTCCATGTCCAGAATCGCGGCATTAGGGAGGAGGCGGGGCCTGCTGGGAGCGCCGCACAGGAACGTCCTGACGACGCTAACGTCAGGACGTTAAGGAAGTATGGTGTATGCCTGTTCCGAGCCCACCACAGCAGGGCTTCCCTATCGGAACAGGCATACACAATAAAATCCAGGCTGCGGCGGTGAGCAGGCCAGGCCAGGCCGTCAGCGGAGGCACGAAGTAAGCTGCGCGGCTGCGCGCCTGCGCAGCTTACAGGGAACACTGGCAATGATGCCATACTCTCCGCCCCTCAATCCTGTGCGGTGCTGTGCGGCGTCTATCACGGGCCCTTCTTGACATGTAAGCACTAAGCAGTGGACAGGATGTGGATATTTTAGAAGCGGTCGGCACACATGCGACCGCTCCTATTACGTCATTAAACACCGCGGTTATTAGGAATGGTGATATCGCTATATCGCCATTTCTTAATACCGCGGTATACCATAGACACCGGTATATCGCTCAACCCTAGTGCAAGGCAGGGTTCCTGTAGAGGTGGCAAAGTAAGATGCCGTGGCAATGCAGGTGTTGGTGCATACAATGGTGAGGCCGGTTTCAGAAGTAACAGAACATATGAACCATTTTAATGTCACCTTCAATAGTTCACAAATACACATGCTGGCTAGAGATGAGTAAATTGATTGTAAACTAGCTGGATTAGTTACAAATTTCACACAAGTTCGTCCATGAAACAAATCTGAAGTTTTGGAGATTTATGTAAAAACAGTGCCCAGCTCCATTTTACTGTGAAAATTGGTAGGGAAAACCGGAGGGAGGAAGAAGGTGAACTGGGATGATGACACTGGGAGAAGGTGTGGAGTGAGGGCTTGCCTTGATAGGCTCAGAAGCTTACAGACAGAGTCATATGAAAATGGGTCAGAACCAGACGGGCTACGCAATGCCAAACGAGAGACAGAGGGTGGTGAGAAGACAGGCCGTGGTCAGAAGCACCTACTGTAGGAATACGTACACAAATGCAAGAACAAGGAACGTATGGCCAGGAAGGGATTTAAATAGAGCACCAAATCCCTGGACCAGAAGCTGATAGGTCCATTGACTTGGCGCTCCATTAGTCAGAAACACTACTACACAGTAATAGAGCAGCTGAGCTAACAAGCCCACTGCTAATGTCCCCCAGCACACGCCTACCACAGGGAGAAACAGAGCATTGCATCCTGTTACTAAGGATGCTGTAGTCTCACCAGAGGGCATGTCCGTGCCCAGGCTGAGGATCGTGGAGCCGCTGGAGCCTGGACAGGTAAGTTTATTACAATAGGAGTTATAATTAGGTAGCTTTTAGAGCCAGGGAAGGCTTAGCATAGGGACTGGTCACTGTCTCAGTTTCATGCAGCTCACTAACAAGTTCTACATTACAGATTCCTACAAGAATTTCATATTTTTCTTTATGGACCACCAGAAAGCTTTTTTTGTAAAAATTTTCCACAGTTCATAGGCTTATTGCCAACACCCCAATTGGAGCATTTTAGTGCATTATACTCACTAGTGAAAGAGTTTTGTATTACTGCAAGATGCCATTCACTGTTATAGTAAAACGTGAACGTGTTTTTTTCTCACTTTAAGAAACCGTTCAGTGTTATACCAAAATATATAATACGGTAATAATGCCATTATTATACCCCTGTTAGTGAACGTGTTGTTTTACTATTTCAAGAAACCCTTCACTGTTATACTAAAAGGAATATACCCGTGTTAGTGAATCCATTGTTTTATTACTACAGGAATCTATTTAGTGTTATAGCAAAAGCAATACGACAATTAGAAACGTACAAGTTATCGAAATCTCTATACTTTTTCAATACTTTTATGCTTATTTTGCTTTCATACCAAGATTGTCTGTTTTTTTAAAATAATGAGAGGGTTTCCCTTACTTATGATGACCTGCACTATGGCCTGCCAGCTGAGTAAAATAACATTGGGGTTAATGTGACTAATTAACCCCAATGTTGCCATGTGAGATAAATGATGAGGTCACTTATTATTAATGTGAGACATATAGGAGGCAATTTATCATGAGGGGAAAATTTGAAGTCAGTTTAGCTTGAGTCTGTGTTGGAATACTTTATACTGTATTTATCAAATGTCTCATGCAAATTTGTCTTATCCTTAAACCTAACACTTTTGTCTAGAGAAGCTCTTCCAGTTTTCCTTCTCCACCCTCTTCCAGGGCCATATTGTCATTAGTACTCAGTACTTCACATTAAGGGCTCATTCACACGGCTGTTGTTCGGCCGTTCCATGCATTGGCGGCTGCAATTTGCGGTCCCTAATGATGCCCATGTGACCAGTGGGGGAGGAGCCAGAGGAGTTTTGATGCTGTACGGAGAGGAGCCAGGCTGGAGTTTGGTGAGTCCTAGCTGTGTGTGTGTCCCTGTGTGTGTCCTTGTGTGTTTGTCCCTGTGTATGTATGTCTGTACCTTTGTGTGTCTTTCTGTTCCCCCTGTGTGTTTGTCTATCCCTGTGTGTCTGTCTGTCTCTGTGTGTCCCTGTTTGTCTGTCTGTCCCCCTGTGTGTCTGTCTGTCCCCCTGTGTGTGTCTGTCTGTCCCTGTGAGTCTGTCTGTCCCCCTGTGTATCTGTCTGTCCCCCTGTGTATCTGTCTGTCCCCCTGTGTATCTGTCTGTCCCCCTGTGTATCTGTCTGTCCCCCTGTGTGTCTGTCTGTCCCCCTGTGTGTCTGTCTGTCCCCGTGTGCGTGTCTGTCCCCGTTGTGCGTGTCCCTGTCTGTCTGTCCCTGGGTGTCTTTCTGTCCCTGGGTGTCAATCTATCCCTTGGAGTCTGTCTGTCCCTGGGTGTCTGTCTGTCCCTGTGCCTGTGTGTGTGTCCCTGTTAATGTGTGTGTTTCCTGCCCCTGTGTGTATGTGTCCCTGTCCCTGTGTGTGTCCCTGTCCCTGCGTGTGTCCCTGTCCCTGTGTGTGTCCCTGTGTTTCCCTGTCCCTGTGTGTCCCTGTGTGTTTGTCCCTGTGTGTCGGTGTCGTGTGTCGGTCCCTGTTTGTGTCTGTCCCCCTGTGTGTGTCTGTCCCTGTGTGTGTCACCATCACGATGCCCACAGTGTTCCTATGTCTTGACGCAGCTGCATCAGGATGTTTTGTGAGGGGCAGAAGAAGAAGATGAAAGAAATAGGCAGCGCCGCCAGCATGGAGTCCTGTGGAAGAGGCACAGGGAGGCAGACTAAGGACACAGGTAACTCTACTGGCATGATCTACACTAGTGTTATCTGTGGTTTTACATAGGACTGCAGGTAACACTACCACATGATCTACACTAGTGTTATCTGTGGTTTTACATAGGGACCGCAGGTAACACTATTATACATGTCCCTGTGTGTGTGTGTGTATATATATATATATATATATATATATATATATATATATATATTTATATTTATATATAATATATATATTTATATATACACACACACACTAAGGACGCAGGTAACACTACCACATGATCTACACTAGTGTTATCTGTGGTTTAACATAGGACCGCAGGTAACACTACCACATGATCTACACTAGTGTTATCTGTGGTTTACATAGGACTGCAGGTAACACTAACCACATGATCTACACTAGTGTTATCTGTGGTTTTACATAGGACCGCAGGTAACACTATTATACATGTCCCTGTGTGTGTGTGTGTATATATATATATATATATATATATATATATTTATATATACACACACACTAAGGACGCAGGTAACACTACCACATGATCTACACTAGTGTTATCTGTGGTTTTACATAGGACCGCAGGTAACACTATTATACATGTCCCTGTGTGTGTGTGTGTGTGTGTGTGTGTGTGTGTATGTATATATATATATATATATATATATATATATATATATATATAACACCACACACACTAAGGAAGCAGGTAACACTACCACATGATCTACACTAGTGTTATCTGTGGTTTAACATAGGACCGCAGGTAACACAATTATATATATCCCTGTGTGTATGTATATATATATATATATATATATATATATACAGTACAGACCAAAAGTTTGGACACACCTTCTCATTCAAAGAGTTTTCTGTATTTTCATGACTATGGAAATTGTAGATTCACACTGAAGGCATCAAAACTATGAATTAACACATGTGGAATTATATACTTAACAAAAAAGTGTGAAACAACTGAAAATATGTCTTATATTCTAGGTTCTTCAAAGTAGCCACCTTTTTCTTTGATTTCTTTGCACACTCTTAGCATTCTCTTGATGAGCTTCAGAGGTAGTCACCTGAAATGGTTTTCACTTCACAGGGTGTGCCCTGTCAGGTTTAATAAGTGGGATTTCTTGCCTTATAAATGGGGTTGGGACTATGAGTTGTGTTGGGCAGAAGTCAGGTGGATACACAGCTGATAGTCCTACTGAATAGACTGTTAGAATTTGTATTATGGCAAGAAAAAAGCAGCTAAGTAAAGAAAAACGAGTGGCCATCATTACTTTAAGAAATGAAGGTCAGTCAGTCCGAAAAAATTGGGAAACTTTGAAAGCGTCCCTAAGTTGCAATCGCAAAAACCATCAAGCGCTACAAAAGAAACTGGCTCAAATGAGGACCGCCCCAGGAAAGGAAGACCAAGAGTCACCTCTGCTGCGGAGGATAAGTTCATCCGAGTCACCAGCCTCAGAAATCGCAGGTAAACAGCAGCTCAGATTAGAGACCAGGTCCAATGCCACACAAGAGTTCTAGCAGCAGACAACATCTCTACAACAACTGTTAAGGAGGAGACTGTGTGGCAGCAGGCCTTCATGGTAAAATAAGCTGCTAGGAAACCACTGCTAAGGACAGGCAACAAGCAGAAGAGACTTGTTTGGGCTAAAGAACACAAGGAATGGACATTAGACCAGTGGAAATGTGTGCTTTGGTCTGATGAGTCCAAATTTGAGATCTTTGGTTCCAACCACCGTGTCTTTGTGCGGCGCAGAAAAGGTGAACAGATGGACCCTACGTGCCTGGTTCCCACCATGAAGCATGGGAGGAGGAGGTGTGGGGGTGCTTTGCTGGTGACACTGTTGGGGATTTATTCAAAATTGAAGGCATACTGAACCAGCATGGCTACCACAGCATCTTGCAGCAGCATGCTATTCCATCCGGTTTGCGTTTAGTTGGACCATCATTTATTTATCAACAGGACAATAACCCCAAACACACCTCCAGGCTGTGTAAGGGCTATTTGACCAAGGAGGAGAGTGATGGGGTGCTACGCCAGATGACCTGGCCTCCACAGTCACCAGACCTGAACCCAATCGAGATGGTTTGGGGTGAGCTGGACCGCAGAGTGAAGGCAAAAGGGCCAACAAGTGCTAAGCATCTCTGGGAACTCCTTCAAGACTGTTGGAATACCATTTCAGGTGACTACCTCTTGAAGCTCATCAAGAGAATGCTAAGAGTGTGCAAAGCAGTAATCAAAGCAAAAGGTGGCTACTTTGAAGAACCTAGAATATAAGACATATTTTCAGTTGTTTCACACTTTTTTGTTAATTCATAGTTTTGATGCTTTCAGTGTGAATCTACAATTTTCATAGTCATGAAAATACAGAAAACTCTTTGAATGAGAAGGTGTGTCCAAACGTTTGGTCTGTACTGTATATATATATATATGCACACACAAAATATACAGTTACAATAATTGTACTTTATATTTGGGTGGGGGGCCCAGTTCTGAGATTTGCTATGGGGCCCCTCGATTTCTATGTACGCCCCTGACTGAATGTATACATAAACTGGCCATTGAGGCTTAACTCTCAATACACACTGGTAGATTGTTGCCATATCATGGTTATTGCTGCAGTAATCACATATCTATGCAGCTTAATTAAACTGAACTCAACAAAAAAGGAGTTCTGTGAAAATGGGGGAAAATGAAAGCATTTGCTTGCAGGTAGTTGCATTTGAGGTCCACCTGCACTTCTGATAACTGTCACAGTCAGCCAGAGGTCCTGTCTCCTCTCTCCCTGCTTCTCTATATTGTACAGAACACGCACAATTCTTCCTTGGAATCCCAGCCTTTCCCTTCACTCTCTCTGAAAAATCACAGTAGTACTGGCAAGTATACCGTCAGACAGGTTTGATAATAAGACTGAGGCTTCAAAAAATCATGTAATCACAGAAGAAAAAACCTCTAAAACATAACTTTTATTAATAAATTGTGCTAAGAAGAGACTATATCCAATCTCAAAAGAAGGGGGCATACATAATAGGTACCAGTCAACACCCCCAAGTGCCACTGTGTCACATACTGTCAATATTGGTCTATCTAAGGGCTCCTATCAGAGTGCGGTAAGTTGCGAATGGGTTAAAGCTGAAATAGGGGCGATGTTCTTACTCAAACCTAGAAGAAGGCTGAACCCTGATGCTGGCCCTAGCAACTATTTAAGCCCTGCCTAATAAACGGGACACCCGCCCCGATATGGGCGATCCCGTGTCAGGAACCTCCTACAATCCCTGTAGTGTCCCTGACACAGAAAAGATACCCGCCACCATAGATCCTGATCTCGTCATATATAAGTTGCGGCACATTTACTCTTTTATGTTTGCAATAGTATACCAATCAAATATGAGATGTATATTGTACCACAAAAGTGAAAAACATACAAGATCAGTTAAACCATGCCCAGTATGCAATCAACACAAAAGTATACCAAAAAAAATGTGAAAAAGTGCATAAAAAAGACAAAACACATTCCACACTGTAGTTCTCAACTGGTTCTCACATGCCACTGATGATGTGGTCATATGTGAGTCAGGTTCAATCACCTCAAGATTGCCCTCAAAATTGATGCCAGGGAATGTATAGTAGTCCCTATGTCCTAGATTCGATATAGTCTCTTCTTAATACAATTTATTCACTCTCTCTGGCAATAAGCTTGATTGATTTCTGACCGTCCCTGATTGTTTTTTTTTTCACTCTGACTCCCTAAGATCGTTTTCCTGGCAGACACTGTAACACCCAACCCACCCAACATTCACAGCCCAGCACAGAATGGTGTTCTGCTCATTCTACTAGGGAACCTCCCTGCCTGATGCAGCATTGATTGGCTCATCTAGGTTGTCTGTCAGCCTGGGAGCCAATCAGGGCAAGTCTTCACCCCCACTTCTTCTCGGGGTCACGTGAGAACCCTTCTTTTTCCTCCCTAGTACTTTTGTCTGTTGACATGTGCATTAAAATGGTGTTTCACACCGTTTTAGTGGATTCGTCTGAAATGAACTGAAAAGATTCAGGTTCATCTACCGTCCAAAAAATAGCGAAGTTTGGACCGAACCCAGTTCGATCCGAACTGGTTCACTCATCCTTAATTGGGACCCATTACATTCATTATTTCAGGTCCTTACATAAAAATGTAATATAAAGTAAAAAACTTATATTACACCTCCTCTAGTCCCTCTCCCCGGCTGTCATCACTCACCTAAGTACAATTTTTAACCTCTCTCTCTCTTCTGGTATTTTTCCCTCCTCTTTCAAACACTCTGTTATAACCCCACTACTAAAAATACCATCTCTTGACCCGACCTGTGCTGCTAACTACCGACCGGTTTCTAATCTCCCTTTCATCTCTAAACTCCTTGAACGTCTTGTCTACTCTCGCTTAATAAGCTATCTCTCTGCAAACTCTCTTCTTGACCCCTTACAATTTGCCTTTCGCCCTTTTCACTCTACAGAAACTGCCCTTACTAAACTATCTAACGACCTCCTAACAGCAAAAAGAAATGGGGATTATTACCTACTGATTGTTCTGGATCTCTCTGCAGCATTTGACACAGTAGACCATAAACTCCTCCTCACCATGCTGCACTCGATTGACCTTAAAGACACTGCTCTCTCTTGGTTCTCTTCCTATCTCTCTGGCCGCTCCTGTAGTGTATCCTTCGCTGGCTCTTCTTCTTCTACTCTCCCTCTTGATGTTGGCGTTCCTCAGGGCTCAGTACTAGGTCCTCTTCTCTTCTCCCTCTATACAGCCCCCATTGGACAGACTATCAGTAGATTCAGTAGATTCAGCTTTCAGTACCATCTCTATGCTGACGACACCCAACTATACACTTCATCCCCTGAAATCACCCCTGCTTTACTCCAAAACACCAGTAATTGTCTGGCAGCTGTCTCTAACATCATGTCCTCTCTGTATCTAAAACTAAACCTCTCCAAAACTGAACTTCTTGTCTTTCCCCCATCTACTAACCCACCTAATCTTGATATTTCAATCTTGGTCTGTGGTACTATCATAACTCCGGTGCAACGTGCCCACTGTCTCGGGGCCACATTTGACTCTGATCTTTCCTTTGTTCCCCATATTCAATCACTTACACGCTCTTGTCGTCTGCACCTCAAGAACATTGCCAGAATCCGCCCTTTTCTTACGGTGGAAACGGCAAAAACTCTTGTTGTTGCGTTGATTCACTCTCGTCTTGACTACTGCAATGCATTACTAATCGGTCTCCCTCTCTCTAAACTCTCCCCCCTTCAGTCTGTCCTAAATGCTGCAGCCAGGCTCATCTATCTGTCCTCCCGTTACAGTGATGCTACTATTCTATGCCAGTCACTTCACTGGTTGCACATCCACCACAGAATACAGTTCAAACTTCTCACCCTCATCCACAAAGCTCTCCACAGTGCTGCCCCTCCATACATCTCTTCCCTCATCTCCGTCTACCACCCTACTCGTGCTCTCCGTTCTGTTAGTGACCTTAGATTAATATCCTCCATAATTCGTACCTCTCACTCCCGTCTTCAAGACTTTTCTCGAGCTGCACCTACTCTGCCCCTGAATATTAGGTCAATGCACAACTTCCCTACCTTCAAACGTGCCCTAAAAACACATGTTTTCAGGCAGGCTTATCAAGCTTCCTAAAATGACCTTTCCCCAACTAAACCTCTCCCCCACAAACTCCTCTGGCCTGAACTCGATCCTCTAATAGTCCCAAATCCGAAGCAGATCGGCCGGCACCACACCTTTCACTACAATTATGGCTCGAATCCTACCTATCACAATCAACCACCTTATGTGTCACCCCCTATTCCTCATAGATTGTAAGCTCTTGCGAGCAGGGCCCTCACTCCTAGTGTTTCAGTTGTATATTAGCCAGTCATTTTTGTATTGTACAAGAACCCTATGACTTTGTAAAGCACTGCAGAATATGGTGGCGCCATATAAATAAATATTATTATTATTATTATTATTATTATTATTATTATTATTATTTTTTTTTTAAAGGGAACCTGTCTCGTTAAACATGGAATCTGAGCTACATGCAGCATGTTATAGAGCAGGAGGAGCTGAGCTGACTGATATATAGTTTTATGGGAAAAGATTCAATGACTGTGTACACAGAGATAGCTGTCAATCACTGATAGGATAGTCTCCTTGATGTCAAAGCCCAAAATGAGCAGGAATTTAAGTGTATAAATGTAAGGCCTCATCACATGAACGTGTGCTGGCCGTGCTCGTGCTGCGGGCCACAAACTGTGGTCCGCAATGCACGGGCACTGACCGTGGGGCCACCACATGTGGATCGCCGACCCATTCGCGATGCGCTACTTTTTTGCGGTGCGGAGGCACCACCAGAAACACCACGGAAGCACACCGTAGTGTTTCCGTGGTGTTCCGATCCGTGCCTCCGCTCCGCATCTCCCAGATCGCGGACCCACGGCCGGCACGCGTTCGTGTGCATGAGGCCTTATACTGAATATTTTCCCATAGAACTATATATCAATTTTCTCAGCTCCTCCTGCTCTATAACATGCTGTGTGCAGCTCAGATTCCAAGTTCAACTTGACAGGTTTTCTTTCATGTTGCTTTGCGTGCCCCACCCAATAGACCTCTGTGCAACTGCACAGGTTGCACATATAGTATGTACCCCAACTTCTTAAACAAAACCTTTTACCTTTAAAGCCTCATTCACACGTCAGTGTTTTGATCTGATTTCCATCAGTGACTGTGAGCCAAAACCAGGACTGAAGCCTCCACAGACATAAGGTATAAGGAAAGATCTGCACCTGTTCTGTGTTTAGAGCTGCAACTGGTTTTGGCTTAAAATCACTGATGGAAATCACTGGCCAAAACACTGAAGCGTGAATGAGGCATACAACTGACCATCACGTCATCTGCCTTTGTTTGACCTTTTATGTTTGTCTCCATTTTGCATGTTTCCACTGATGAGAAAGTCATTCACTATTGATCCTAGCCATTGCTACCTATGAACTGTAATAAAGAAATCTAGTTGTCAGAGGAATGACTGTCTGTTTAGTTGACATACTTCTTTGCCTTCAATTGTATCATTGTCTCTCCAGGTCTGTAATTCCTGCAGCACAAGACTATTTGGCGCCAGATTAAAGTATTGTTCTTTATCAAGAAACACAGTGGAAGGTGGAAAAAACGTCACCTCTTAGCTTGTCCGTGTAGTCAGCAGTTGTAACAATTACATTCTTGTTTGCAGGTATTAAGAGGATTAAAGATCCCATCCTCCCACAGAGGCTATTATAAGATTAAGTAAGAATGATGTATGCAACACAACGCTGTCTACTTAAACTCATCCCTAAAGGACATGCTTAATATATACCTTCCTGCTATATTATGAATCAAATGGCAAAATAGGCCAAAGTTTCCTTCGTATTGGAGTCATCTGTGTAGGAAAACATAGTCAACTGAAAAAAAAAAAAAAAACATGTTGATGTATACCACCCAAACATATGCCAAAAAGTCACTCTTTTGACATAGGTCTGGACAACTTTTTGGGGACAGTAAGGTGGCTGCAAAGGAGAAAAACAATTCCTTTCCAATGGCACACTCGTTAGGGACTTGTTTCTTGAATTCAATGAATTTTTAGTGATTGAATAGTCAGACTAATGACTAGTTTCTGGACCAATTTTGCCCCTTAGCTCTCTTGGTAGAGTTGGTCCTCAAGACATGGGATACCTAAAAGGTCCCTAAACTTGCCTGTTTGGCTCCTGCCAAATGCTTCTGTTGGTATCTCATCTCCCTGAGAACAAGAGGATCTCGCCCAACATCTGCTGAGGTCCCTGATACACATTAGATGGTGGACTGGTCCTGCCAAACTCACATTATATGGCTATTATTCATATAATGTGTATGGCCAATTTCATTAAATGGGTTTTCCGTGAGGAAAATATTGATGAACTATCCTAAGGATTGCACACCAATAACTGATCATGGAAGGGGGGTGGGGTTCAACTCCTGGCACCACCATCATTCAGTAACTTAAAGGGTTTTTACCATCTTGGACAATGGGGGCATATCACTATATCGAGAACAGGGCCTGAAAGTGAAGGAGGGCGCACGGCACATGCGCGGCCGCCCTCCATTTATTTGTATGGGGCCGCCAAAAATGGCCGAGCGCTGGCTTGGCTATTTCCATCGGCTCTATAGAAATGAATAGGAGCTGGGCCGAGCATGCGCTGTGCGCTCCCATTCATTTCAATGGAGCCAACGGAAATAGCGGAGCCGGTGCCCGGCTATTTTCGGCGGCCCCATACAAATGAGTGGAGGGTGGCCGCGCATGTGCGGTGCGCCCTCCTTCACTTTCGGGGCCCCGTTCTCGATATAGGTGCGGGTCCCAGCGGTGGGACCCGCACCTATAGGACAATGGGGGCATATCCTAGCGATATGCCCCCATTGTCCAAGATAGTAAAACCCCTTTAAAGAGGCTGCAGCGCTCCAGTGAGTACTGCGGCCTCTTCACAGCATACCAAGCATAGCATGCCATCTTAATAATAATCCTTAATAAAGATCTCCTTCTTATATGATGCCCTTTGGTTCTTCAGTATTTCCTCCACTTGTTTCCCCAAAAATGCTTCCGTGCATCCTAGATGGTGAGCTGGACTGTCCCTGCCTTTCTACACAAGCACAGCACCATACATTGTATAGCGACTGTGCTTGGTATTGCAGTCCAGACCCATTCACTTGAATGAGCCAGGCTGCGCGATATTGATGACCTGTCCTGAGGATAGGTTGTCAATATTAAAATCCTGGAAAACTCTTTTAATGCCATTTGAGCTAAACACCGTATTTTTGAATGAATTAACACCAGATTACTGCCATACAGGGGTGTAACTAACATAGCTACAGACTATGCGACTGCTTTGGGCCCAGGGCGAGAGGGGGCCCAGTCTTGGTTGGGATCATCTGCTCTTCTACTGGGGGTGAAAACTTGGTCATAACTCTACCCTCTAAAGGAACAACTTTTAGCAAATGAGGCAGTGGTGGGGGGGGGGCTGGTTTGATCATTGCTATGGGGCCCTTATTTCTCAATGTACGCCACTGCTGCCATACAGTACATGTCCTCACCACCCTCAGTGTCCAGCCAATAGCAGTGTTTTCTGCTGAGTTTCATGCACTAATAATTGGGCATAGTAAATGTTAGTACTATGTAAGAGTCAATTACGAACATATCATTCAGTATAACCTGTAATATCCTTTAATACCTCCCCAGCATAACAGTGGTGTGTTGGCTGTCTGCCACATTGCACAGTAAAATCAGTGTGGGAGCCAAGAAAAACATTTTTCCAAAGTTAATTGATGGGTTGCCATCTGCTTATGTCATTTGAATATTTTACTATAGGTCAACCAACAGTAAATTACTAATGAATAGTTTCTTTAATTTCTGTCATTCATTTTTGATTGGTAATTACCAAATAGGTGGGTGCAGAATCTTGTGTGAATTCAATTAACTTTTTCCTTACCGCCATATGACTATAAACATCAGTGAGAAGGTAAGATGGGGCCTACTCCAGAGTGGCTGGGCACCACAGATACTGAGTGCCTGCTGTTGCACACAACAAACACCAGGGGATAATGTCTGCGATCAGCAAAAATGCTGATCACAGACATTCAACCCCTCAGATGCAGTGGTCAAAGTTGACCATGGCATCTGAAAGGTAAAAAATCCAGAAGCATGTGCTTCCCAGGCAGGAACACCTTCCCCTTGCTGAGATTGGGTAAAGTGTTTCTTAGTAGTAATAGGCCAGAGCCTGTACAAGGTTCCTAGGCCTATTACTGGTATTTTCCAATGCAAGTCTGCTAGTGGCAGCATGATTAAGTCCCCTTGGAGGCCTAAAAAAAGCAAAAAAAATTAAAATAAAAAAGTTATAAAATAAAAAACAAATATAAAAATTCAAATTACCCCCCCTTTCCCCAAAATTAAAAATAAATAACAAACAAAAAAATGTAAATCCTAGGCATTGCCGTGTTGGAAAATGTCCATACTAAAAAACTGCCAATTATCTAGCAAAAAATGAGCCCTCACACAGCTCCGTAGATGTAACTATAAAAAAGTAATGGGGGTCAGAATATGTTGATTAAAAGAAAAAAATTTCCAAAGTTTTTATTTTATTCAGTCTTAAAACACACAAAAAACTATGTAAATGTGGTATTATTGCAAAGAATGGAAGGCACAGGTCAGTTTTACTTTATAGTGAACACCGTAAAAACAAAACCCATGGCTCAGGAAAGGCCAGGAGTGAAAAACGAAAATGCAAAAAACAGAAAATTGCCTGGGAATTCAGTGGTTAAAAAACAATTTAGTAAACCTAAAAATATCTTACCATACAAAAAATATGGTTTGATGCTCAGCAATCGGACGGTTTGGTATTGACCATTTCAATTTGGTCATAGATGGTGCGGGGGTCTGCACTGCCTGTGTGTAGCCACCAATCATTGCTTTTTATTGTTTTCATTTAGCGTACTTTTAATTTAAAAAATACATTAAAAGTAACAGTCTCCAAAATAAGTTCTTTGACCCTTTTCATTATGCGCTAAAAGAGAGCTCTAAACATGTTGTCCTAATAATAAAAATCCTAAAGGGGTTTTCCGGGGGAATTTTTTTTTTTAAAAAAGGAACATAAAAGAAAAAAAAAAACACGAGTAACCTCACTTATCCCCCACTTCTACCGTTCTGACACTGTTCTGATCCCAGCTGATCTCCACTTTCTGATCCCGGCTTGGCATGCAGGAAATGGCTGGAAATGCCCCCTTCAGCCAATAACTACTTAAAGTGAGTTATCGCTGTAGCCATAGGTTCATCGCAAATCTAAGCCAGCTATGATGTGGTGTAGACTTGAAATATAATTTATACTAGCTTATCGAAATAGAAAACTGGGGTACATCCTCTGATAAATTCCCCCCATTCTGCATAACCGTTAATGAACTTATGAAACGCTGCATGCCGCTTGTGGCTTAAAAAAGTAGCACATTTTGCTAAATGTCAAAATCTCATTCCAGTAGGGGGTGGCATAAAGAAACCGAAGTAACATCTTTTGACAAAAGAGTTCTTTTTAAAGGTTCACCAAATTTATCAACCATCGTGTAACATTTGGTAAATTTGGTGCAAATTTTCGCAATGCAGACTTCAAAAATTCTACTCATGAGTAATATCCCACAATACTTTTTAATTGGTCAGAAAGCAGTACTTTAAAATTGTGTGGATGATTCTTTTATTCATTCGGTCTAAAATATTTATATTCTGTATGCAAAATTGCTCTACAAAAAATGGATACAAATATAAGGTCAAAGTCAAAAGTGCTTTCTGAAAATAAAAATTCCTAGTTTTAATGCAGTCCCGTCATGTAACTGTGATGAGTATTTTTCAAAGCTTTTTATGACCTTTTGCTACTGAAGTCAACGTCATGGAATGAAATGAAGGAACAATGCATTACTTGTCGACATTTAAATGGCTTACAAAAAATTTGATTAATACTCGGCAATTCTACAGTGTAGTTCTCCTCGGCAAATACAATAAGTAGAAACATTTTGTGCATGTGATGAACAGTCTGTTCACTGACATTTACCACTGTCTGTAAGAAGTAAGCATGAGATCCTTCTCTTATGAAATGTTACCAGAATGTCAGCCACAAGGCTCGGTCAATAGTTATTACAACGACCTTTCATTTCATTTTTAGAAAGAGCAAACCCTCAGGTCATGATCACACAACGAAAAAATGTCCTAATTAAATTTGACAGCCAATGAAATTAATGAATTTTTTCAATACCGCTGTATATAGATATTGTTATGTTGGGGGTCCGTGCCCACCGTGTCTCCCGCCCGCTCCAGCTCTCTTAGCAGCATGGACCTGCAGGTCTCTCTCCTCCAAGTGAGTCCAGCTGCCAAAGTAGCTCTGTCCCTCCATGTAGGCCATGGAGTGCTTCTTCTCGGCTTGGCTCCTCTTCTTCCTAAAGGGCCAGCACACAAGCTAATAGGTTCTGGACCACTAGTATCCTGCAAAGGTGTGCTGTTCTACATTTCTCCGCCTGTGTACGGACTTCTGCCTGCTTTCCAGGTTAGACCCTTCACTACCTGACCTGAACTCTGCCTGATCGCTGTTTTGATCCTGAGCTGCCTGCCCTGTCCTCAGACTGTTTATTGGATCACACGAATTCTGTCCAGTGTTTCCCGACCCTTGTGAGTTAACTCTTACTTGAATAGAGACTATTCCAAGAGCTAGAAGCCGGGTGGTTCACCTGCAGCGAATTCCAGATCTAAGTAGAAAAGGGTGAATATAAGGAGATCACTTAGATAACAACCTTGGAAGTAGTCCCAAGACAGATCGGTTCAAGTGATCCAATGGATCCACATCCACTTCATAACAGATATATATACGAATGGGGGTGAGGGTAGAGGGGGGTCATCCAAATAGAGATAGATAATAAATAAAAATGGTACTATTACCATATTTTTGACGTTATAAGCTGTAACCAATGATAAGACGAACCCCAGGTTTTAGGAGGAGGAAAATAAGAAAAAATATTTTTCATCAGACCTATCCTCAGATTAGAACCCCATATCAGGAGCTCAGATTAGAACCCCATATCAGGAACTAAGATCAGACCCCCATATCAGGATCTTAATTCAGAGCCCCATATCAGGACCTCACATGAGACTCCCATCAGATGTCAGATCAGATCCCCAATCAGACCTCCATGTCAGACCCCCATGTCAGACCCCCATCAGACCTTCATGTCAGACCCCTCCATCAGATGTCAGATCAGACTTCCATGCTAGACCCCTATCGGACCTTTAAATACATTCACTTATCTTCTCTGCAGAAGTTGTGCTACCTTGTTGTCTACGGCTCGCGCTGCACTTTCATCTCATTGTGTGCAGCATCAGTTCATAGTGTGTGCAATATGTCCTGACACTGTACGCGGTCAGGACCTGCAGTGCTGCGCGGCCCCAGGGAATAGGACAAGGAAGGATGAGTACCATCAGCATTCACAGCGCTTCTGTCCCCGCATCTAATGCATACTAGTGAGCGCTTCCATAATGGAAGCGCTCACTAGTATTCACTTTATAAGACGGCCATTTCCTCTCGCCTTTGAGGAAAAGTGTGCGTTTTATCAAGCGAAAAATACAGTACTTTTTGCTACATTTAACCAATAGTAAAATCTAATATACAGTAAATTAAATGCTTGCTTTTGTGTCTTTGCAAAATGGTGCCTAAAACATACAAAAAAGATGATGTTGACATTAAAAAAAACAAAAGAATTATGCATGTTTTTTTCTATGAATATGGAAAGCAAATGCAAAAAAAAAAAAAAAAAAAACTCTTCAGGACATTTCAGACCCAGGGGCATACAGCTGCCTCTCTCCTTTTTAGGGTATGTTCACATGTCTAGATTTTTTGCCTTTCTTTGGTAGAAATTTCAGGGAGATATATTTATGTCATTTCTCCAAAAATAAATACACATACAAAAAAAACAGTAAAGACTGTGAAAAATTACATTACTGGTGTATAGTATACTGAGTGGATGAAAGAAGAGGGGGCATAAGGGGGACCACCGTTGGCTCTATCGTTCAAAGGCCAACTTATCAGAGGAAAAGTATGTTTAACTAATTTGACAGCATCGTGAGAAAACCATTCTCTGGATAGTTAAGGTGACACGGAAGATTGTGTTGTGGCAATAGTTTCTGACTTGTTAGGGCTGTAGTTTTCCCTGGGGAAAAAAACATTTTCCAAATAAAACTCGCATGCAGTACACATAATAGTGCCCCAACAGTGTCCCATTAACAGATCCAAACAGTTCCTAAATGGAGCCATAAAATGCAATACCACAATGCAAATACAGGAGCAAAGGTAGCAACTGTCCTGGGGCCCTGATGACTAAAGTGGACCAAAGGCCTTGCTGCCACATAATAAGAAGTGGTATTATAAATGGTGTATGGTACTGTAGATGGGAAGTCTTATTACAGATCTGATTTGAGCTGAAGTGAGAATGATTGCATGAGATCATGATAAATGTATTTGGACACATACACTCAGGATTTATTGATCAAATGTGCATATATTGGGCAAGAATTATTGTTAAAATATAAACTATAACTACAACTACTACATAAAGGGAAATGTATTAAAACTTTACAGCATTATTATTAAAGGGAGTCTGTCACATAATTTTCACCAATGTAACTAAGAGCACTGCCCCACAGAAGATTGCAGACACATCCCAGACATACCTGTGTGCACTGTGTGTCTGTTTTCTTTGTCCAGGAAAAACATGTTTATTCTGTTGGAAAACAGCTCCCAAGTGCTTAGCTAAAAGTAAAAGTAAAAACAGCTTTCACTCCTGACTTGAAATCTAACAGCTATATCTTCTGATATAGTGAATATAATGCTTTGATTCTGGCATTGTTTGAAATGTTGAAATGCCAGCTTTCAAACAAGGTCAGGTTTATATTTCTAGCTGGTACCAATCCTAAGATATGAGCAGCTAAAGCAGCCTTCCCCTCTTCAGTCTGGTTTGCTTTAGGCACTTCCAGCAGCAGAGCTGGGCACTTGAGAGCCGTTTTCCTGCAGAATAAAAGTGCTTTTCCTAGACATGTAATACAGACACACAGTGCACAGAGGTATGTCTGGGATGTGTCTGCAATCTTCTGTGGGGCAGTGCTCTTAGTTATATTGGTGAAAAACAGGTGACAGACTCCCTTTAAAAGAGCTGTCAGTGTGAACCCTGATAAACAATGTCAGCAGTCTGACCCCCATAAACAGTACCAGAAATTTGCAGCGGGGGAGTAAGACATATCCATGGGGCCCTGCATCAAAACTTGTAATCGGGCCCCACTCCACTATGACCAGCTTCAGCAGTGAGTTCAGAAAAAAATGTGTGATTATTTTGGTCTTGCTAATGCACAGGCATAAGGCACATAATGATGTCACTGTACAATGATAATACTCACAGTGATGTTATAGTACAAAGAATGTGCACAGTGATGTCAAAGTACAAACATACTGCTCACAGTGATGTCACAGTAAAGAGATAATGCTCGTATTGATGTCACAGCAAAAGTTAATGGTCACATTGATGTCACAGTACAGCGATAATGTACATATAGTATCATAGCACAGGAATAATGCATACAAAAAGGTCATCATGTAGCTGTGACATCAAAGCATAAGAAAAACTTATAGTCTCTGATTTATTTAGACTGGCGTTTGTTACACAGGTCTTGATAGGGCCTGTGCTGCCCTAGGAGAAATTTAAATTTATGGGGAGATGGGGTTTTATGGGTTTTGTTTTTATGGTGTTCCCTGTGTAAAACTGTCCTGTGCCCTTCATTCTCTGGGTCAGTACAATTTCATCAATACCAATAGTTCTTTTGCGTTTTAATACTTTTATTTAATTTATTAAGATTATTGTTTTTCTTTTCATCTCCATGTTATGACCCCCCATAACTTTCTATTTTTCAGTCTACCTATCTGTTTGAGGGCATTTTTTTTTGGGGGGGGGGGGGGTATGACTTTTTGATCACTTCTTTTTAATTTTTTTGTTTTGGGGGTAAATGAAGCAAAATAAAAATGACAATGCCTATGATGACAGCTCAGTTTCTGGCATAAATATTGGCACATGTGCTGGGGCCAATGACCCTGCCCACACTCCACCTTCGACATGCCCCCTTTTTGGAAGCTGGTGAGGTTGTGACTAAAAAAAATCCCCATAATGTTGCAGGTATAATGCAAAAAGTAATACCACAGAAAAGTAATAACACACATGGGCCCCCATAGTAACACTTTGTAACACCAAGTTTTTCATACCCCCTTCCTTTGTCTAAGTCATCAACTGCATCTTATGCATGCATGAAAATGGACCCTCTTAGTTGCTGGACCCTACTTCTCTTCATATAGTCATAGAATTCACCACTAGAAGGAGCTCACTACATACATATTTATATAGCTCCACTGAATCTTATGCAATTAGCTCCCTCTAGTGGCAGCAGTCTGCAGTAGTTTGCTGGAGATTTAACTCCTGGACAAACTAGGAGAGTAGTAGGCAGCCTAAAGCTGTTCAATAATGTGGTGGCCTTGAAATAAAATGCCAAATAACGCAGAGGTGGTTTTGATTTTTAGGTTGAACTTTCCAGAAAGGGGATTATACAATTTATTTAAAGAATAGTCCTAGATTGTTGAGTCTAGGCTTGGGGACATAGAGCGCGCCTCACTTCCTATCTGATAACAACTATTGTTTTCCTATTATTTATTGCCAAAAAATAAAGAACAATGAAAACTAATCCTACCACGATGTCTCGGTGAAGTTATGTCAAGTTATGTGAAGTCATGTGTTCCATTTCTAGGAAACATCTGGATTTTAAGGGAACATTTAGACCGCAAGGATTGATGAGAGCAGAATATAATTATCAGCTTGGTATTTAGATACAAACCTCTGAGATTCCCAGTGGATCACTCCTACTCCTATCTCTAAATTGAGGTTTCTTTGTTCGGGGGGGGGGTTTCTACCTTCATAATGTTTCCTGTCTCCTTTCCCAGTATTTGTCATTTATATTGGCATTAATGTACTAAGGTGCTTTGAATCTGTGCTTCAGGTTACAAAGAATAGAAAATTGAAAGTGTTGTATTGGTATAACTGCAGACAAATGTGCATGTTACTAATAGAGGATTAGTGGCCAAACACATAAGGCTGTTTTTAAATCTGCATCAAAGGGTCCGCATTCAGTCAAAAATACCGGACTGCCTAACGGAAAACCAACGTACCCGTAATTTCGCCGAATTTCCTCGTGCTTCATGGTAGTGAATCGATTTAACCTTAAAACCTGAAGTGTAGAAAACAAAAAAAAAAAACAAAAAAAATCATACTTACCGTCTCCATTTGCTCACGATGGGCAGGCCGATGCCATCTTGATTGAAGATCTTGGCCAAAATCCAGTGCCGGCATGATGATGTCATCTCAGGCCGTGCAAGATTTCGCACCAGATCTTCAAGCAAGATGGCTGCGGCCGGCCCATCTCGAGCAAATGGAGGCGGTAAGTTTGATAGAAAAAATTTTTATTGTTAAGTTTACACTCAGATGCTGCGATCATGTATGAATGCGGCATCTGAGGGGTATAATAATGGGGAGTGGCACTATCGCAGCTCCCCGTCATTGCATCTGCTACTTACAAAAAAATGCGCTTTGTGACGAAGTAGTCACAAAGCAAATTTTTTTTGTAAAATTTGTCAATGTAGCCAAATCAAATTTTCTAAAACTTAGCTCATCTCTAGTTGGCAGGAACAGGGCTAGCCACCCTCTTGATAGGAGTGGGCTGGTCGTACTCTCTGCTAGGAGGAAGATTTTAAGTCCAGATAGCAAGGAGATAGGATGAGCATGTGAGAGCTCCAAGGGAATGTATCCAGTTCTCCTGTGAGACCTTTACTCCAGGACACTGACAGAATCAAGAACACTGTTTCCCAAATGAGTCAGAAGTCTAGACAGCAGAGTGATCATCAAGATTGAGCTTCACAGACCCTGCTACTGGTGAGGGAAAACAGGTCAGACACCCATCACCTGGAACAACCATCAGGCCATACTAACTTTAAGCCTGTATCATGCAGTGGGCACTTAGATCCACAAATACCTGCAAGAGCCAGTAATTTGCCACACCTCCAGCCACCATACCTCATCATCTGGTGCCAGAAACTGCACTTTGTATCTTCTACTGCTGGATGTACCACTAAGTCAAGAGAGTCTGTTATATGTCCAATACTGGCCTGATTCTGCAAACTAGGGAGCAACAGCCTGAGTGAGTACACTGTGACACAACATCTCATCAGGGCCACTACAACTCCCATCCTCTGTACTGGCTTCTCAAGGGGCTCGCTGCATGTCTGGCACCTATAAAAGAGCAGAACAATGGAAATGAATGGCACTGATCTGAACTGAGTCTAAGATCACTGCAGCCAGACATTCATTCAGCCAGTTGTAGCTTTATCCCCCGACCCCTCATTCCACACGCACACTGAACTGATACTGGATGACAACACTTGTTTACTTCAATAGGGTGAAGGAGACAAGTTGACACCAGAAACCTCTGGCAGCTGCTTATCTCCTGGGGGAACACAAAATCGCCTTGTTTAGATCAACATTTAAATAACTGATTTTTTTCTCTTCTACAGTTTATGAATTGATCACAAATGTATATATTGGATAATCTCCATGGCTCTTATAATGTATACTGTTTAACAATATATCATATATATAATCCAAGGCTACATACACACCACTTTTGCCATTTTGCAGTCCGCAAAGCATGGATCCTTGAGCGTGCATTTTTGTCCATTGTTCTCCCGCATCCATTCCGCAATTCTGCAAATTAAAGCCTTGTTGTTTCCATTTGTCTTCCATTTTTTGCAAAGAAGCAAATTGTCACTATTTTAGCCCCAACCTCCTAAATGCTGACACTCAAACTTATCCTGGACCCCGTACCACCCATGACAGAGCCTGAACAACTACAAAAATGAAAAGAGAGGTGTAAACAAAGTCCAGTAGAGATAGCTGTCTAAAAAGAACGTATAGGCTCTACGGCACGTGTGTCCAGAAGACACCTCTGATGCTTGGATACACATTTAAGCAGCTTGATCACCTGTGAGAATCTCCACATGCCAAGGTGAAGATTGGGGAAGTGTACTGTAATTACAGCAACCTGTCCAAAAAACGGTACAGAAGATTTTGCCTGCCATTGAGGACACCACCCTCTATACACCCCACGTCTGGATGGTTATGTCAGAGTCAGTTAGGGAAGTGTAGAGTAAGAAAGACAAACTAAAAGAGACACCTTTTGGGCTGTTATTACTTGTGCAGACGTGAAACCTGTTACATCCATGAAAGTACATTCTGTGTATCATCTGCTGGTCCATGGTAAGACAAGAACTGTGAAGTAAAGAATTGTTGTGCTGCACAACTGTCTCCTCATTGCTTCCTGCACTGCTGTTGCACTGAAAAGTGGTAGCATCCGGACAGCTGGGACCCTGCCTTGCACCTAATAACATTCACCATCATGGCACCTCAACTATCATCAGGCTGAAGGACTCTAAAACCGGAGCGTTCCCTGAAGAGAAGAAAAGGTGCGCCCTTCCAATTTCTGCATGCCGGCCCAGGGAGCTTCAGAAACGTGACTACAACTATTACTATACCACTATATCTGGCTACACACTCTCGCGTGCCTGGTAGTTGAAAATTGTGTAAAAGGGGCGAGGATGCATCATTTGCCATATGGCTAAACAGTTCTATATAAGGACGAGCAAAGTCAGTGGTGAAGGTCCCAAGTAGAAGAGGAGTTCATGTAATGGTTACAATGAAAACTACATTGAACGGTGTCTTAAAGATGCAAAGTCTAGGGTGACTGTGACAAGTCATTATTATGCTTAGCCTGGGGATTAATGCTAAGCAATCAATTTTGCTGTTCATCTGCAAGAAATCAGTGCATTCAGATCAGTTCACTTTCAGACTTTCCTCATCCTCCAAGCTGCTGTCTACGGAAAGCATTGGGATTACAAACGACCTACCAGCTAACACACTTACAATTAACAACTATGAGACTATTAGTAACTGTAATGTACTTTTAACCTTTATCCAGAGTCTGTGCAGAAGATTTACTATCCCCATTAACCAATCAAATACCATTGATGGTAGGAGCCCATCCATCTGAAAGGCCTGTCTTGCTCAGTCAGATATGGCTTGTAAGCTCTGACTTATTTAGACAAAATGACGTACTTAACTGGATCCATGATATGTCACATGTATTTGTTGTCTGAACTTTTCCAGTACATAAATCTATCAGTGACAATACTGATCAGGTATATCATGGTCAAATACGTCTGAGCGTACTATAAAAACTGGTACATAGTTATCGGTAGCGCAATCATAATATACATACAAAGAGGGGAATTTACTAAAACCAGCATTTTATGTGCCAGAGTGCGCAGAGTAAGGTGTCACAAAGTGGAATAGGCCTGCTAAGAATTTTTTTAAAATCTTATTTGTTCACCAGAAAGGTACTGTAAATGTAATTTACTGTAAATAAGTTTCTGGTATAATTTATATTAAACCTGTCGGGCCACAGGAGGTTAAACCCTCCAGGCAAGTTACTGGAAAGAAATGTTGACAACGGTGTAAAATCACAAAAAGTTCTGCATTTTCACACTAAAAGAGATGTATAGCAAAATCTGCAACTTGTTATCACTTGTTTTCAGGCACAAAGGCAATGATAAATTTCCCACAGTGTGTGCAGCACTAAACAGCAGTTAAATAAGACAGTAAATCACTTACAAATCAGCAACAGGTTCTCTGTCTCTCTTCTTCTGCCTGTCTCCAGCATCCCCTCTGTTCTCCTCCTCCACCATCCCTCTACGTAGTCTTCTATGTCATCTAATCCTTCAGTGAACAGGCATCCTGTCTTCACTGAAGATGGATCTGAGCAGTGAATGGGGAGTTAGTGAAGAGGAGGGGGAGCAAGAGAAGAGTCTGACAAGAGGAGAAGAAAGCATGTTTCTCTGATAAGATATATTACAAAGTTTCTTTTTAAGCTGACTTACACTAGAAATGTAATTATCTTTTTCTTGCCCTTCTTTACTGAACACGTTAACTATCAAGTTTAGCTCAGCGGTATCTGCTAAAGATGAAGAGAAAGAACATTTTCATCAGAGGAATTGTCATAGATGTTATAGATATGTAGTGCTACAAACCATCAGAAGGTGCTTAATACGACGCACTTACTAATGTATTGTTATTAGAGATGAGCGAGCACTAAAATGCTCGGGTGCTCGTTATTCGAGACAAACTTTTCCGGATGCTCGGGTGCCCGTTTCGAGTGACAAACCCCATTGAAGTCAATGGGAGACTTGAGCATTTTTTGCAGGGGACCAAGGCTCTGCCTAGGGAAGGCTGGGTGAAAACCTGGAAACCTCAGAAAATGATGGAAACACCACGGAAATGGACAGGAAACAGCAGGGGCAGCATGCATGGATGCCTCTGAGGCTGCCTAATCCCACCATTACCCCAAATTCTCCTGCAACAGCCTGGTGGTTACCCTCATGGCAATTGTGCTCACCCAGACCAAGAAAGGCGAGGCACATGCCCATCACATGTTAGGGAAGCACCCAACTAGGTGCAACGAAGGTCCATCACCCATGCCCATGCTGACACTGCTCTCCTATCCCCAGCCACAAGATGCAGGCATAAGCCTGATACAGCATGGCGGTGACACCAACAAGTGACCAAGTTAGATGAGGTAGCAGGTGAGCCACCCAAAAATTTAGCCTGACGCAGCATGGCGGTGACAACAGAGTGACCGAGTGACACTGCGGGAGCAGGCGAACCACATAAACATTTTTCGTGGCCCTGTATGGCGCCGGTGACAACAGAGTGACTGAGTTAGTATGCGGTAGCTGGCGAAGCACCCAAAAATTTAGCCTGACACAGCATGGCGGTTACACCACCAATGACTTTGTCCGACTGAGAATGCAGTGAAATGGCTTTTGTTGAGCCTCCAAAAATTTTTTTCTTTTTGGAGTACATAAAGTCAACCCTCAGCAAAAACATTTTTTTTTAAATGTCGGTACTTGCGCCTCCTGAAAAATTGTTTTGGACTGTCTGTTTGACGCTCCTGAAACATTGTTTTACACTGTCTGTAGTTGACACTGCGGAAAAATTGTTTGGAGAGAGGGCCTGTAGGTGGCCCTCCGGAAAAATTGTTTAGAGAGAGGGCTTGTAGGTGGACCTTCAGAAAAAATGCTTAGAGAGAGGGCCTGTAGGTGGACCTCCGGAAAAATTGTTTGGAGAGAGGGCCTGTAGGTGGCCCTCCGGAAAAATTGTTTAGAGAGAGGGCCTGTAGGTGGCCCTCCGGAAAAATTGTTTAGAGAGAGGGCCTGTAGGTGGACCTCCGGAAAAATTGTTTAGAGAGAGGGCCTGTAGGTGGACCTCTGGAAAAATTGTTTGGAGAGGGCCTGTAGGGGGCCCTCTGGAAAAATTGTTTAGAGAGAGGGCCTGTAGGTGGACCTCTGGAAAAATTGTTTAGAGAGAGGGCCTGTAGGTGGCCATCCGGAAAAATTGTGTTAAAAGAGTGCCTGTTGGACCTCTAAAAAATGGCGTTTTTTGGGTCAGCGTTAGGCAAAGACGACAAGGAGGAGGAGGAGTAGAGAAGAGGAATCGGATACATAAGTAATGTTAATCTTTAGCTGCTTTCCCCCGGAGGAGATTTGAATTCCGGTGAAATCCAGGCTTTGTTCATTTTAATAAACGTCAGCCTGTCAGCGCTGTCAGTTGACAGGCGTGTACGCTTATCGGTGATGACGCCACCAGCTGCACTGAATACCCGCTCTGACAACACGCTAGCGGCAGGGCAGGCCAGCACCTCCAAGGCATACAGCGCCAGTTCAGGCTACGTGTCCAGCTTTGAAACCCAGTAGTTCTATGGAGCAGAGTGATCGGTCCGGACGTGGGTATGGTCAGCTAGGTACTCCCTCACCATCTTTCTGTAAAGCTCACCCCTACTCTGCCTAGACTGGGGACAGGTGACAGTGTCTTGCTGGGGTGACATAAAACTGGCAAAGGCCTTGGAGAGCGTTCCCCTGCCAGTGCTGGACAAGCTGCCTGCTCACCTCTTCTCCCCCACTACTTGGCCCACAGAACCACGCCCTCTGCCGCTAGCGGAGTCAGATGGGAAGGATTGTTTCAGCTTGTGCACCAGGGCCTGTTGATATTAATTCACTCTCATACTCCTTTCCTCTACAGGGATGAGAGTGGAAAGGTTCTGCTTGTACCGTGGGTCCAGGAGAGTGAACACCCAGTAATCGGTGTTTGAAAAAATGCTTCTAACGCGAGGGTCACGGGATAGGCAGCCTAACATGAAGTCTGCCATGTGTGCCAGAGTCCCAACATGCAAGAATTCCCTCTCCTCACTGGCCTGACTCTCCATTTCCTCCTCCTCCTCCTCTTCAGCCCATACACGCTCAAGAGTTAAGAAGGACTGAGCATTGGTACCCTCTTCTGTCTCGCCAAAATTTTCCTCCTCATCCTCCTCCGATACGCGCTGAGAAACAGACCGGAAGGTGCTCTGGCTATCAAGCAACGTATTTTCCTCCACCGTCTCTTGTGACAAGCGCAAAGCTTCCGACTTCATGCTGAGCAGTGAGTTTTTCAACAGGCAAAGCAGCGGGATGGTGAGGCTGATAATGGCGGCATCGCCGCTGACCATCTGTGTTGATCCTCAA